>JAAXCT010000601.1:0-404298 GCA_012490785.1 Eragrostis nindensis
ACAATCGCCTTCAATTTGACGAATGAGAGCATATAAACAAAAGCTGAATGCTATCGAAATAGTAAAACATGAAACTAAAGACATCAATTTAAAACAATGATGAGTCTTTTTTATGAACATACATACTACAAGCATCCCTGATAATTTCCAACTGATACTAGAGCAGCTTTGCTTCATTGATGAATCTTCGATGCTAGCTTGATTGTCAGAACACCCGGAGGAACAACTGGAAAAGAATCCTGGTCACCTTGAAACCAACTCTTAGAATGTTGCACAAGGCATGAAAGGCATGAAAAAGGGAATGGTTTCTGAATTAATTGTAATAGTATAAACCTGCTCCATTATCCCCCTATACATCAAGGTTAACGCCTTTTTCCCATAATTACTATCATAGTTAAAGCGCTCAGAGAAGGTCCAGCCCTGCAATGGGGAATCTATCCTCAGAAATGGTCAGCTGATGTTTTGTTATATGTTTGACTGAAATCAGCAAAAACCTGCGATCTCCTTGTGTTAAAGCTCCAAGAGACTCTAGCCTTTTCGCCACAATGGATGCGAAGGCTTTTCGCCACCGAGATTTGTAAAAAGGAGCCTGCAGTTGAAATCCCAATTGTTTTTCAGATCTATAACCATCTATCTGGTTAATTTATCATCACATTTACAATGAATAATAGATAGCAACATGTTGAGAAATGAACGCCTTGGACAGCCCAATATTTTCCCTACAATAAATATCACTTCAATTGATTATATAAAAAGTTGATTGTTTTCATGAATATTCTAAGCACATCGTGTATGTAAATAATTCCTCAATTTCCCTAATCCCAATAAATATCTAAGTCTCAGCATAAATTTCCTGACAGCAAACCAGTTTTGGCAAACAGGCTCATATGCATGCCAAAACAGGTTATGAAATACAAACACAGGAACTAAAATACAGCGCATATTGCATTGAGGAGGTCGTTTGTTCTTCCAGGTTGGCTGGTGCCCCCAGATGTTACCATCCCTAAATGGAATCCTGCACCTACTTTGATACTTGACAAATCAATAACTGTTCTAACTTTGGCTATACACGGAAGAACACCTATAATCGGCTCAATACTCTTTGTTTGGAAGCAAATAATACATAAAATCCCTAGTCCTTAGCAATGAATAACCTCAGCAGCAAACGGTGCACAATCGAAATTCAGATGTACTCAAGAACTGTTATCGGACACCTTTTTCTTCTTCTACTACAGCACAAAGATGTGCAACTCTCCTGCATTGCACAAGGGGAAAAATGTACAAGATAGCTCGACTGCTCATATAGTAAATATCACACCTATATTGAGGTGCAGAAGTTTGATTAGAACGATGGGTTCTCCCCGAACTGCTGTATTGCGCGGTCTGCACTCCAAGGGAGTTCGAGTGTTATATGTACTCTTCTTCTCTCTGCAAAATGTATTTAAGCAGTTTGAGCAATAATCTGATAGATTATCTCTGTTATAGTTGCCCAAAACAGAGCAACACAAAACCTGGTTTTTCGCTCTTCTATCATCATGTTAGAGAAACACCAGCTGACCCCGCTTCAGATATAATTGCAATTAGTTTGTTGCCCTCCATAAACTGTTTCTTTCATGCATATTGATCATCTCCATTGAGACTTCTTTCCTACAAGCAATAAACAAATGCATATGGGTTAGGTGAACCAGAATACGAAAAATAGAATGATGTGAGTAAAGCTATCTCACGCATTCCGCGCCTGATAAACAACGCCTTTTCCATCAGGAGCTCTGACTAGCATACCACGACGTCCTGTTATCTCTGCGACATTGTCAGGACCCCCCAGCTGCAACATCCAAATATGGAAACTTCTCAGTATGTGTTCAGTTTAACGCCAAGAGTCTAGGACCAAAGAATGAACTGAATTAAGATATGTTACGTATCTTAAATTTCTATAGCAACACATGAAGCAGGCTAATAAACGGCTTTTTTTAAGTACTTGACTTATGTGCACCACACATGTGAGCTTTGGTGATGGATGAGGTCACAAGGGACATACAAGGTGATATCACGTGGTGTATGCTCTTTACTGGCGATGTGGTGCTAGTTGATGAGAGTAGGGCAGGGTTTATAGGAAGCTAGAGTTGTGGAGGCACACATTAGAGTCTAAGGGTTCAGAATTAGTAGGACCAAGACCTAGTAGATGAGGTGCGTTTTCAGCGCAACTAGGCATGAGGATGGAGACGTTAGCCTTGATGGGCAAGTGGTGGTCAAGAAGGATACTTTTCGATATCTAGGGTCGATGCTACAAAAGGAAGGCACCATCGATGAAGATGTTAGGCATATAATTTCAGCCGGCTGGTTGAAATGGCGTCAAGCTTCTGGAGTTCCTGTGACAAAGGGTGCCACAAAAGCTAAAAGGTAAGTTTTATAGACGGCGATTCGCCCGGCGATGTTATACGGTGCTGAATGTTGGCATACAAAAGAAGACATGTCCAGCAGCGGAGTGTAGCAGAGATGCATATGTTGCGTTGGTTCTGCGGTCATACAAGAAGCGATCAGGTCCGGAATGAAGATATTCGGGAGAAGTAAGGGTGGCACCAATTGAGGAGAAATTGGTGCAGCATCGGTTTCGATGCTTTGGACATGTCCAACGGAGGCCTCCCGAGGCGCCGGTGCGTAGGGGGGTTCTAAAGCGCGAGCCGATAATATAAAGAGAGGTAGAGGTCGACCTAACCTGACTTGGGACGAGTCAGTTAAGAGGGACCTGAAGGAGTGCAATATCTCACAAGGAATTAGCTATGGATAGGAGCGCTTGGAGACTTGGAATCAACGTGCCTGAACCGTGATCCTTTTTGACCTCTAACTCTACTTATTGCCCTGTGTCTTCTGTGTTTCTCTTGTCCTTGTTTCTTGTGGGTTTCATCGCTAGCCTACCCAACCTGCATGACAAAAGGCTATGTTGTTGTTGTTGTAGTGCAACATGGTGATTCGTTACGAAATCCACACTTGTTAGTTAGCAAAAAGCATCTACAGGAGATCTATACTGAGTAGCTCAAGTCGCGATATATTAACATGCTTATGTCATGTGCAGACCGTTAGCGCTCATATGATGGAGAAAGGCAGCGGCACAGGTTCCTCCCTGCAAGTGCAGCCATTGGTACTATTCATGTGCGGTGACTCTCACGTGAAATGTTACACCTGCTACTATTCACGCCGGTCTTCTCTTATATATGTTATATCAGATTTGATTTTTATATATTTCCTTAAGAATTGCATTATGCATCCTAAGGAATTAAAGACCAGTCTCTTATATATGCAAGAGGAAGAACATCTACACTCCCCAGTCTATCACTCTATCTATCCTCTCTTCCCCTTCCCTTCTGGCATGGCTGCCAGAAGTTGGCATCATTCTGCCACTTGCGGAGTTAGGGTCCATGGCATCATTATAGCTTAACTTGGCTGATCAAAAAATAACATATCGTTGACCTTTCCAACCAATCCTTTTGCTGCTTTACAAGAGGTAGTTCATGAATTCATGGAACTATAAACCTAGTTAGATGTATGAAAAATCTTTATACAGTCTAAGGACTTACAACTTTCACTAAATCACAGCCCCAGCACGAGACGTGCCTATGCACGCATAAACAACTTGCGTGGCCTTTCGTCCCTTGTTTCACAAGAGGGGTTAACATGGAGTTCAGTACAGTTGGATTGTTAAGCATATAATGCCCATACCCTGTACTTTCATGTGTAGCTAATCTCACCTCTACAACAACTAGGTCACACGGGTTATACAAATTGCGAAGACGTTAAAAACTGTCGAGTGGTAATCCATAAGAGCAGAACAATCTTTCATATCACACTAATTAAAGAACAGATGTTGAGAAACAATACGTATTGTAGATTCAACGTTACCAGCAGGCATAAACCAAAACTACCTGATCAATGATATCATCCAGGGGATTATTAGGGAGATCCAAGGAGCGTATTATATCCAAAATCTTCAGTTTTTTCTCCACCGCACTGTCGTACCTGATAAAAATCACAAAGTAACTGGTATATAAACTGGGGCCATATCAGAAGTTAGCAGGGGACCTTGATACCGCCAATAAGCACCTTTTTGAAAAATCAGCTACGTGGGCATCTCGCTCCTCTTCCTCGCCTTCTTCCATCTTGCACGTGTAGCAAGACCAATCATCGGTCATCATCCCAGTCCAGGGTGGTGTTAGACAATTAGGGTGAACGTGTCGAGAACAACCAGAACAATGAAGCAACAAACTCTTTTCCTGAAAAAAAAATTACATCACTACACAACCAGAACTTCACAAAACAAATTATTGCTAAAATGATAGTGAAGCTCTAGAGATCTTTTGCCATTTCATGGTTAGGAGATATTGTTTTGCATATCCACAACCAATTTTTGGCTTTGTTATCAGCTCAACGACGGGTATTTTGAACACAGCCAAGGGACAATGGGACTATGCCTATCCTCTTTATATGATATGAACACATGCGAAAATAATGAACTACGCACAGTAACAAAAAAATGAATACAGACAAGGTTAGTTAAGAATGCCATATTGATTGACCGGATAACATTGCTAATACAGCTCTGTATTTAGCACAATATACAAAAATACTAAACAGTAGTGAAGAAAGGCCACCTCCTCTGTGTTGCAGATTGACACATGTGGAACTCCTCGTCTGATTCTGTTGATTCATGATCTGAATCAGCTGAAACATTTTATAAATTATTATCATAATCAGCATTGTTAATCACATGTGTCCATATAATAATAGTAGGGTTCAAAAGAATCATGCTACAATAGCGGGGTTCATTGTTAATCTTTTCATTCATTTGTCCGTGTCCTTTTTCATACCTGTTAGTTCTGCGCTCATTATTGTCCCTTTTTCTAGTTACAACACACAACAACACAAACAACAAAGCCTTTTTATCCCAAGCAAGTTGTGGTAGGCTATTTTTCTAGTTACTGCATTTATTTTAATACATATGCCCTATCAGAATAAGCGATACACTGTGAAATGATACATCACAGTGTATCTAGGGGTGGTGCTGTGCCTGTGAAGCTACTCGGGCCATGGTCTGGGGAAGGCCCATGAAGTCTGGTGGGGCGCTGACATAGGGTGTAACCCTAGACTCGGACCATGGTCCAGGATACCAAGGCCTAGTCAGCATAACCAAACTAAAACCATATCGTTACTAGGAAACTTACATGGAGAATAATCATCAGTGTCATCATCGCTCACATCTAACCATTTTTGCTACTTTCCTAACTCGTCCTTTAAATGACACATCGAGTGCAGAATGGCGCTTCCGCTGGATCTCTGTTACTGCTTCTTCTCTTCACCTAAAAGAATTTACACATATAAAATCACAAGAGTTCCGGCAACAAGAAGAAACATAAGAGTTCAGAAAGCATGTGTACATGACATATATTTTAGAAAATAATTAAACATGTAGGATTAAAAAACTGGATATTCTTTTGTACAAGATGCTAAGCCCTATTTCTTTGATTAAACAAACAAAATTCCAGAGCGTAACTTGCTTATGCAAGTGGAATGCATAGTTCAGCAGAAGGAAAAACCATTTGACATTTAAAACTTGCAGGTAACAATATCTCATATATTACAAGTACTTTGAGCCCAAGTTCAATCAAAGGTATACTAAAAACCTGGATGAAATTAATATGATAAAATATTTAGTACAAACCTTGCTGAAAAGAATCTGGTTTTGGAGGCAAAGGTAGTTTTCTTCTACCAGCTTAAGAAAGAAGCTCCCGAGGACCAGAAACAAAGTCTTCCATTTCAACACCCTGATTCAAAATATAAATGATTGAGCATTGGAAATTCATAGAATAATTTATTCTCCAAGGATCTACAATATGCTACAGTAAAAAAGAGAAAATGTTCAGTAGAAATTTGAACGAACATATTTGTGACAGCTTCCTCAGTTCGAGCTTCTCCGGTGCTCTGAAGACAATCACCACACATTTGTTCTCTGCCAAGGCCTCCTTAGCTAATCTCACAACAGCTGGTACCTTTGCAGACATACACATATGCCTGAAGAAACGCTGCAAACCAGAATCCATCAGTTACACAAGGATCAGGTCAGCATAAAGAGGAAAAAGGAGCAGGTCAGCCCTCTTTTGGTTTCTGTTTTGTTTCTGGTTTTGGTTAGGCCTCTTCGGCCTTGTACAGTTCGTTGTTCATTTGGTCGTCATTTTATCAATAAAGCGCAGTGGGAGCCTTTCCTGCTGTAATTACGTTAAAATAAAAGGAAGAAAAATGGGGGAAGCAGGTGTTTGACCATATCAGGCAATTATGTACCAGACTCATTATGCTATATTAGAGTTACTTTACTTCTCAAGTTTCAGGTACGCCAAGGCAATATAATGTTGAAAAAACATGCACTCATGAAACTGACAAGAATAAAGTGTGCAAAGGTGACAAAAAATACATGAAAAACTACTTGTGGAAATATAAGGCAGTAACACCTGATGGCTGGCCCAATACAACCGCCATATTTGACTTGAATTGCTTTTCTCTTCTGCAGAGAATTCACATGCTGATAGTAGCTCAAGGCGCAATTCAGCCCAAATTCAGCTGCCTTTCTGTACATGATCTGCATCACAAATTAGATAGAAAATTAATTAGCTATACATGAATTTTGCGTCAAAAATGAGCTATACATGGATGACCTTAAGCAAAGTCAATAAGCTGAAGATGAATATCAAAAAAAAAGAAATAAAAAGGTATAGATGCATGTGATATTTTACATCCTTGGTGTAAAAGAATCATTGTAACCAAGCAGAATTACTGTAGAGAATTTAGGACTATGGACTGTGTCACAGTGACTACCGAGTGCACTGCACTCAGTCCACTAGTCTGCATTTTTTTTTCTAGTAATTACTGATGTGCAATAATATGCTAGCCTAATGCTGCTATCAAATATATACATTTACCTGCATTTTAGGACAAAGGCAGATCTTTTATTTTCAATGGGTAGATATACTTACATAAAAATCATGTAAATGTTTTTTTTCTTTTCTAGCATTAGCTTGCTACATAGGTATAACATTTGTTGTGTGGATCTTCCCAGGAATTTTTGGTTAAAAAGGAAACCCATATTAGATGGATTAAACGGTGGTTTCTCTTTGTTAGAAATACATCTAGTGATAGCTTGCAGCCATGCTGCAGCTAGAGAATGAGCATATCTGAAGGGAGGAAGTTGAATGTTTTGAGGGCTGCGATGAGCTGCACATGGTTGTGGCCTTATGCCTCTTATTTTAAAGCTGAAAGGAGTATATAGTAGCAATCCTAGAGGCTTGCTCAACACTCTAAATCTTGACTTGACTCTACCTTGCAGCCTAAGGAGAAGACTTGAGTTGACTTACATACTAAGCTATAGCGAAACTAGAAGGAAACTACTAGGAAAACTGCTAAACTAAATCACAACGATTATGTGTCTAACACTCTTCACAAAAAATTATGTAGCACACTAAAAACATTGATATGGTGAAGAAATGAAAGGGCAAGGTGATAACACAACCCATTAAAGCTGGAAGGCAGAGAACACGACTAAACTAAGTTTCAAGTGGAAAGTTTATCAACAGAGTATGTTTTTACCATCATTCTCTCCTCGAGAGGAGCCTCCACAATATCAAAATCAGCACCTTTATAACTTAGTGTACGGCATACATACATACCCCTGCAAAAATGTAACAAAAGCAGTACTCAATTAACCACGCTGATAAATAGCATGTACCAGCCACTAGTATAGAGACAGAAAAAGGTCTACTATAGAGACACAAAAAGGTTGGATTAATGCTACTCAGTTTCCTATTGAGGTATTGTACTCATTGCATCCATAGCAACTGAAACCTGGCAAAATATATGCTAACCTAGCTTTCATGTCCATTGCCACCAGTTCAAGAGCTCCCACACCACCTTTCTCAAGAGCACCTGAAAAAGTTCCCACAAAATATGAGCAACTGCATAACATTGACTACTAGTGCAGCTTGAGATACTCAGAGTCACAGTAAACCAAAGTTGTCCCCACAGCTCAACTAATAATATATTTTCAAAAGATTTTTCTTATCCTTAAAAGAAATATGCTAGTTTCAACTGAGTCATCAATTCTACTAGTTAAGTCTATTGCGACCATAATATAAGGCCCACTACTGGTACTGGGTCTTTGTACCACTAACATGTTTGCTGCCAGCATGAACACATCAGTGGTTTATTAATTCCGGGTTAATATGATGAAGAGAAATTCAAACAAAAAAGAAATGCTCGTTTAAAAAAAAAACAGCACACCTAGAAATTGTGGAAAGTTCTGAAATGATGTTCCGTCACCCCAAAGTCCAAGTCGAACCATGTAGCCTAAATTTCGTGGTTCTGATGCACCAGTTGCTGAGCAGTAAACAACCCGGGCCTCAGGTAACTTTTCCTGTGATGTTTGGTCATGTTGCAATAATAGTCCAAGTAAGTATGTTGATCTATATGAACCATAAAGCTATCTTTCACAAGTTAGTACAATTAAACCTTCTAACGGCAGGCAGGCAACTTGGAAAAATAATTGAGGAAATATGTAGAATTTCCTATGACATGCTGTGAAGCTTAAAGATCTATATATAAACTTATCGATTTTTTTTTGTGGTGGGGTGGGGGGGGGGGGGGGGGGGGGGCGCAGTCTCGGCAACCCCCGATATACAAATTTCACTAAGGGATTGAGGGTTAAAAAAATGGCCCGCTATGTTAGTGATAAAACTTGATACAATAGAAACGATACTGCATAATGGACTGTACAAGGGAGCTAGGAAGTAAAGAACCGACAAAACGGCAGCACTACATATGGAAAATGATACATAATAGAACAGTAGGGGACTCCCCTATTGCATTTAAAATAAACCAGCACTACAAAATTAACAGGAAGAGTGAGCCAGGAGGAGATGCTCAAGCTAAGGATGCTATATTTCACCATACATGATGAGTCAATAATGCCTATCTCAAAATTTAGGCATAAAGTACTGAGACATTTTCACGGTGGGGCTGGCTTGTGTTTAAAGGTCAAACCTAAGAACTAGCGCTGGAAGTTGTCAGAAGATCAAACTTCCGTTCCCACAATGTCTCTATGATGATCTCATTAATTAAGAATAACATAATCTCTTAAGGAAATTAATGTAATCTAAGAGCTAGCGCGGCAATTGTTTAATGTTATCTGAGTATCATGTGAATGCATCTACTAACTGTATTAGAAATCTCCTTCGTGAATGTATTTTACCCTTTTGTTTAATTATGACATCCCAATTACGACAACATACATTATTAACTTAAGTAACTCTACATCATAACAGAATTTGTTCCTCAGTATTAAGCATATTTCCCGTGATATTACATGATAATAAATTGACAATGTGAAGAACAAGAGTTTTCTTCTAAGGGTGTGTTCGTTGCATGGGGTCTAAAATTTAGAGGTTCACATCAACAAATATTCTAATTACAAATAAAGTTTAATTACAAAACTAATTTCAGGACTCCGCTCGAATTCGCGAGACAAATCTAATGAGGGTAATTAAGTTGTGATTAGAAGATAGTTACTGTAGCATCACTGTAGCAAAATATAGATTAATTAGGCTCATTGGATTCGTCTCGCGAATTAGAGGGGGGTTGTGACATAGGTTTTGTCATTAAAATAATAAAAATATTTTTAAATAGTAAGATTCTCTTTGATGTGATAGGTCTAAAATTTAGAGGGGGGTGCGCCGAACGCACCCTAAGACTGACTCCAACAACAACATGCAAAGCCATATATGCATAGCAATCAGCACTGTGCATAGCAAATTCATCTCCAACAAGGACAGCCAAAAGGTCATGCATTTTGCATGGGAGGAGAGAGGGAAGTCAAAATTGGCTTCCCTCTCTCCTCCAAGGCATTTCGTCGTCTCGGTCGGGCCCACCTGGCGGCCGCAGGGCGAGGCCCGAGCCCAACGCGGAGGAGAAGGACGACGACGACCTCGATCCGGCGCCGTCGCCCATGGCCCTGCGCGTCGCCTCCACGAGCGTCTCCATCCACGAGGCCGCGCACGCGAGGCCGAGCCTCCCCCTTCTCGCTCGGTCGCCGCCTCGCCGCTTGCCAATCCGCACGAGTCGTGTCGCCTCGTGCCAGAGACTCGGTGGGTCAATCGATCGGGAAACCTCAATCAGAGCGGCGACGGCGTGGACAGGGCGCCGAGCTGCGGGGCGCGAGGGGCCGCAGCAGGGAGCGCGAGCTACGGCGGCGCGGACGGGCGGTGGGGCGCCGAGCCGCGGGGTGCGGCGGCACGAGGGGCCGCGGCCGGGAGCGCGAGTCATTGCGGCACCGATGGACGGCGCACGGCTGCAGCGAGCTCCGCTCTGTGCGCAGATGGACGACGGTAAGCTCCGCGCAGCGGGGAGCAGAGCAACTCCAAAATCATGGCGGCGGAAAGGAGCTCGAAAATCAACTTCTTGCCACGGCATAAGACATCCATCCATCAATCAGCGTATCCAATCAAACTACAGGGCAATCCAATCGAACAAGCAAGAAGTTGAATCGAACAATTACTCGAGTGCCGGAGTATCCACCTCCGTCTTCCTCGATGCGCTTGTACCGCCGTGCTTCTTCTTCCCCGGCGCATGATCCTCGTGCAAGGGGCACGGGCGTGCGGCGGAGCAGCGGACACGGGTCGGCGGCAGCGACACGGTCGAGGACAACGAAGAGGAGCTCGTTGGCGAGCGAGTCGAGCGGTGGAGGGGCGGGTGTGGGTTCTTGGCGCGCGAGGGTGGGCGGCGCTGGCGCGCTGGCGATGCGGGCGGAGCGGTGGGATGGGAAAGAATTGCAATCGCTCTGTTGGAGATGGCACAATGGGGAACGAATGCAAAGTAGACGCTATGCAGCGGGGAGATTGCCTCTGGAAATGGCTATTGTTGTTGGAGTCAGTCTAAGTAACATTGCGATGAGCTCAAGGTGTAAATTACAGACCTGGATCTCAAGAACTGCTTTACCGGTGCGCGTGGGCTGGCTTCCCGCATCAGGAATCAGATTCTTGGCCTTGTGGCACTGCAAGTAACATTATTTCAGCATAGCTGACATATTGCGATATGCAGATAGAGCTACAATATGAAAAGGTATACCAAGATACAATCATTTTAAATCAAATACATAACCTCATCAAACACTAGGAGACCATCAAATTCATGCCCGCACCACTGAACCAATTGCTGCAAACGGGAACGGCCTCTCTCAGACGATGCTATTAAGCTGCTATAAGTTACAAAGATTACCCCATTCTTAATCCCAATGGCCTTCGAGTCTAGCTTCGAATATGGTAGCTTATTTAAAGGGTGCACTGCATAATAAATAGACAATATCAGTTGACAATATTAACAATAAATAGGGATATGTAAGTCAATATTCTTAGTGGCTAGAGGATAAGTTCATCTGATAATTTTATCTGCTTTTTACAACCTTCTCATGGTGCAACGCACAAGCCCAGAGTGGAGGGATACATGTTATTCCTCCAGGACTTCTCAACTCCAAGAAAAGAAAAAAGAAAACAAAAACAGGTGTCTCTCATGGACAGTGTTGCTGATTCAGGCCCTTGTTACTCAATAATCTTAATTCCTGAATATTATGTCACATTAATTCTAGACGTTTTAGATAAATAATTTGGCGCATCCAAATCACATGGACATCACATATTGTTGAAGTTGCGACACAAATCAAATGGGAAAAAAAAAGGAAGTGAACTGCAGTTCATTTCAGAGATATCACACCTTGGACACATGTTGCACCAACATCATCTAAATCTCTCCGAGCATCATACTTCAAGTCAGAACCAACAGACACCCACCTGAAATTGTACCAACAACTAAAATCAATCGATGGAAGACGGACAGAACTGCACAGTACTGTCGAAATTCAGCACAATCGGCTATTGAATATGATTTTTTTTCCAAAAGACTCACACTGCTTTATGTCTTCCTTGCTGCCAATTTTCCCAGATTAATCCAGCAATTGTTCGACCCTTACCAACACCAGCGCCATCACCAATGAAAAAACCTGCTCTATCACCAGTAGGGAGATGATGAAGGTGCCGCTGTCATACAATAACGCAGATAATTACGAGAGGTTTGATACGTAAACTTGTTGGATAATAATCACAGGATAGAAACCAACCTGACAAGCATAAACTATTGTTTCGATTTGCAAACAAGACAGTGCCTTTGTCTCATCCAATTCATCCATGATTTTCATGTTGTAGGTCGGTTCAGGAGGTTGCACAGCAGATAAAGAAGAAGTTTCTACGACTGGATCTGGATGAGACTGACCAAGGGATAGCTTGGGAGGCCTCTGGAAAAAAGTGCACGTATAGCAAATTCACAACCAATCGGAAAGAACTATAATGTACAAGATTTAGAAAGCATCACTACAAAGTGCACATTCAGCATCAAAGTCCACGGATGGACAATGGAGTACTTACATAGTCAGTGAAAGTTTCTCCAACAGTGCCACCTTCGTCTTCTTCGCGTTCAACATCAATAGCGACCTGCTTGACAAATACCCTCAGTAAGTTCCAGAGTGTGAGCATTGTAACACAACATACGAAGCAGACAGGATAGAAACAGCTGGATGCTAATGACAAAATGCCATGGCAAAATTTCATACTATTCAAGGAAAATCGAGAATTCTATGCATAAGCCAGCAAACATATAGAGCACACATGACATATTATCCTCAAATTAGCAGTCTGCAACAACCAACGCACGTGCAAAGGTGCATAGAGAAAATCTGAAACCAGATTCTTGTAAAATTATAAGTGATTACTGAGCGGGCAATTCAACTACCACAATGAAATAATATGCCCGAGCAATTGAACTCCATGAATGCCGAAGGAAAGAAATGCATAATTTAGATGATTGTTGACTATGTTGATCACTAGAGAACTTGACAAAATGCCCAATCTGGAGCAAACTCTACATGGATGGAACTCTTCCTATTCTGCCTCCGCTGTGAATCTGATCCCTTTACAAAAAGGGAAACTACAGAATAGAATTCCTTATAGACTTAATGTTTCAGTGAAGAGCTACTGCATCGAAACAGAAAACACCGTGATGTTGCTCCGTATACCCATCGATTACCCTCTTGACTTTCAGGACCCAATGTGTACTGCACGAGGAACTTGCACTACGACACGACAGCATACCTCATTGATCTCCTCGGGTGGCTGGGCAGCAGGAAGCACCATAGGAATCGTCCCGCCAGCCACCAGCTGCAGCGCCTGCGTCACGCCAGGCGGCAACGTGGGGAGGAACGGAACTGACTGAGCCTGCCTCGTGGGGTCCGAGGCCGCTGCGTTGTTGGATGAGGCAAGGAAATTCTGGAGCTTGGCGTGGTCCACGGCGAGGTCGACGCCACACTGCGGGCAACGGAAGCGAGCGAGGCCATGGGGCACGTTGAGGACGGCCTGGCAGCGCGCACAGGGGAGCTGGATCTTCGTGGGGTCCACCCCCTGCGCCTGCGGCGCACCCTTCCGGGGCTGCTGAGGAGCAGGGGCTGCGGCCTTCACGGGGGATTTGGGTGGGGGTGACGACGACGAGGACGCGGCATTCTTGGGCATGAGCTGCGGGGGAGGCGCTGCGCCATGTGGCACTTGGGACAACTGAACTCGGTCATGCCGGGGCCAACGGCGAGGACGCCGTGGCATCCGGCGCAGCGCACCTGTACGGGCGCGGTAGCCGGCGAGGGGGACGAGCCGCCGGCCATCGGCGGCGAGGGTTTCCTGGGAAAGGGGGGAGTGGGGGCGTCGGGTTCCTTCCTCGCTCGAGAAGAGCAGGAAAGAAACCGAAACGGCACAGCCAGAGAGTGGGGTTGGTTGGTCTGGGCATACTTAGATGGGAACATATCTGGTGGAAACCAACTCCTCCGTGCAAACTATGGAAACTTCAATCTGAACCGCACGATGTTGATCCAAGGGGGGCTCAAGGGAGGTGGGAGGGGTGATTTGCAAAAGCGACTTTGCAAATCAACCCTTCCACCTCCTCCGAGCTTGTAAATCACCCCTCCCACCTCCCCTGAGCGCCCCCCTTGGATCAACATCGTGTGGCTCAGATTGAAGTTTCCATAGTTTGCACGGAGAGGTTGGTTTTCACCTGATACGTTCCCTACTTAGATTTCAGGGCTAGTTATTTGAATAACTTGAATGATATTTAAAATTCCTCTCAGAAAATTGTGAAGATAAATTTCCTTTTCACGTCATATCAAAAGCACGTAATGTTATACAAACAATAAAGCCTGAAAACGAGGGCAGTTTTGCAAATGACCCAAAGCCTTTTTATTATCCCAAACAAGTAGAGATATGCTAGAGATGAAACCTGTAGGAACCAATAAGAGATGCAAGCGAAAAGAGAAAGAAGAAGGTGAAAGGGATTTTTTAAAAAAAAAGCAAAAGGTAAAAAAAAATGGAAATCAAAGTTTGCTTGCTTTCACTCTCTTATCCATGGCTACCTCCTCGGCAATATTCCAGTTCTTCGGATCTCTCTTTACCGGCTCTGCCTATGTCAAAGTTGGTCAACCTATGCCTCTCTTCACATTTTCGAGACGTTGTATTATCACACTACGTACAGGCTCCTCGGCAATGTTGTACTCCTATATTTTAGAATATAAAAGACTAGTGGAACTTGGTTTCAACTATGGGATCTAAAAACAAGTTCCAAAATCCGAGTTTCTGAGAGGAATTCAAAATCCCATTTGATTTTTGAAATTGCATCTGGCACCAAACTGGAATTTGAATTGGCAACAAACTATGGCCATTTGATGATACTGAAACAAAAGTACAACCACACTAATAGAGAAGTCGGAATATCTGAACTCATGCTCCATATGCTGCATTTGGCACTATTACGAATGACAAACTGACAAAGGTGTGATACAAAAGTTTTTCTTGTGCAAAATCAACTTTCTTGTTTTCCCCAAAGGCTAGGACCAAGCACTCTCAATAGAAATCAAGTAAATGTGCACTAAAGTCAAGGCAGAGGGCTCTCGCGCTCTTTCTGCTGGACAAGGCTCGTGACGGAAGGCCTTCCGCCTCAATAAATCCAGAAATCCAATACCAGCACCCTGTACATTCAGTAACAAACGAGCGGCAGATGCAGCACTAGATGCACAAAGCATACCTAAGGCATATAAATCATGTTCTGTCATAACATTCATATCATACTCCAAGTATTTTGGTTATACACTAAACGATGGGTACCCAGGCCGAACTTGGTTCAGTGAATTACAGACAAAAACCAAGCTAAATGTTCATCTTCCTTTCCTTCGTATATTGCCATGAACCAAGGCAAGATTGGTGGACCGATCACCTAAATCATTCGCCACACGAGCCCGAAGAATTGAATAGTGGAGAGAAATCAAAATATGGCTCCAAAAATTTCATCATCACTTGCTGCCTCTTGGACCTGCACCACGAATATGGATTGGTAATCAGAATCGGTCACAGAAGCTATGATAATATCTGGGTAATTTCCAGAAGGTGAAAGTCGGTAACATCGCTAGATATTACCAGTGGAAAACCTGGAGGTGCTGATGGTTCACCTGTTAGCTTATCTGGAAAGTTGCGCGCACGTTTATCTGGTATCATGTTATCCTCCTGCATTTTTCTCTGACTTTCTTCCATAGCAATCATCTTTTTCCTCAGAGTGGCTGCTTCTTCTTCAGCCCTTCTTTTAGCCTCCATGGCTTCTGTCAAAGATGCTTTCAAGGTTGCCCTCTTCCGTGGCCCCCTTGGGCAGGTGCCCAGTCGAAAGTTGCGTGCATCTGAACTGCTTCCTGAGCCTTCAGCCTGCTTTTGACATTGTTCACGGAATCGCGCCTGGAAGTAGAATAGAATCTCAGCTCTTCCATGCACAATCCACATAAAGAAACATTTTTAGTATGAATTTATTTTCTCATGTCTCACAATGGCATCAGCTGCTGCCTTCCTCATAGGCTTCCCATCCTTGGGTGTGTGAGTCAATAAGAAGAACTCCTCATGAGTAGGATCATCCTTATTAGGACGTTTTTCCCTCTGTTGCACGGTATGACACAGTTAATGCATCACCAATAGCGAAAGGAAAGGAACAAGCTTAAATTACCTCCTCTTCAAGTAAACGCGCAAAGCTCTTTGTTCCCGAGGTAGAGAAGGTGGTTATATTCGCCGTGTTAGCCCTATTTTTAGCACTTAATGCCTAACCACCGATGAATAACAAATCATCCAACAAGAAATCAAAACGATAACACAAGCTGCGCAGAAGAAAGGGATTAAAAGTACCACCTGAGCTTTTTCAGTACTCCAATATGCAACTAAGAATCTCCATTGTTCTTCGAGGACACGAGGATTTCGATCAGCAAGGCGCTCCTCCTCTGTCTCATGAGTATCAAAATGCTTCTTTTTAAGGATAAATTTCCAAGTCTTCCACTTCTTTCCTATAGATTTGATGATCCATGACTCATCAAGTGCAGCAATGTCAAATTTGACCTACATCAACAAAGGAAGGCACTAAGAGAACAAAACAAGGCCCCGAAAACAGAAACCATGTTAGTGCATACCTTGACAATATGATACATGACAGCCTTGTTTTTCTCCGGAACATGTTTCCAGCTCTGATACGTAAGAGGTGCTAATATTCCATCCCGTGCTAATATGCCCAGAAAGTTTGTTAATGTCGTTGCTTCTTTTCCAATAGGCTCACCTATAGAGTTCACTGAAACTGGTACGCGCACACCCTTAGGCAAGGTCCATACTTTTAGACACAGTGTAGAGCTACGCATAGTTTTCAGAGCGTCCGATTAAGCGTGATTAGGCGTCGCCTAGTCGACTAAACGCTCGGGCCAACTCGTTTAGCACCACCGAAGCGAGTAGCCCGCCCAGAATTCTGAGCGTCCGCTCAGTGGACGACCAGGCGCGATTAGGCGGGCGATTTGAACGGACGCCTAGTTTGAAGGTAAAAGGGCCGGTTCATTTTTCTGTTTCGGCCCATTAGGGTTATGGCCCACGTTCAATTGGCGATTGTTTCTCTCCTTTCCTGCCTACCGTAGCCGCCGCAACACGAGCGCTCCTCACAATTCCATCGCGGGACGTGAGCGGGAGGGCGAAAAACATCCCGCCCAGGCCGCCGCCGCGACTCTGCTCGCCGCCGCCGCTGGCTGCTGCTCACCGCACCCCTCTGCTCATCCACGTCGTCGTCGGTTCATCCTCCATGTCTCCCTCTGCTCTCCGTCGTCACGCCCCTCTGCTTGCACCCCCTCTGCTCACCTCCCCTCTGTTCATCCGCCTCATCGCCATCTAGAGGGAAAATGAGCCAGTCGTCGGATTCCTTCAATGGTGATGGTAAGTAGTGTTCAGATCTTCAACTCGACAGTGTGGGCTGCTGCTGGCTCATTTTCAACTCAACATTGTGTTCAGATTTGATACTCATGTATTCAAAATTACATAAACAATATATATGATATATATATAATCTAGACGACTAGTCACTCGAAAGCCTGGACGCCTAGGTCCCTGGGCGACCGCCTAGAGGTCGCCTAATCGACCCTGGGCGTCCGTTCAGAACGCCTAGGCGGCTGAACGGTGCCCTGGCGATCGTTCAGCCCAGCACGCTTTGAAAACTATGGAGCTACGAGGACGTCGACCTATTTTGGAAGAAGAAAAAAAATTCAGAAGTCTGAACAGTTACGTAAATCATTTATGCAGAGTCCTATAACTTCTTGGCATAATGATGACATAAACAAACAAAAGAAAGGAACTGAGGCCACGTCTGTCTAATTTATACCACCGGATCATCAAACAATTGACAGACTACTCTAGTATAGAAAAATAAAACAACCAAATTCTACCAGTTTTACCAGATAGCCACACTGGCATGATACCTTGTCATGTAAGGTGTACAAAAAAATATTTAGAGAAAAAGAGTAGCATTGTGCTATAAAAGTAGCATTACCTCTGCTCAACCAGTGTCCCACATATATAGAGATCCTGGGTAGAGTCATATATAAACTATATAAAACGTGATACCCATGAGTTCATTGCAATGTTTCATGACGAGAAAAACGATCATGTTGTACAATGCATATTGTCTTCTATTATTCCCGTAATATTAATTTTCTGAAAAATCTATCTATTATCACACTGGAAAGGACCAGTGCAGAAGTTAAAGAACGAAACAAAAGGCAAGAGGCAAAGTTACACTTCCACCTTGACTTAGCCATCGAGCAGCTGATCAATATCACGGATTCATAGAACAAAGTAATGAAATAGTCCACAACATGTCACTTTTCTTCTAGCAGCAAAATTTGTCTACTAAAAGCCCACAAAATTGTATGGGTATCCTTGACATGACAAGACAATTTGGTTCTGAATGTAATTGCCACAAAAAATCTGGAAAACGTCATAGTTGCGTAACCATAATCCGAAAATCAGAGTATTAAGGATTAAACAAGCATATAAAAAAATGCTGCATCAATGTTTCATGCTCTTCTTATTTCCCCTACCTTCCAACGAATTAAAACTCTAGCGACGGCCGACGAGCGCAGGAAAAATAAACTGTAAAGTGCTTTGCTCCTCTAAGAGGATAACCAGGGTGAGCCCATAAAAAACTGGGCAAATGTCACCACTCTGACATTCTTCAGCATAACCAAAATTAAAAAATTGCAGGACCCCCCCTCCCCCTCTTTGAAACAAGAAAACAAAGCACGATTGAAGTGCATATTACCGTTTTTCTGAGATGCTGACTGCAGTTCCTGTCCTTCTGAATCCATTTCATCATGCAGGTATGCCTCATCAGACCTTAGCTGGGACATCATACGATAAGCCAATGACTGAGAAGACAACTTTGCAAGAGCCCTTCTAACCTCTGGAGGAATATAGTTACGAGCAAAATGCTCAGGATCGGACATGCCAGGATTTGTTATAGAAGGTAGCATAGCTGGATTTGAGTTCTCCAAATCGTTAGAGCTCGTTTGAGGAACCTCATGCCGAGGGGATGGACTAGGGCATAAATTGCCGATGATTGTATCCATGTCTGGAGGGTCAGACAATACTGGAGACGCAGCATGTTGACCGTCAGACTCACTTTCTGTTAGTCCATCATCTGTAATGGCAACTGGCATGTGGCCATTCGGAGAAGGAGCTTGGCGTCCAACAATTTCCCTGTGTGTTAATTCGGTGTCTATAACAGGTAGTTTGTCCATGACAGCAGATGCATCCTTTGCCAGACGTTTGCTACGCCTAAGTTGAAGACCTGGATTTAAAGCAGCGATCAAACCCCTCCTTTTCCTGTTGCGAACTCTGTGGCATCCTGGCTGTTCCTTTTCTACATGGGTTACTTGATTATCCAATTCCATGCGTGCCACAGAACCAGATTGATCCTTTTGAACCTGTTGTGTGGCTTCATTTCTTATCCACCCATGTCTTTCCTCTGCACCCACATTATCGAGGCTAATCACCTGCCTGGTTCCTGTCCTGTCATTAGCACCAGCAATAGTCTCACTGACCAGTTGAGCACGCACGTCGTCCCTGCGGTTTGCTTCATTCAGAGGCACTTGTTGCTTCTCCTTTGCCCCATTTGCAGATTCTTCCTGGGCATGCTCTGGGGATATCACATGACAAGAATGTTGTTTTTGTGAATTCTGCCTAATCTGTATGGGAGTTTGCATGTGCCTATCCTCAACATTTACGGTTCTGGGGCGGATGGAGCGCCTATCTGTGCCATATGCTGAGGTAGTACTATTAATATGTGCAATGCGCCCTGATTCTCTAAGAAGGGCAGAATTAGCAGAATCTTGTGGTGACACAATAACTCGATCCATATGCTCTTGATGTGCCTGATTTGTACGACCAGAGTAGCCAGAATGAATATCTTGAGCCTGATGCTGATTTAGAGGCTGTCCTTGTCTTTTCTCTGCACTAGCAATGCCAGGACGACCTGGATATATGTTCTGCTGCTCCTTATACCTTCTAGTAACTCTGTTGACCCCATCGAACTCTCCTTCATCAATTCTGTAATCAGGTTGGCCTGATTCTGCCGGCTCTGTACTGATTCGACCCGGGCGCTCTATATGTGCCTGTTTGATACAAGTTAGATAATTGTTAGGTTGTATTCTGATCAATCTTGCACAAATGTAAAGTTCATACGACAAGCAGCCAAAAGTAGGGGAAGCATGGACATTTCAGCACTACGTTGGACCCAAGGTACAGTGATTCACCAACTGTTGCAAGTTCCTTACAGCTTGCAGTTTGATAGTTACAACTATTAGTAAAATTCTACAGCAGCTACATAGATGAACACATCTCAAGTTTGAGGCCACAACAATTGTAGGAAATGTTATCCAAACCTAAGAATAATACTACAGACTTACTGACGGAAAACAATAACCATTTAAGTATGATAAAGGGAAAATATAAATCAAGCAGCATTCCTGCACTGGGCCATAACCTGCAACAAGTGCGCAAGCGATTCACTATACCTCACAGGCGCGAAGGATGGGGGCGCCCGAGGAGGAGGCACCGAGCGGCACCACAGGGACGGCGTCCGCTGCCGCCGCGGATGAGAGGAGGTAGTGCCGGAGCTGCGCGGTGTCAACGGCGAGCTCGGCGCCGCAGAGCGGGCAGGCGCAGCGCGGCAGCCCGACGGGCACGCTCAGGAGAGAGCCACATGCGCCGCAGGGGAGCCGAGCGCCCCGGACGTCCGCGGCGCCCCGGGGCAGCGGAAGCGCCTTCCGGCGGGGCGGCTTGGGCATCAGCTCCGGCGGGAGCGACTGCGGCGTGGCGCAGTCCGGGCAGATGAACTCCGTCAGGCCCCGGTCCACCTCCAGCGTCTCGCCGCACCCCGCGCACTGCACCTCCAGCGGCTCCGCCTCCGCCGCCGCCGACGCGGCAAGCGGTGGGGGCGCCATTGCGCTCGAGCAGGGGCTAAATCGTGGTGATTTCCGTTTTGCGGCGCTGGGGAGAAGTGGGGGCTTTTTGAGAGAAACGTTTGGATCTGGGGCTTTCTATAGTGACGGTCCAGGGTTTGCTTTTTCTTTCTTTTTTTTATCAGGAGCCTTCATTCGTCAACGATTAGCGACGGTATAGGTTTTGTTGCGTTCCTACAAGAGATTTTTTTTAACCTACAAGAGATTTTCTCACATATGTGACGGGTAACGGTTGCACGCTTTCGTCTGTTTCAATTTATTTACGGTTTCATCTCAAAAAATTATATATTTAGGGTTCTAACATTCAACACTTTTGTCAAATTATTTATAGATCTCATTTTCCAATGCATTTCTCTCTCTTTGTTCTCACTTCTCATTGCATTTCTATCTCTCCTCTTCCACTCATATTGGTTTGATTCATGTCTACTTATTTCTCATGCCCTAACTCAAAATTGCAAATAAATTGAAACAATGTAAGTTGCCAAACAAAGTCGTCTAATCTAACCACATCACTGCTAGCAAAACACAACGAATGACAAATGAGAGAAACATATCTAATAAAAATAGGAAATTAAAAAGTTTCAAGCCGTTTAATACAAACAAGCGTAGTATAAATTTGCTACACGCTTTACTTGCTAAATATCAAGAGCAACGTGGATATATTTGTCGCGAGTATGAACAAGACAGTAACCAACTGCAACACACCAAAGTTGTGATTTTGTGAACCAATTGCAGATCCTGAAGGCATGTTTGGCTAGCGTCCTTTGCTGTCATTTGCTACACACTTTGCAAGAAAAGACTAAAAATCGTGAACACCGTACAATCGCCAAGAGAACAAAGGCATGTATCCGAGCGATTTAGAGTGAAGGTTCAGCATTTGTGACTCCAGCCCTCCTGAGAGCAGTGCGAGCCCATAAAAATAGCTCCACGTTCAAACCGGAGTTGGGATCTTTTTTATTACACAGTACAATTTAGACACTCACAACGCACGCACACTCACCTCTATAAACGTACATACGCAAACTCTATCTCTATGAGCATCTTCGAAAATTGAGTCGGTAAATCCTCGAAATTGACGAAGTCACCACTGACGCCTAACCGAAGTTGGGATTGAGAAGCACTTTGTGTTACACTATCTAATAGTACAGCTACAGTGGTCGACATAGTAATGATGATAGAAAAGTCGAATCAACGGGAGCAACACTAAATGTACCTTTATTTTTAAGAAAAAGTGTCGCCAGAAGCTAGCAATGACTCAACCATGCCGTAGAGAGAATAAAAAGGGGAGGTGCAATATTACAACATAGTTTTTATCCTTGGTGTTCTTTATAAAAATTATGATATTAATATCAATATTTTTTGAGCCATCTAGTTGGTGTATGGGCATTTCTTCGGCTCGCAACACTAGAACTTCCACGTCATTGGATGGAAATCTAATGAACCATGTGTTTTTTAGTTTCCAAAAGAAATCTCACAACAAAATGCCTGACCTAACTGTCAGACGTGCCTCCACCCTATGTAGCCGAGGCAGTCTCCCCACTCTCATATTCCGTCACCTAGCCATGCCTCCACCCTATCTCGTCGAGGCGGTCTTCCAACTGCCACATTCGTCACCTAGACGTGTCCCCACCCTATGTCGCCGAGGCAGGCTCCCCAGTTCCACATTCCGTCACCTCCTCTCACATCTGCCATCTTAATTTTCATCCATTTGCCCACCATCCGCCCTCTTCTGCCATTCCAACCCAAAACTTTTGTTCCACGCGTGCTAAAGATCATGCCCTCTTTCTCTTTTATATGCATTTGCTCCCACCAGATGCACATGTGGCTTGTTTTTTTTCCCTTTTTTCCGCCACATGAGGGATCCACATTCCTTTCTCCTCCCCCGATCAAGATCGAACAAACATGCTACCGTTGGAGGCGTTATTCGTGCCTGCCGTCGGAGGAGCCTGCCACTGGCCTACTGCTGACGCCCCTCCCGAGCGCCGTTGTAGCCGGGGCCCTTGTCCGCGCCAGCTGGAACCCCTCTCGTGCGCCCCGCCTCCCCGTGGCCTGCGTCGTGGCGGTCCGCGTAGGAGCTGAAGAAGGTGACCGGTCTGAATTGAAAGTTTTGAAACATGAGTCAAAAAGTTTCTAAATCCGACTTGAATATAACAAATGCGGGTTGAAACTCCTCTAGATTGAGTTAAATCTCCTCCAAATCAAATTGAAACTTCTTAAATCGAATTGAAAGTTTTCAATTTGAGGTTAAACTTTCTCTTAAGAGTGATTACTGGGCGCATGAGGGTACAAGCTGATAACCGTGCGCCCGCGTTTGTTTTAGCCCCTTCGTCATCTGTACTGTGGCGCCCTCGCCTATACCGCGACTCCTGTTGAGTCGATCTTTCACCTCTGGTCTTTTCTTCTAAGGCCGATGGTTCTTCAGTGAGACCCCAACCCCGATCCTTCTAATTTTGAGCCCTCACTTGTCGTGAGGCCTCACAAATATCTCGTAGGAGCAGGGCAAGAAGCTTCAAAATTGTGCTATACAACTAACACAAAAATTGAGTGATGTTACAATCCGACTGCCATAATAGAAACCACGTTGTAGGTGTCTCGGTGCCTACCTAAATTATAATGTCAAACATTCCTTACCTCAAATCCTCATACTTCTCTTCTGTGAAAAAAAAATCCTCATACTTCTGGCAAATAATACTGTAGGTCTTGGAATATTTCTCTATGACATAATTCGTTCCCTCCTCTCTAAATTTTAGACCCGTCACATCAAAAAGAATCTTTATATTTAAAAATATTTGATTAGTTTAATGACAAAACTTTTTTCACATACGAGTGCTCTTTTCGAGACGAATCTAATGAGCCTAGTTAATCTATATTTTGCTACAGTAACACTACAGTAACTATCTTCTAATCGTCATTTAATTACTCTCATTAGATTCGTCTCGTGAATTAGATAAATAGTTCTGAAGTTAGTTTTATAATTGACTTTGTTTAATACTATAAATAGTAAAATTCTCTTTGATGCGATGAAAACGAACACCCACCCCAATACTCACACTTTCTGCCGTACCTGTAACTCAGTAACTGCTGTCAGCACAATTTTAGAAAAAAAAAAAACTGTCAGCATAATCACGCCGTCCTGCCAAATGTGACTCCCCGTCCGGAAGCTCCTTTTCTCCGTGGGCGAAAGCGCGAAAAAACACCGGGAACCCACAAAGACCTAGCCATCATTCCCCACCTCTCCGTCCCATGGCGCCGCCGCCCGGGATCGTCGAGGTGCGGTGCGCGGGCTGTGGGGAGACGCTGGACGTGGAGCACGGTTTGACGGAGTTCCAACACATGAATTTTTCAACAGTTGCAGCTACAGTTACTTCGCACAAGAATCACAGTTATACTGTATTGGAATTAATTTGGTATAATTTCTGATTAGTGTTTGTGTACATAGAAATTTAGATGTTGGGAAGTCCGGTGACAGACTTTTGACTTATTATAACTTGACTCTAATCTGTGGGCATGATAGCAGGTTAGATACTCGTGTTATTATTAGAGCCCACCAACTTAAAGGTCAGATTTTTTTCCCTTTTTCAGGATAATTTCTAGTACATGACACTCTTTTGTAAGCAGCTATCAAGCATCTTTCATGTACTTTTGATGGGCTGCACCATATCGTGTTTATTTGCTTTGTCCATTTTCATTATTATCATGGCAACTATGAGCTTTCTGATATCAGGCAGTTTCAGGAGACACCTTGTGGTGATGATCTGCCAGGATCTGTTATTATGTCAAAAAAGCGCAGGGGACGTGCCCCTGAAAAACTAATGGAACCACGCAAAGAAGCTGACAGACCTGTGTTGACACCAAGTGGTACTGAGTATGTATTTTCCATGTTTGTCAATAATGACATCTGAAGAATGTGTATTCTAACCTTAATTGTATGACAAAAATGACACACAACTAGGAGCTGGAGCGTTCACCCACCATGTCCAAAGGTCGCAAATACTCTCTCCCTTCTTATCAAGCAGATCTATCCTGGGACTTATTTGTCGGTTGATAGTAGCGAAAATGGCCAACCCTGCGAACATGTTGTTTACCACTGGCATCAATGCCCTCCAGATATCAAGTCTACTATATTGGATGAATTTCTTGTGAGTAACTTATCAGTACATGTTTTATGGTAGCTTTTGTTCATTGCGAGGATTCTAAATGATGAGTGCCTGTTATCTGAATACTGCAGAAACGCTACAAATGGTCCCCTGGCCAAGAAGAGGAGTGTCGAAAGATATTTGACCGGAAAGCAGTTAGACAATTATTTAACCTATTTTGCTATGAGAAGCAAAGGGTTAGAGAGGAGTTGGCAGGAAAAAAGGCTAAAAAGTCACTGGTTTATAGGGCCTGTGGAGAAATGGAGCTAGAAGACGATAGAGAAGATTCAGAGGCACATCAAAGAGATGAGTTACCTGAGCATGATGATCCACTGAAATGGAAACCATTCGTCCCCAGGTGGATGAAGCCGAAATGGTGGGAAATGTTGTGTGATCATTGGGCCAAAGACGAAGTCATGAAGGTGTCTTACCAAAAAAGAAAGAATCGGTATTCAGGAAAACGCCCCTGTACTGATGCAGCTTCACGGAGCGTGCCAATGCATCAGCAGCTGGTAAGAACTAAGATACACATCCATCTTGTTCGCTTCAGGATTCTTTTACGATCTTGATGTGATTAAATAGGGCATAAATAGTATTGGAAAACTGATCTGTGATATTGATTCACCCACCAAGACCCCCTGTGGTAAGGGGGTGTCTGCTGATCAGAAGGTATGTGAAACCGAGATACCTACTTTTGTTGCATGTACCTTTTTTATAAACCATCCCCAAGTTGTGGAGTGATGCCATATGCCAACCAGATGAACTGTTTTGACATGCCTTCTATTTTTTTTCAGGATTCCACAGATGGGCACAGTAAGGAAGCTGAGGGCGCTCAGGTAGGCTCCCATCCTTTGCAGGGACAGGTGGGGAGCTTGAAGCGTGGGAGGTATTGCAGTGCCATTGGCATCCACGAGAAGGCCCAGAATGAGTCATTGTCAAAATCCTCCCCAGGTTGTGTGAGCAAACAGGGACAGCAGCCAATGTTCACAAAAGAACAGGTGCAAGAGATGATTAATCAAGCCCTGCAAGGGTTAAATGAAGTGTGGGAGAAGAAATTTTTGTCCTTGGAGCAAAAGATTCCTAGCATATCCTCAGCATACATCGTTCCTGACGTAAGCAAACTGCTGCTGCTATTCGGTCCATTTAGCTGGGTACTGGGTTTAATTGATTTATTAATGACATTCATTTGTAGGGTGCTAAGGTTTCGTTTGGTGTTGCAAAAAGCAAACACTGCCAACTTGCAAGAGAGGTAATATTGGAATTTGCATCCTCCCTATACATACATTTGTAGGCCTGATCATTGCTGCCGGTTGGCAACTGGCATGGTATCAATAGGAAAGGCAGGGTGCTAAAGGTTTCATACGGCGATCGCTAGTTTGAAAATTTCAGTTTGTATGGCTAAGTGATGAAACAACAATCATAATATTATCGGCACGACAGCACTGCAGCAACAAGATAGTGATGAATGCTTATTTTCATATTGATAGAGAAAAACAAAGATTATTTTAGCTGTGTGGTATCGGGGTCTTTTAACCCCCTATCACGATGCCAAAAGTTCCATCTTGAAACGTGAATTGTTTGTTTTATGAAATATGGTGAACTGGCTTAACTCACATGCATGTGCATGGTATACAATCTTCCATCTGCTTTGAAATGCGTGTTTGAACCATTCGAAAGCATGATGCTTAACTGTTGCAAACTTGTGCTAGACAAATTCATTTACGATGGGATTTGCACTTACAACAGTTATCACGGAGGACATTATTACGGGGACTGTAATTTGTAAGATACAATTTGCACAACTATTGACACGGAGTGGATTTTTTGTGTTTTGGATATATGCAAATCATGCTTTCTATTATGATTATGCAAAACCCAGACTTTCTGGAATGATTATGGTGACTGGAAGTCCACATTAGTAATAAAACAGGGTGATCCATGTTCATTTTATTGCATATGGGCTTTCAATTCAATGTAGCTGCTTCAGGGGGTCCTGCTAGTATGTTTCTGATGTAGTCTTGATTCTGTTGAAAAAGAAAAAGATGTAGGTTTTTCAATTGCCGCGAAGATCAAGAAGTTGATTTTTTTTTTTAACTTACTAAAGTTGAAATTTGACCTCACACGATTTCCATCTTTTTTGACATTTCCTGTTATCCATAAAGTACGAATGCTTTCCCCCCACTGATGTCTGCATTTGCAGGATGCACTAGATTCCGTGGACGCAGAAAACGATCCAGCTGCGAGAGAAAATGGCGATAACCAGGACGAGGAGGAGCTGTCGAGCTGAACCAGGAACAAACATGAGCCTGTTGCTGTTCAGACCTTGCGTCTTTCTGGAGCTGTGCAGGACGGCGCCTTGGCACGGGAGCAAGTAAACCAATCATGTGCGGGTCAGGTCCGCGTGTAAGTTATGTGCACATCTCAGCGTATGAACTCCGAAAGCCGAAAGCGGTCACTTGCGATTCTCCTCCCTGTGCCGTGGTTTCCCAAGTCGCGTCTCCATACGGGGTTTCAGTCCGCACCTCGTAGCGCGTAGGGGGGGATCGCGCGGTTTTGCGTGGCAGCACGACGCGGCAGCGTGGAAGCTGTCACGAGCCTGCGCCCTGCCGGCCCCCCGCTTTGCCGCCGGCCACGCGGCCGTCACGCGGGAGCTGTCGAGGCAAAGCGCGCACGCCACTGGCGCGTGCCCCCCGTGCGCAACGTGACGCTGCTACCGCCTGTCTGGTTCGACCACCACCGCCCGGGTTTCCTCGCACCTACGTCGCGGTGCCGTTATGCGTGCGTGGTGTGGTGTGGAATGAATAATATACAGTAGTTTGGCTCCTGTTTTTGTCAACGTGCTGTGGACTCGGTAACGGTAGGCAGGGGACGAAGCTCCGATCACTCGGCTGGCTCCGTGTCTTGCCAACTAATCGCGTTATCTTAAAGTTCCGCGGTAGCGTCGTGTTTCCTACAGAATCGTTGGCCCAATGATCTAAAAAAAACTTGGCGCAACCGGTGTTGTATGACAATTCGTGGGAGCTGATAAGTTTTCTTCTATTTGATCTATCTAGAATTTCTAGATGCGAATATGCGATGCACAAGTCAGTGAAATTATAATGGAAAAAAAGACACCGTCAGTGAAATCATAGTGACGGGAAAAAAAAGAAGCGAGCAGAACCCGCCGGCGTAAAAGCCAGAAACAGACAGCGCAGGCGGTTGAAGCGGCAGCGAAAAGGAAGAGAAATTAAAAAAAAACGGAAAAGAGAAAATCGGGGCCCGCAACGGCGCGCCGGCCGCCGATCCGCGATAAACAAAGAGCGAGCGCCCGCCCACTGGCGTCTCTGAGCTGTGCGTGTGCGTGCGCGTGCGGGGATGGAGAAGCGTCGCAGGTGGCCCCACCACCCTCCACGGGAGGCTCGAGCCGCCGCCGCCGCCGCCCACGCGGGGTCGCCCCCGTCCCCATCTGGCCGGCTGACATGTGGACGCCGTAACGGTGGAGGCAGCCTTGGCGTCGCGTTACCGCCCGAGAGGCGACAGGATCGCCCGGGCGTTTTTGCGAGGAGAGCGACGGCGAGGCGGACGGTGTGAAATCTGCCTGCGGACGTCGCGACGGACGTGAGCACTCAGCAGGACCGCACAGGTCGCCTCCCCCGCCGCGCTGGCGCTGGCTCGGTTCGGTTCGGTTCGGTGGCGGGGCCCGAACAAAAATGCTGGCGGCCGGAATTGTTTATACGTGCACGCTTGACACTTGCGCATGTACTGTACGCTTCTCGGGCGTGGGTGTAATACTCCTCCAGTTTTAAATTATTGGGGTTTGACTATTTTTGAATTACGTTTGTCATTTGTCTTATTCAAAATATTTTAAAAATTATCATAGATTTTGTTATGATTAGTTTTATCACTAAAGAAAATTAAAATATAACTTGTAATTTTGCATATTTAAGCTAATATTTTGAATAAGATGACAGATATAACGTAACTCAAAAAAATCAAACGTCAACAATTTAAAACTGGAGAGAGTATGCGATTTCTCTTAGCATCTGAATTTTTCTCAGTGTGCTTTATCCAGGTGAAACCGTTGGCCTGGAATGCTGGAGGAATCTACCACCATTATTTTTCTTGTGACTGTATTTTGCTTAATTTTAGCGCTACTATATCATTTTTTTCTACAAAGGAATGGAACAAAAATACAACCAACAAATACCGTCGTATGTTTTTTTTTTCAGGGCCGTATGTGTTTTTTTCAACCCTGAAACCCCGCTGAAAGTACAGAAATTTCGAGGCTACACACGTGCCAACATATTCCACCGCCCAAATCCGGCTCTGGTGACTGGCCGGTCCCACGGCTGCACGTACTCAACAATATCCAAATCCCCGCGCGGATCCGCTCGCGCGCGCGCGCTGCCGCCACCGTGCCAGGCAAGGAAGGAAGACGCGGGGCAGGTGCGCGCGCCGGGCCGTCACCCTCAGCACCTCCCTCCCCTGCCCTGCCGCCGAGAAAAACACTTGTTTTTCCTCCTCCCTCCTCCGCGGCGCGCGTTCCGTCACGTCACTCGCACGTCCCGCGGGCCACGCGGATCGCGGCGGGACCGGACGCCATCCATTCCGCGCGCAGCTCGTTTGCTCGTTCGTACGGCGGCGGGGCCGGCGGTGCGGTGGTGTGACGCGTCTGGAAGCTGCGGTGTCTTTGCATGGCTCGTTCGTTCGGTTGGGCGCGGGCGGACGTCGTGGAGCGGGAGCCGAAAGCGACCGGGGGGTGGTGGTGGGCGGCGGCGGCAGGCGCGCCGGTGGGTTTGGTTGCTTCACTCGCTCGCGTATAGCGACACGGACCCGCCAAGTTGCGCCCCTACCAGGTGTGCAGCCGGTGCACCGCCAACTCACTCCACTCCAGAACGGTGATTCCTTGCTCGTTGATTTCACCGAAAGACGTCGCAGTCGCCACTTCTCCTTTTTTTTTAGAAGCGCTGAAAAGGAGTTTATAAATTAGCAGCCGCGTAACAGGCTCCTGAGCCATTTTTTTTTAATAAAAGCTGAGCCAGATAATCAAATGCAGTTAATCAAGCACCTGGAGTAATAAGAGATAAAGACACTGGAAGTCTGGAACAGAATTAACCGAACAAAGAACACACACACCACTGACCGAGTGACTGACCGAGCAAGCAGCTGCACCACCAAGGTGGCGTTTGGCAAATGAGAAATGAGAGGTGGAATTGGGATTAGAAAATAATTCTTGAGGGAATGAATGGTTGAGATTTGATACGATGGATAAATAAATGGTATAGATTGTTCACTTCATTTCCCTATTCCTATCCCAACCTTCATTTCCCTATATCCAAACACCACCCAAAAGAAAAGAAAAGAGAGGAAACGGGCGACGCCAACGCGGGGGGCGGCGCCCCCACCTGTCGACCTCCTCTTCTCCACCGCCGTGTGGCCCGTGGTCAACCTCCTCTCCCGCTGGCTCCTCCTCGCCTCCCGCCTCACCTATTAATACCCGGCCCCGGCCTCCCTTTCCCTCCCCAAGCCCACCCAGCTCCGCGCAACCACCACCGCTACCGAGAGCGCGGCCAACGCAACCGCATCGTCCGTCGTCGCCAGCAGCTCCGCTCGCTCCTCGTTCCAACCAGCCATCCATGGCGCCCAAGAACGCTCCCGCCGCCGCGTCCGACGCCATGATGGAGACGAGGTTCCGCGGCGTCCGGAAGCGGCCGTGGGGCCGGTACGCGGCGGAGATCCGCGACCCGGCCAGGAAGGCGCGGATGTGGCTCGGCACCTTCGACACCGCCGAGGCCGCCGCGCGCGCCTACGACGCCGCCGCGCTCCACTTCCGCGGGCCCAAGGCCAAGACCAACTTCCCCGTCGGCTTCGCGCAGGCGCACGCCCTCCCGCCGCCCAAGGCGCTGCTAGCCGTCAGCCCCAGCAGCAGCACCGTCGAGTCGTCCTCCCGGGACTCGCCCGCCGCTGCCCCGGCGCCGGCGCCGTCGCTCGACCTCAGCCTCAGCATGCCCGCCATGGTCGCCGCCCAGCCGTTCCTGTTCCTGGACCCGAGGCTCGCGGTGACCGTGGCCGTCCCGGCGCCGGCGCCGGCGCCGCTCCGGCCGGTCGCGGTCGCCGCCGCCGCCAACAAGGCGGCGGCGACGTGCCGCGACGACGAGCAGAGCGACACCGGATCGTCGTCATCCGTGGTGGACGCCTCGCCGGCGGTCGGCGTGGGGTTCGACCTCAACATGCCGCCGCCGTCCGAGGTGGCGTAGGAAGCAGCAGCAGCGCCCGATGACACGACACACGATCCGGCTCTGATCGCGTAGAAAGCTTTAGAACTTGTATTATTAGCAAAGAGGTTGGTTGATCGATCGTTTGCTTTGCCACGATGGATGATTGCTTCTTACCTGTAGGTGTACATAGATCGCTGGTTTTTTTGCATCGGCAGAGATAAGCAAGACTGCCCGGCCGATGTTACGATACAAAAGCGTTTTCTTGTTCGTTGTAAAGTATTAATCTCTGATTAATGAAGAATTTTTACAGCCTTTTAATTTGTTCTTGGTCTCTCTGTGTTGTATCCATTGTTCATTGATTTCGGAAGGAGTACTTTTAGATGTTCTTGCTCCCAGTAGTTCGTTTGCAAGGGAAGCAGATTCGCTCCTGATCTCTGGACAGAAAAATGAGACCACATGCTAAAACTACTGATACATCGAAATCAACTCCCTAGGATAGGATCATTCAATCGACCGGCTCTTGCGTCCTGTTGTCGCATCTAAAATTTCCGAACCGTCTGTCTGTCTGAGAAGGAAAGCAGTTCTCCGTGCGGCAGACGTCCGATCCTGTCCAAGGGCATCCGAACATTTGTTGAAGCTTCACGTACGTGCACGGCTGTCGCTTCGTTGTGACGGCACAGATACCTAAGCTCGCGTAGTGCGGCGTGCATCGTTGAACGATTCTCCTGGTGAAATTCCGTAGCCCGCACGAAGTACAGGCGCTCGCGGCTCGTCCTTCCCTCCCCGGCGACCGACCGGCTTGACAGCGCCACAGCGGGCGGCGAAGGGAAGGGGGCGACGACTCCGCGACGACGCCGACCGAAAACCACGTAGAAAACCGCGGCCCCCGCGCCGAGCTTGACGTGCGAGCGGGCGGGTGGGGGACCGGGCGGTCGCGCCGCGCGCCGCGGGACGAACGAGTCCACCCGTACACACACACACGGCGCGCCGAGCGGAGCTAGCCGAGCACCGCGCTCGTCGCTTGCGGCCTCCCGCCCGCGTCCACGTACGCCGAGCGACAACCGGTCGCGCTCAAACCGCGGCCCACGCGCATTTGACGGCGTCCAGCCACTCATCACCCCGCAGCGCCGCGCCGCGCTTCGCTTCGCTTCGGACCGCGGCAAGCTCCCCCGCCTCCCGAGTCCCGACTCCCCCGAGCGAGCAACACATGCGCATGCGTGGGGTCCTCCCCTGCGGCGCCGCGTGCTCGCGGAGTCATGTGTTAGACGACCGACGGTGTCATCGGCGCCGCGGGGCACACCGAGCTACTCGTCTCTGTTTCGGCGCACACAGGCAGAATATTTTGTTCCGGCGGCGGTAGTAGCTTGGTGGCTCTTGCAAGCAAAGCGACCATCTCTCTCTGCTTTACTACTACCCGTGTTCTTTCTTTTCGGATCCGAGCGTAACCAGAACGACGTGGGAGCTTCGCCACGGTCCCAAAACTCACTAAAACTCGCACAGAAACACAGTTTAAGAGGAATCGATCGAGGAACAGAATGCGTGGTTCAAGTCACCGAGTTCACTTTGACAAAACTGACCGGTGGTTGTCGGCAAAGGACCACCGGTGGCTCGGAACGGAATTGTCCGAGAATTCAGTGACATGCTGGTGGTTAGCTGCGCTTGTTTATCATCAGCGATCGATGGTACACACTTCGAGTCAAGCTGGGCCCGAGGTGAGACTCATTCGGAGTTTTGCTGGTCGTTTAGCTGAATGTTCTCGGTCCGAGGCAACAGGTAAGTATTCACACTAGTACAATCGTTGCAATCCCACAAGCATGTCCTCCAGGGAAGAACTGTGGTTTTGTGGAGCGGTCGAGCCCAAAAGTTGGAGCGAAAAAGAAAGGAAACATATTTTATCTCCCCGCTCCGGTCAGTCTCCACCGTCAAGTCATCGCCGCGAGCGCGACCTGTTCCGGATCCGAGCGAGCCGGCCAGCCAGCCATAGGGGGGAGGCGGGGGCCACACTGGCACTGCACCTTTCCGCTCCGGTTCCGTGCCGCCCAGCCACGGAGGAGGCGGCACGTGCCCGCACGGCGCCCGCACCTCGGAGGCGTCGGCGGCTTTGGATCTCAGGTCAGGCGGCGCCGGGCCGAATAAAAAAGCCGCGCGCCGCAAGAGACCCCGACCTAACTGCGTGGTGGCGCCGGACCGTGCCGTGCCCGCGCGTGCTCCAGCGGAGACGGCGCCGAACGTAAACGAGCTCGCTCGATCCATCGTCGCCACACGCTTCCACTGCCATCGTGTCCGTTGTCCAGGCAGGCAGACACCACCGTCGCGTCGCGCGCGTCGTCCACCATTCCCGGCCCGCCGCCTGCGTAACAGCGCACGCGACGCAACCGGCGCCGCAACGGAGGGTCACGCCGTCTAGTAGCGGGACGAGGCTGCGACTAGACCCGCGGTGACGCGACCTCCTCCGATCCGATCTCAGGTTGAGCGGTTAACCAACCGAGGGAACCGACCGCCGTCTCGATCTCCCCACGTTAGAGCTGGACGAAAAGCTCGTGCTCGGCTCGGCTCGACTCGTTTATTTTTTCTAACGAGTCGAGCCAGGTTTCTAGCTCGTTACGTTTAACGAGCTAGCTCGAGCTGGCTCGCGAGTCATTCGCGTGAGCCAAACGAGCTCATCATGAAAAAGAAGAGGCTTGTCCGGTGGAGCTTTATGAGGTTGCCGGTGTCTTCTTTCCCCGTTGCAGCACTCCCCTCTCCATTCCCTTCCGTCACCGACGTTGCAGCCATCAACGCTAAAGCTCATGGCGAGCATGAGGTCGTTGTCCTCACCGCTGGCGACGGCAGAAGGGGACCGAGTCGAGATCCAAAATGCGGATAGACGGCGCGACAGCCGACAGCTCAAGCCAGGCGATGCCACCCTCTTCTATCTCACGCGGTAGTTTCACCGCTCCACCTTCTCACCTCACACGGTGGCGCCGGCTCCCCCTCCGCTGTTCCTCTACGTTACCGGCCCCTCCCTTCCCTGCCGCGATCACCTTCGCGACGTTGGCATCCGCATCCCCGTCCGATGCGCCATAATGCTCAAAAGCGTGAAGATGTAACAAATGTCGTGGTCGTTGTATTCTTCTTAAAGTCACAGCGAAAGTGCTCGAGACGAGCGATGACAAATTTAACGAGCTAGCCCGCGATCCAACTTGAGCTCGTAACGAGCTGAGCCGAACCAGCATTCCAGCTCGTTATCTTAACGAGCCGAGCCGAACTAGCTCGTTACCCTAACGAGCTGGACCGAGCCGAGCTGAGCTGGCTCGGTAGTCCAGCCTTACCCCACGTCCTCCCCTTCCCGGCTGGATCGTGTCGTGTCGTGTCGACGGGCGGAGACGACACAGGTACGTATTGCGCTGAGGGAAGGCTCGGCGTCGGGGGCATCCAACGAGCGGCCGGCTGCGACGCGCCGCCGCCCTTTGCGTGCCGGTCAGATCAAATGCCGTGGTGGCGCGGGCACCTCGCTTGCGCTCCACGTCTCGGCAAAGCCACGAGCCCACGGGCGGCGCAACGACTCCCACCGAGACCGAGCCAACGGCCGGTGCGGCCGCTGCAGCCCGCGCCGCACGGCAGCTGCCCCCCCTGCGGCGTCATCCCGCGGCTCAGCAGGCAAACGCGCAAGGCAAGCCGTAGCACGTGTGACGTCCCGCCTCCACGAGGCCGGGCCCGCACGCCTGGCAGCTCTCTAGGATCTCAAGACTGTCCCCACAGACCAACACACGTCTTTTCTGCGCACTTTGTCCTCACTCGTGCGCACCCGGGAAGGACTTCCCGGTCGGTCACCCATCCGAAATTGCTCCGGGCCAAGCACGCTTAACCCCGGAGTTCTTTCGAGATGAGCTTCCGGAAAAGAAGTTGCAACTGTTGGTATGAGTATTCTTATCAATCCTATTAAGCCCTGGGCCAGGATGTTACATTCTCACCCCCTTAGGAGATCGACGTCCTCGTCGATCAACCCCAGTCCAGGAACTTCCTCTCTTGGCCACGTCCGTGCGTCCAGTGCCAGCGCATGTGCCATGCTGTGTGACCACTTGGGCCCACACCAGCCATGCACACCATGCCTGCGCAACTGCGCCCACACGCGCCCGTGAAACCGCGAGAGTCGGCTCTGATACCACTTGTGACGTCCCGCCTCCACGAGGCCGGGCCCGCACGCCTGGCAGCTCTCTAGGATCTCAAGACTGTCCCCACAGACCAACACACGTCTTTTCTGCGCACTTTGTCCTCACTCGTGCGCACCCGGGAAGGACTTCCCGGTCGGTCACCCATCCGAAATTGCTCCGGGCCAAGCACGCTTAACCCCGGAGTTCTTTCGAGATGAGCTTCCGGAAAAGAAGTTGCAACTGTTGGTATGAGTATTCTTATCAATCCTATTAAGCCCTGGGCCAGGATGTTACAGCACGCTGCACGCAGAACGGGAGACGAGCGTCACAAGACCGAGTAGCCACGCGCCGGAACGCGGCACCACGCGAAGGCGTGTACACGCCGATAAACGAAACTTTCCCAACCCCAGATGGCCAATCACAGAAGCCAGCAGCCTTTTTGGCTGAGATTACCCTTGTAATTTCACGTATGCAAAATAGTTGAATACTACAAAACTACAACAATCTATACAAGTCCAGAATCACAGTTCAGTGGGTGACTAATTAATCCGCACACATAATCTCCTTAGCATTTCGTGAGGATCTCGGCTCCGTTCCTGGTGATGAGTATCGTGTGCTCGAACTGCGCGGCCATGCTGCCGTCCGTCGAGACAGCCGTCCAGCCGTCGTCCCACATGTCGCAGTCGATGCTCCCCACGGATAGGATCGGTTCTGGACGAAGGGGAAAAAAAAAGTTAGGCAGAAAGGGCGGCAGTTATTAGGAACACAAATGCGCTACGTCGACAGCGAAAATCGTGACTGCACTGCGCGTGCTAAGAATCGGAATGACCAAGGATGCTGCATACCTATCGTGAACGTCTGCCCCTCGACCATCTGACCCGGCCTGTTGTTACCTGTTGCAGAGAACACAGCAGTCAAGCCTAGAAATTGCAGCAGCCATGTTTACCACAGCATAATTGATGGAGGCTGGGTTGGACTAATTGACATGCAAACGCTGAGCTATTCCTTTATAAAAAAAATACTGGAACTGCGGCGGCCCCAGAGATTGAAGCAGATGGAATACAATTCTTCGATTCTAAATATGTGCTTGCAGATTGACTTACGCTGGTGATAGATAATTGGTTCCGAATGAAATATTCTGCCAACCCCGTGGCCAACAAAACACTCCACAACACCAAATCCGTGCCTCTCAGCATGCTCGCTGAAATGTTCAAGCAAACAAATGGATGGATCAATTTGAGTAGTATTGAAATGAAGTAACATTTGAGATACTTGCAGTAAATCATGTAGGACAATATCAAGTTACATGCGGACTTTGGAATTCAAATTTTACAATTCTGCTGTCTGTACACATAAGTGAAGGGTCGATGAATGCATGAGCAAACATACACGGTATACGAATTACCACTGGCCGTGCTCAATAGATAATAGTATTTTGTTGTCTTTGACAACTTTTTGATATGCCAGGGCAGCCAACGAAGAATTAGCAGAGAAAACTTCCAAAGAACAAATGTTACTCGATTTTTTACGCAAAAGCACAAAGAACTTTATTCATCAATAAACAAAACAATGCTTCTTTTAACATCCAAGTTCAAAGATCTGAGAGATCCAGTTTTCCTCCATAAATTTCCAAGTAAAGACATTAAGAATTATTTAACTAGATATGATTATCATTGCCATGCTGGCCATGACAGAAAACCAGGATGAAATATTATACCTTATTCTTCTGCCAATCTTTTTATAGCTGGTACCATGTTTGCAGGTAGATATGCCCCTGAGCAGGCACTCTTCAGTAACCTGATATTTGCGTGGATAAAGGGAAAGCATTCAGATAAAAGAAGTTTACATCAGGAATTTTCCTGATAAGCAACAAACATGTTCTTTGAAAAAGTTGTTTCTTATGATTTAACACCTGCAAGAGTGCAAGGTAACTAGGTAAGATGAGAATGAGATCAGATGCACCTTGTTTCACTAATCCCTATTCCTTGAATGAATACAGAAAAAAATAAATTTGTAGAAACTCTCAGCAGTTCAGACGAAAAGGAACTTATATGGTGCTGTGATGGTCAACCAATTATAATTGTGAGTACCCTCATCAATTTAAGTCCAATTAGGACATTGGAATAGAATATAAGAGAAAAGTAGATTATGAACAGGTCAGAAAAGAGTTGATAGTACTAATCATGACAGCAAAAATAAAGATTGCATGAAGATGCAATACATGTGTTCTAGAGAGAAAGGAAGATACCTTAACAAGTCGTTTACTGGCTTCATCTACGTCTCCACAAAGAAATGTTTTCGAGGTGTCCCCATGGTAGCCCTGAAATTGTAGGTGTTACTTCAAGTGATTGCAACACATTGAGATCCATGAACACATCAATATAATGGAGAAATGATAGATACAGATATGACCAAGGGAATAAACACCTACATTCAAGTAGACAGTGACATCAATGTTAATTATGTCTCCATCCTGTAAAATAGTCACGAAAAGAGAACTGTCAAGCTGAATGTGGAACTGTGCTATTGGAAGGCCCTAAAGTGGACGCAAAACATGTCAATGTAAGGCTTTCTGAACCTGTAATTCGCGTGAATCAGGAATTCCATGGCACATGCACTCGTTCACTGATGTGCATACACTTTTTGGAAAGCCGCCATATCCAAGTGGGGATGGATAGGCTCCAGCATCAATGATCATCTTGTGCACTGCTTTATCAATTTCGTCTGTTGTTACACAGGGCTGATAGAAAGATGCAATAGATTTCACTGAAGCTATAGTTTATTATGGAGGGCATATGAAAGAGAAAAAGAGCTTAACAAAAGGAACATAGTATAATTATGAAAATTGAGCACAATAGAGTATTCAACTTGCTGGCAAGCATGCTTACCTTCACTAATGTTCCTGCATACTCAAGAACACGAGCAGCAAGCTTACAAGCAGCTCTCATATGTACAATGCTCTCTTTATCATGCATCTGTATCTCTTTTGCTATCTCAGGAGCTTCTTTTGTGCCGACATAAGGTGGTCGAGGTATGTTCGCTGGAACAGGAAGAGGTGGACTAACAGTTCCCCGCGTCAGGGGTTCTCTTTTCTTTGGTTCAGAACTTTGTGTTCCTCGTGGCCTGAGTTTCAGTAAAACAGCAAGCATCAGAACAATGCACGGAAAAGGATGCAGTTAGAGTTGAACCATTATTTCCCTCAAAAAAAAAAGAGTTGAACCGTTATTAATGAGTCCCAGTTGATCTTCCACACTCAATTTCCCGTTATCGAAGGGCGGATTTCATACCTCGTGGTTGCCTTCTCCAGGCCCCCTGATCTCTTCGCTTGGACAACGAAAGGCTTCTGAAGGCATGTCTTCCCTTGAAACAATAGGAGACACACATGTATGAATTGAATGATACTAGTAGATGAGGGAAAAAAATATCTCAGTGAGTACATGCCCGTAAATCATAATACACCCAAAAAATTTAAATATCATACGAACAATCACAACAGTGTCCCCCGCTACACAGAATACCTCGGCCGCCGGAGAGCAGCGATGCTGAGCGGTGGAGCTCCATGGACGGGACCCTAATCGCCATTAGAGTGGCTGTGCCCCCAGATTTGCAGAGCGCGACGGGTTTGTTTTGGATTTGCACTCGCGCGCGGCGAGGGCGAAGAGGCGGACGAACAGAGAAGAGGATAATACGAGACGGGAGAAATGGATTTTCCACTCTTCATTTTCTCCCCATCATATGATGGGCTGGGCCAGATCACTGGGCCTAACATCGTCGTTGTTGGGCTCTAGTATCGGTCTGACATTCTGACAAACTGACAATGGACCGATATCCCCTATGCAAATCATATGAATACGTTTTTGCATTTTCTCTTATCAATATATGCTGGCTATCATCTCAAAAACATATATATGTATGTGCTGGTTATACTGTTTTACTTTTTTTGCACCTCCTGCGTTGCGCAGACAATTGAAAATCGACAGCATGCTTCATGACAAGTAGGACTCAGTGCGTGAAAATTTCGTGACTCTAGCATTACTCCTCCACGATATGGATTCCGGGTTTATATAGTGATGTTTTGAATGGCCGAAGTATGTGCAGAATATTTATATTCACATAACGTGGCAGTCAGCTGTCATTTAATCTTGGCCTTTTATACAACACCCTATTTAACTCCCCACAAGACAATGGCTATGTCTTGTGTAACGTTGCCAGGAAACCATCCAGTTGCGAGTTCACATCTCGAGAGAAGAACATGATGCAGATCGGCGCCCGCGCCTTGAACACCGCCAGCATCGACGAGAACAGCGACCCGAACCCGTCCCCGCAGATCATCCCGGCCGCCACCGCCGGCGACAGGAGGCTTGCGCAGTCGCGGTCGTGTCTCTTCCACAGGTACATCACCACGCTCCCCGTGCACATGCCAATGGACATCTTGGGCGACACGAAGAACGCCACGGCCACGGCGATGGTGCTGGGGAAGTAGCGCCCCACGCGCCACCTCCGCCGCGCGGACACCTCGCGGAGCACGGCGACGGCCATCGCCACGAGGAAGAAGATCTGACAGATCTGGTCGCTGAAATGGGGCAGCCCCCGCCCACCGGAGCCGAGCATGGCGATGCCGCGGTACAGCTTGGCGTACGGCACGGTGTCGGGCCCGTCCACGTCTCCGTCGTAGTAGATCTTGTAGAAGAACCAGAAGACCACCGGGTTGATGACGCAGCCGAGCGCCGTGCCGACGAGCTGGCTGATGAGCACGGTGTGCGGCGAGGTGAGGGTGAGGTACCCCGTCCTGCACCCCTGCATGAGGTCGGCGGCGGGGGCGAGCGCGGACACGAAGATGCCGCAGGCCGCGAGCCCCGCGACCACGCCGCCGTTCCCGAGCCCCACCCAGTAGGCGAAGGCGAGCATGGCGATCTTGCCGTACATGGTGGCCACGTGCATGTCCGTGATGCCGTTGCCGTACGCGTTGCAGAAGGCGAACACCGGCGCGACGAGGTACGCGAGCGCGACGTGGTGGTGCCTCAGCTGCGGGTACAGCCACGGGATGGCGACGACGGAGACGGCCGAGAGCGCGACGTAGCAGAGGGCGGCGGCCGGGTTGGAGACTCGGTCGCGGAGGAACACCTGCGCCCGGCGGCGGTCGTCGAAGCTCCGCGCCTCGAGCCGGTCGGCGCTGAGGCACCGGAGCGGCTGCGCGGCCTCCTGCCGCTGCCTCCGGGCGTCGCGCATCGCGCAGAGCGTCCGGATGAGGATGCAGAGCAGGTGGACGAGGCCATCGGCGAGGATCATGGATATGCCCGTGAACACGCGGTAGCCGTTGATGCCGTTGAGGTTGTGCTCGTCGAGGCCGCGCGGGTACCAGGCCCCTTCCTTGGCCTGGATGCGCGGCCACAGGAATCCCCAGGAGAAGAGGGAGCCCGCGAGCATGGAGATGGTGATCTTGTACGGGCTCAGCATCCCGACGCCGATGTTGGCCATGGAGAAGTCGAAGTAGAAGCCGCGCCGGAACGCGGCCAGGCCGAACGTCGGGAACGCCTGGAAGCCGCAGTTCGCGCTGCCGCCGGCGAAGAACCACTGGAAGACCGACCACGCCATGGTTCCGGCGAATGTCTTGAACAGGGCCGACACTTGCTTCCTGTCGCGACGAATTGTATAAAGAGGGATCGAGAAATATGTAAAGCCACGTACGTTGCTCGCCTTCACCTCTGGGACAAGAAGGCTAACCACATTGTTGTTGGTATTGTACCTTGCTTGTTTGGCGCCGTGTGGGGTGTGGACGGTGTTGATGAGGTGCGCCGTGGCCGCGCCGCTCGGGAACGCGAGGTTGTGCCGTATGATGAAGTAGTCCCTGAAGGGCAAGATGGCGAACAGGCCGGCGAAGTTTGTGAGGAAGAGGAACGCGATCAGTCGGCCGACTTTCGGCTCCTCGACGTTCAAGGCGTCGCTGCCGGCGCCGCCCTCGGCCGCGTTCCTGCTCATGGCCAGAATGTAGGACCCGAACCCACCTGCGTACAACATTTTATTTGCACTGGCGATTAACCGAAACTGCATGCATGGCATCAGATGCGTACGGACGTACCCGTGTAAGCGATGCACGAGCACGCGACGACGCATGTCTGGATGACGGTGTTCTCCTGGCGGGTGAACGGGAGCTGCGCCACCTCGAGGCGGTCGGCGAGGCGGACCCAGGCGCGGGAGAGGAAGAAGCCGAGCAGGCCGGCCGGGATGGAGAGCGTGGGCAGGAAGCCGGAGGTGAGGCTCAGCTTCATGGCCACCACGCTGAGCGTGACGCCCAGGACGACGCTCACGGCCACCGACCGCGCCGTGATCGTCTCCGACCGCGACGGCACCGGCTCCCCCTCGAACGCCCGCTCCATCGACGGGCCGGCATCCTGCTGCTCCTCGCCGCAGCAGGACGGCGGCTCCATCGCGGGCGGGCGCTCGCAGGTCCCTTTTTTTTGGTGTCGCGCTAGCTGCCCTGAATTTGCCGCGTTTGGCCTGCGGTGCGGGGATGGGGCTTTGTAGCTTGGAGTTTGCGGCACGTGCGGGTTGATTAACGCACGGATGCTAAATTTTCGTTTCTTTATGCCTAAATTTAGTTCTCGCATTAATTTGCTATTTAGAGGTATTAAATAAAGTCTAATTACAAAACCTTAGTACAGATGTGCGCTATTTTGCGAGACGAATCTAACGAGCCTAATTAATCCATGTTTAGCTACAGTGATGCTGCAGTAACTATCGTCTAATCACGGCTTAATTACTCTTATTAGAATCGTCTCGCGAAATAGAACAGAGTTATGTAGTTAGTTTTATAATTAGACTTTATTTAATACCCTTAAATAGTAAATTAGTGCGAGAACTAAATTTAGGCCTAAAGACCCCAACACCCCCATATTTGCGTGTCACGGTTGGATGGTTCATTCACGCACTCATGCTAAAGATAGATGACATATTTGCGTGTTATGTGCTATGGTCTTATTTAGGTTGCTCTGGTTCAGTGACTGTTCATCCTCAGCAATCATCACGTAAAAATGTGAAGCGCTAGGACAGCTTATTCACACTATATTGAAGAAGAAACAAACACTGAAAAACGAATATTCCAATGTGTCAAAACCGTCAACATATGGCGATACTCCCGTATTCAGTGGTGACAATGTTGTGAACAAACAATTAAAAGATGCAAGTTGAAGAAACACGAAAGCATCGAATATACAATCCAATAGCATCAATAGAACAATTGGATGATTTTAGTCACAACGTTGTCTCCTTGTAAAAGTGAGCGGAGTTCTTTTTTTATTAATGTGTATATGTGACATTTGGAACTGAAATGATGGACTTGATGGGCCTTGGATTAAGATACTTCCAAAGTAAAATATAAAATAAAACCAGGATTTTCCATTGGATCATGGAATAGATTTTTTTTACTTAGACATAAATAGTGTCTGGTGTACACATTTGATATAAAAAAAAGTAAAAAAGAAGATAAATGTCCATCCAATTTGGTTTCGAAGGCGTTTAAAAACCCTTACACATGTCTATTTTTTTTTTGAGATTACACAGTACAACTCAGACACTCACAACGTACGCACACTCACCCCTATGGACACACGTACGTAAACTCTACCCCTATGAGTATCTTCGAAGACTGAGCCGGCAAATCCAGAGATACGAAGTCACCACTGGCGCCTCGCTGTCGACGGGAGCGTCGCCTACCACTGAAAGCACAAATGCCGTTAAATCCTTGAAAATTTGCTCCCACAAAGAGTCGAACCTAGGACCTAAGAGGTGTTACTCGGAAGCCTTAACCACTAGGCTAAGACCCCTTTCACAACCCTTACACATGTCCTGACGAGATTTTATTTGGAAAGGTGTTTGGCTCGGAAAGATTCGAGACGAGTCCGTTTAAACCTGATTTTTTATTACTAAGAGATTCTTTATTTACCGGCAACAAAGAAGAGATTCTTGATTTATTAAGTCAGGGAAGGATTGTGTGTTCTTGGGACACTAGGCGGTGCTCAATGCATGTTGATAATAGTTTCCCGGGTACACAATCCTGAAAATTGTTGGATAAACGCTTCCAAACAAAGAACAGGCATAGAACTAGTCGACTATATTGGATATCCCACTGTTCCGTTCCTTTCTTTTTAAACATTTTCTAGTATATTAATCTTCACGCTCCAAGACATGCCACCGGATAGGCCTTCCTGAACACTCCGACGGATCAGCAACACAACCCCATTGCGCTAGAGAGCCGCATGCATCACCCACCTGTCTTCTTCTGGAGCGAGCGCCGCAACGTGTCTCCGGACGTGTCACCCCGCTCCCCCTCCTCCCCGCCACCTCCATCCATATAACAACGCGCCACCACCGCTCAGGTCGGTCCCGTCGTGCAAGCTCACCAAGCCCACACGAAACCGATCCATCCATAATCGCTAGCTCATTGATCCAGATTCACGATCTCTCTCCGGTTGTTGCTCGTCGACATCGATTGATGGCCGCCATGCTGCTCGGTGGCCCGCGCGTCGCCGGCGCCACGGCCGTTAGGCAGGCTCTTCCCAGTCCGGCCTACTTCGTTCCTCCACTGCATCGGCCGGTGACATGGAGCCGCCTCTGCTTGCAGACTGCCCCAAGATCGTCTCAGGTATTCTTGACACTACCACGCTTAACTTTCTGTTGATGTGATATCGCCTGAGATGTGATGCTGACATGCGTCGCCCTGTGACTCTTTGCTCCAGGCGTACAGCAACGCGCCGGAACGCAGCGACATCAAGGACAAGTACCAGGACGCGGCGTCGGAGGCGAAGGAGGCCACCGGCGAGGCCAAGGAGCACGCGAAGGGGATGGCCGGGGAGACGAAGGACCGGGCGCAGGAGAAGGGCGGACGCGTGGCGGACCAGACGTCGGACATGGCGGAGCGAGCCAAGGACAAGACCAAGGACGTGGCGGAGGACGCTGCCGACATGACGTCCCGGGTGACGGAGAAGGGGAAGTACGAGACGAAGGGCGCGGCGCGGGAGGCCGCGGAGAAGGCGGAGCACATGAAGGACAGGGCCATGGAGGTGGGCCACGAGGCGGCGGACAGGGTGCAGGAGACGGCCAAGGCGGCCAAGGACCGGACGGGCGAGGCGGCGGAGCGGCTGCAGGAGACGGCCAAGGCGGCCAAGGACCGGACGGGCGAGGCGGCGGAGCGGGCCAAGGACACCGCCGGCGAGGCAGTGAACGGGACCATGTCCGCCGGCGGAGCTTTATAGCTTGGACCTTGCGGCACGTGCTGGTTTGCTTAAAGCACGGATATGCTAAAGATGGACATATTTGAGTGTCAGTTGGATTTGGTTCATTCACGCACTCATGCTAAAGATAGATGACATACTAGAAAATAGCGCGCCATTGGCGCGCCTTATGTCCCTTATATAGTGAATCTAAGCAGATATTGTTGCGAAAAATTCACTGTTTCTACTGGAGATTTTGAACAATATAAGAGTTGAAGCTTTACATTAAAAATCTTAATAATCTGTCACAATCCATCCTTTTTGCTTGCGGGGAATCGTTACATGGGAAATATTGATTACATGCATCAAGTCTTCTACCCACAAAACTGTATAATCCAGCTCCGGACACAGTTATTAATATAAGTGCAGGCGAACTCCCTTGCATTACTAAAGAGTTGATAGTTTGTGCTATGTTCATTGAATAAATAGGGGACAAAAGGATGTGCAAGTAATCCTCAAGGCTACAATAAAAGATTGATTCCTTTCATCCTAATATGATCTCTGACAATGTCATTTCTGAATCCTTGGTTACAGCTGCTAAATCTTGGGGCTGATTCATACTATTTTCCCATTTCGTTGTTTCCATATATGGCAGTAGATCATTATCACATTTTTTTTATAAAAGGCACAATTGACATTTTCTTCGGATGCTGAAGCAGAAGGGAAAAAGTTAGGTCAAAGTCCCAGCAATGATCATTGAGAGCTCTTGGCTTAGCCAATCATCACTTTATCACAGAGACACCAGTGTCACTAAAATTTATTCCAATGATATCAACATAATGCTAAATTTGGCCAATACACAGTGGTATTCAACTACTTCAACGTATTGATATGCCAGCGAGCTGCACTAATAATATATGGAAGCATGAGCATTAATCCAGAATTTATAATATCTAGCACCTAATAAGGAAGAAATTAATAGTCACAAAGTTAATTATTCACAGAATATATAAGGCTTAGTTTTTAAATGAGAGCTAAGATAATTTAATATGGAGTCAGAACATTAGCTAATAATTATTTGACTCAGACAGTGAACTGAGGTATGAGAATTTTTGCTATGTAATAACCAGATTTTGCTTGCACTGTTGCTATTGGAATCACGGTGACATATTAATGATCCTGAAATAAGACAAATGACAGATCGATTTAAGGGAATAGCAGCAGATGCTCTGCCAGTTCGTTATAGGAGAAGAAAAAACAGAGTACCAATCAAAAAGGTCCAAGCACAAACAGGCAGCTTATGCTGCCCCGCCAGTCCACAATACGAAAATAACAGATAAAAAAGTACCAAAGAAATGAAACAGACTCAAAATGGGACTGCGGCATCAACATTGCTCTCCGGTTCTTGATCAGCGATGGTTAGTAGTGGCATTTTTCAAGAAATCCATATTCAAATATCATTCCATTCCAAATTCTTTGCTTTCTTAAAGCGTCAGGCTTCTAAATTTTTATAGATTCCTTCATTTCATCAACTAGTTCTAAATAGCGAGCTAACATATCTACTCCTTTTTGCCATTGAACTTTCCAATCAAATTGATTGTAAGACTCATAAGGATCAATTTTACGAAGATCCCTTTGTATTTCGGAAGCTCCTAAGTTCAAATGCGATGTGGACTACTCTAAACTTTGATTTTGCCTTCAGAACGACCCAAAAACTGCACATCACTAAGTAGGGTAGTGCAGAATTAATCTAAAAATACTATTATTATTTTCTTAGATAAAAGCAACTATATAGGCTGATTTTTTTTTGAGAATAATATATAGGCTGATTCCTGATGGCACTCTTACACATAATAACCTTTAGCATAGATAATAAAGAGAAACATTAAAATATTTGGATTTGTTCTCAGATTGCAAGCAGCAACAGAACTGACTATTATAGATAAAATGTGACCAATTCAAAAGTTTAAGTCTTTCTACTAAAAAAAAAGGCTTCTCTTACCGTTGGTAGTACTATAAGTTACAGTCAAACAAAAGCAGTTGACAAAGAATATAGATATTGAACCTTGTGCGGGCAATGCTACAAATACCTGGTGTGCATTAGAGTGGAGGCAAGCAAATCAACAATAGGAAGAACACAAATCTTTGAGTAGTATGGCCTGCAGAGATGTGCACAATGCGGCCAGCATGCGAACGTGTATGTGCATCCTTCACTGTTGATGCCATGCCATGCACCACGGCCGATCGCCCCTCCTCTGCCAGCCAGCTTGTGGGACAAATGCAACCGCGTGGCTCAGAACAGAAGCTGCAGCTGACTCGCCGCCTTGACCGCGTGGAGCTCATCTCGGGTGACAAATTATCCACATACTGGAGTGCGGGGAGGCCGAACTCGGCAGCAAGCAGAATCTTGCAAGGGGATGGCGGCGGTGCCGGATGCCGTGCCTCGGCGAGTCGGAGTGGACGGGCTTCGTGGCGCACGGAGTCGTAGGAGCGTGTTTGAGAAGAGAGGCAGCGCGTTCAGATACGGTTCGCCGGAGCCGGAGGAGGGAGCGGCGCCTACGGCGGCGTCAGCGGGTCGCGCGTCCCTGTGCTTCAGGAAGAAGCGTCTCGTGACCGCTCGATAGCTCCGCGTTTCCTCACCCAGGAGTCCCGAACTGACGTCATGCTTCTAGTTCTTTATTAAAGCGAACGCTGCAGATTTGCCGGCTCTCGGATCCAACGGCTGAAAATGACTAGGCTGACGTGGACGAGTTCGCCGGCCAGGAACGCGAACGCGTTGGGATAGTAGAAGATTTGCGTGTTATGTACTCTGGTCTTATTTACTCCCTCTGTTTTAATATATGACGGTCTTATTTACTCCTATTGTTTTTTAATATATGACGTCGTTGATTTTTTTGTTACGTTTTGATCGTTTGTCTTATTCAAAATATTTGTCTAAATAGTTAATTATATAAGTTAATTTTAAAATGTTTTTATGAATCTAATGATATTTATTTCACATTAGAAAAGTAATTATTTAAATCTATATTATTGGTCAAAGTTAAAAAAAAGTCAACGGCCTCTAAAAACAGAGGGAGTAATTTGTTTTGGTTCAGCGACTGTTCATCCTCAGCAATCATCACGTAAAAAAGTGAAGCGGCTTATTCACACTATATTAAAGAAGAAACAAACACTGAAAAACGAATGTTCCATTGTGTCAAAACCGTCAACATATGGTGATACTCCCGTATCGAGTAGTGACAATGTTGTGAACAAACAATTGAAAGATGCAAGTTGAAGAAACAAGAAAGCATCGAATATACAATCTAATAGCATCAATAGAACAATTGGATGATTTTAGTCACCCAACATAGTCTTTTTGTAAAAGTGAGCGGAGTTCTCTTTTTATTAATTTGTATATTTGAGATTTGGAACTGAAATGATGGACTTGATGAGCCTTGGATTAAGATACTTGCAAAGAAAAAAATAAATTAAAACCAAGATTTTCCGTTGGATCATAGAATAGATTTTTTTTACTTAGACATAAATAGTGTCCGGTATACACATTTGATATAAAAAAAGTAAAAAAGATAAATATCAAACATTCAATTTGATTTTGAAGGCGTTTAAGAACCCATACACCTGTCCTGACAAGATTTTATTTTGGAAAGATGTTTGGCTCGGAAAGATTCTTGACGAGTCCGTTTAAACCAGAATTTTTTTTACTAAGAGATTGTTTTTTTTTGATTTATTAAGTAAGGGAAGGATTGTGTGTTCTTGGAACGCTAGGCGGTGCTCAATGCATGCTAAAAATAATTTCTCCAACAATCTTGAAAATTGTTGGAGAAACTCTTCCAAACAAAGAACAGGCATAGATGTTCTTAAAAAAAAAAGTAACAGACATAGAACTAGTCGGCTACTACATCTGCTTGGAAATACTTGTCCCGGAAATCACTGTAGCAACTTTGACTAAATATTTTTTTTCTAAAACATTTCTAGTTACTTTCAACGTTTATGTTGTTTGGTAGGTTTCGAGACACACTACATTAGTATTATATACTTTCAAATACATCTAAATATTTTAGAAAAAAAATGTAAAATCAAAGTTGGTACAGTAATTTTTCGGGTGACAAGTATTTCCAAACGGGGGGAAGTATATTGGATGGATATCCCACTGTTCCTTTTCTTTCTTTTTAAACATTTTCTATATTCACGCTCCAAGACATGCCATCGGATGGGCCTTCTTGAACATTCCGACGGATCAGCAACACAACTCCATTGCGCTAGAGAGCCGCATGCATCACCCACCTGTCTTCTTCTGGAGCGAGCGCCGCAACGTGTCTCCGGACGTGTCACCCCGCTCCCCCTCCTCCCCGCCACCTCCATCCATATAACAACGCGCCACCACCGCCCAGGTCGCTCCCGTCGTGCAAGCTCACTAAGCCCACACGAAACCGATCCATCCATAATCGCTAGCTCGTTGATCCAGATTCACGATCTATCTCCGGTTGTTGCTCGTCGACATCGTCTATGTCCAGATTGATGGCCGCCATGCTGCTCGGTGGCGCGCGCGTCGCCGGCGCCACGGCCGCTAGGCAGGCTCTTCCCAGCCCGGCCTACTTCGTTCCTCCACTGCATCGGCCGGTGACATGGAGCCGCCTCTGCTTGCAGACTGCCCCAAGATCGTCTCAGGTATTCTTGACACTACCACGCTTAACTTTCTGTTGATGTGATATCGCCTGAGATGTGGTGCTGACATGCGTGGCCCTGTGACTCTTTGCTCCAGGCGTACAGCAACGCGCCGGAACGCAGCGACATCAAGGACAAGTACCAGGACGCGGCGTCGGAGGCGAAGGAGGCCACCGGCGAGGCCAAGGAGCACGCGAAGGGGATGGCCGGGGAGGCGAAGGACCGGGCACAGGAGAAGGGCGGCCGCGTGGTGGACCAGGCGTCGGACATGACGGAGAGAGCCAAGGACAAGACCAAGGACGTGGCGGAGGACGCTGCCGACACGGCGTCCCGGGTGACGGAGAAGGGGAAGCACGAGACGAAGGGCGCGGCGCGGGAGACCGCGGAGAAGGCGGAGCACGTGAAGGACAGGGCCATGGAGATGGGCCACGAGGCGTCCGACCGGGTGCAGGAGACGGCCAAAGCGGCCAAGGACCGGACGGGCGAGGCGGCGGAGCGGATGCAGGAGACGGCCAAGGCGGCCAAGGACCGGACGGGCGAGGCGGCGGAGCGGGTGCAGGAGACGGCCAAGGCGGCAAAGGACCGGACGGGCGAGGCGGCGGAGCGGGCCAAGGACACCGCCGGCGAGGCCGTGCACGGGACCATGTCTGCCGGAGAGAAGGTGGTGGAGATGACCAAGGAGGGCGCGAGCAAGGTGACCGAGACCGTGCAGGCTGTCGGCGAGAAGGCCATGCAGGCGGCGCGCGGCACGTGGGACTCCGCCAAGGAGACCGTGAACAACGTCAAGGAGAGCGTCGCCTCGCAGGCGGAGGACGTCGACACCTCCATTGAGGAGAGGGACAGGATCGCGCGGGAGATGGACAGGGTGTCGCAGAAGAAAGACGAGAAGCAGGCCAGGGAGAAGGGCGCGGGCCTGCCATAGACGACAGATGTGGCGTCATGTCGCACTCGACTCGCCTCGCCTCGCGTCGTGATGAATTTCGCTTTTCAGCTCAATTTTACTTCACTAGTTGAATAATGTCGGTATAAACTTGAGGTGTCACCGTCGCCGTGTTGAATCAACACGTGGAGATATCTGATGTATACTTCACTAGCATCGGATCTGTACAATCTTTTTTTTAAAGCATTTTGTTAAGCATGGATCTGAGCAACTTGTTTGAACCGAAAAAAAAAATCTGAATTGAACTGCTGATGCCTGATGTTGGGGTTGGGACGACTTTTGTTGCAAGGCGATGCATAAGAATATGAACCTAAGTATACCTATCCAAGAAATTTTTATGTATTATACCTTCAGACCACATATACATCATGTCCTGCAACATGGAAACAATAGGGCAAAGGGAAATGCGGTGCCGATAGGAGCAGAGGCTGCACACGTGGAAGCTGCGAACGAAGACAGCAGTGTCCAGAAATCCCCCTCACAGAGCAACTTGACAACCACCAGTAAAATCATTGCTCCGTGGGCAAAAACATACTTACAAAGCGACCATTTTTCGCTAGTACCCAATTACAAAAACCTCGTCTAACAAAATGGAGGGACACATTACAAAAGAACAACTGCTTTACAGTGGAAAACACAGGCTTAATGCACGGTTATAAGATGTGCCACTTCAAATCTTTCAGCTACAGTTTGGCAACCACCCTTTCGACATTGCACTGACTACTGAATCTACAGAAAAGATTCCTACAACCATCGAAACTATCACATCCTGAATGAATCCATGTGTGCAACATCGTCTTCAGCCATTTGCCACTGTTACGGTTAAGAGTGGTCTATCAGACAGCCTGAACAAAATTACCAGCGCCGAGATACGCAGCTTCCGCATTCAGACATAAGATGTCATGCGTACTTGCATCATATTCGAGTGTGGTATACTCATTGACATGATTGCTCTGCGGCAATTGTTCCTCAAGAATGCGAAGAAATAGTTTATCATCAATTTCTTGTAGAACCATGAGTCCTTCCTCGCTTTGATAATGGGGTTGTCAATGAGATAGACGGCTCCAGATTGCTTGGCCTGCTTGATGAATGCCAGCTCCAATTCAAGATTCTGTGAGTAGTCCACTACCGGATCATGTTGAGGCGTCGAGCAACTTGCTTCAGGAATAACTTCTGTTGAAGGTGCATATTCTGCCAGGAGAGGGACGTCAAGCGTGTAGAGGCTACCGTTCGGTGCTGTGATAATCCTTACAGGAGTTGGAGGCTCTTCATCAGAGTCGATATCATCTTCGCTTTGTAGGGATAGCTCTACTGCCTCCCTTTGTATGTACTTTTCGAGGCCTTCTATCAGAAGCCGCTCAAATACGCTATGGTGTTCCTGCTTCTTGTCTTTGTACCCATATCTGTGCACAATAGAAGTTAATGTTAAAAAAAACTTTGGCAGTATAATTGATACCATGTGCTGAAGCTGAACAGTTCATATAGCAATTCGTAACAAGATAGTGAGCGTATCTACATTTCATTGCAATTAGCAAGCATCTAGCATGACACTCTTTTCAAACGAAAGCTTTGCATGGACCAAAAATTAAATCATGTAAAATTAAGCTTACCTGGCTATACAGCGGAACATGTGATAACCCCTAGAGCATACACGTTGGAAGAGAAACCTTTCACTTTGGGGAACCACGGGAACTGGTACATTCCTGATACACACAAACACGATAATCGAGTGTATTGCAGGAAGGGAGGTCAGAAAATGACCAAATATTGCAGGAACCCCTTTCACAATATCACTGTAGACTAAGCCTAGTCCAGGGGCCCTGATGGTACCAAGGTTCGGACCCAGTTTTCTCATCAGATCCTTTGAAAGCTTCTTTTTGACTTCACTGTCATATTTCAGTTTGCTCCCGTAGTTCCATATGAACATGATCATGAGAAGAATAGATGCAAAAATCAACAGTGCCCAGCCTCCATCTCCAACACTACTCAGAGCTGATGAGAAGAAAATAAACTCCAAGAAGAGGAACGTGATAACAAATGACATAACCTTAAGAATATTGGTCTCCCATATTAAAAGCATTATGATTGTAACATTAACTGTTGCCATTATCATCACCCCAAGCTCAGCTATAGCTGTTCAAGATGGAATAGTGTCAAAAACATGCAGAAATCATACTGTTGAAACATATTGAATAAATGGAGGAATAAAATTATTGGCCCAGCTATAGCAATTACTAACCATATGCATTGCCGACATCATATATGCTTCTGAACAGAACAATAAAGCCCAAGCTGGACACCAATAGAAACCAATTCACAACAGGAATGTATATCTTAGCCATAAATTTACGAGATGTGTGAACAATTTTGAGCCGAGGAAAGCAACCAAGTGCTATAGACTGTTTTAGGCATTGAAATATAGCGATCGTCATTGTCCTGCTTGCAATTAGCGCAGCCAAATTGGCTACTAAGAAAACAGGCCAGAAAGCTCCACCTGCGAAAGAGAAGATAGAGTAATAAGTCGAAGCACAAAACTCCTCTGGAATCAATTAATAGACAAATGAAAGCAGAAAATCCAACTAATGTAATCAGAAAGTATCTATAACTATTATTGGAGTTTATCTATAAGAAAATGACAATCAAGCTGGATGTTCAAACTTACTTGGAATAGATGAAAAAAAGATCTGCTCTGGTGAATTCTGGTTTGCAATCAGAAAAGCAGCTTGTCCTAGATATGCCAGGACAAGGCAAGGAAAAACAAGAAGCAGAAACATGTACTGCAAATGAATAAGATAGTGAGATGCATCTAAACATGACCAAGACAACACTTGAATTAAGTATGTCTGAATGAATGAGGTGGTAACAAGAACTATGGCTGCAGATAAAAAAGTCAGCAGACGAAGACAAGACTTTTGAGGCTGACAGATAATACCTGAACATATTTAACAGGAAAGTAGCAAAGATTTGAAAAGATTGCCTCCGATCCTGTAGTATAGCAGGACAAGATTAGCTGGGTGTCTTAAAGTGAGTAAACATAGACTACTCCCACCCGCTTTTAATTTATGACTTTAGGACAATTTTGCATAGTTCAATTGGCCTATAACTCATATATTAGAAATCGGAAGGAGTGCCTTTTTATTCCTGAATCAGTGCGCTACTATACTATGTGAAGTGGGCAATCTAAATTCATTTTAAAATTTATAATACTAAGTATCGAATGTCTGCGAAGAAATGAAAATGACGACAGTGGCATACGACCAGCAGGGAGGAGATATGCAGGAGCTGTAGTCGCTTTCCAATCATGTGTAATTTCGTTGTGCGCGTTCAAATTATATGAAATAAACTATTGTACTGATTATGCACTTTCTCTTCTACTTAAATGAAAGAGCAGTGCTCCTGCTCATTGTTCGAAAAAAATAATACTAAGAAAATTTAGTAAACTAATAAGAAAATAAAAAGAAAAGAATTGGCACTTCACTCCAACTCAGAATAGCTTATTTTAACTCATTTGGCTTTGATAGATTACCTGTTGCACATAAAAGACACCCGGCAAGGGACAACCAAGCTTGAAAAGGATTCCTCCAAAAATAATAAATAATGTAGAGAGGATTAAAAGCCTTAAAAGCTGTCGGGCCATACCGACTGAGATTGTATATGCCAATTCCTCCAAGAGAGCAAAACCATATAAACAAACATGGACCAACTGCAAACCCCACTTTGCTGGTCGCATACCTCTGTACACTATACAAAATTACAAGAAGTGCAACCGAAATCATCACCACAATATCTGCAGAAAATTTGGCAGAACTAAAAGGTCAGTAAGCAATAAGTATGGAAAGAAAAGGTTAACTTTGGTGGTATTAGTTACAAGAATAAACAATAATCACCTTGTGAAGCATTTGATATCCCAACTTTCAAGCCACTGACCGCAGATAACACTACATTCAAGGAACACTAATTATCTCTAATGAACAAAAGAACTATGTGAAAAATAAGTTACAATGATATAGAAAAGAAAACACAAAACATGCACTGGATGGCCACACATGAACGTCCAACAACAAAATTGTTTGAAAGTTCCTTACAATATGTAAACACATGGAAAAGAAACAAACCTGACATTGCTGGTGTGATGACTCCATTTGATATGAACATAGAGGTCCCAAACAGCACTAAGCCTAAAAGCATCTTCTTCATCAACAGTGAAGATTCAAGCTTCTCTTTCACTTTTATAGATCTCTCAAGCTCTGCTGTCGGAAGCTTGAGTCTAAAACTTGACATTCTCTTCTCAGCCTGTACTTGGTGGTTTGGAATGAGACTCACTTTCGCACTTCTACAAATTAAAGAATACAGGGCAAATATACCACCTGCAGGTACATAGAAACACTGGAAGATGTAAGCCTTTGACACACTTGTGTACAGAAAAAGCTTAAGCTGATTAACTTAATTTACAACCTCACATATACCTTCACCATCATCATTGGCCCAAAGCACAACCAAGACATACTTCACCAATGGTATCAAAATCAGGGTATACAGAACTAATGAGAGTGCTCCAAGAACGTCCTCCTCTCCCAGAATAGGGTACTTATTAAACATGACGTCAAATGTATACAGTGGGCCTATTCCAATATCTCCAAACACAACAGCCAGGGTCTGAAGAGCAAGAAACATTGTCCTGCCAAAATCAAACTCCTGCACATGTAAATGAAATAACTAAACCATATGAAAGATAATGAGTAAAAACATGATCACTCATAACAGTCATTCTTGATCAAAGCACAGAACGTATACTAGGATCTCAACACACCATACTTCCAAAAATAATGACTACCCAAACACGTCTACCTGGAGTCAGTCTCACAATTCAAGCTCTTTTCATGATAACAGATTTGTATTTCAAGCTTTTTCATGTTAACCTCAAATGATTGATGTTTAGGTAAAGATTCTCAAATAATGATTAGTACTAATTGCACAAGACACCGCTCAACATTTACTGCCTGTAGTTTTAGTTTGTATAGGTTCCTTTTTATATTGCATACACATTTAACTACCCCACGCTAATCGAACTAATCGAACTCAACTAGTTGAAGTCCCCTGATTCAGTTGCATGCAAATATTGTGTCTTCTACGTACAGGTTGGACAGGTAATTAATGTCTCTGTTGTTACGTAGGTTGCAGGAAATCAAATAGTACATGTGGGTCGGGCGAAACGGAGTTTCAGATAACTAATCCACGTGAAGGCAAGGAAAAGACTCACGAGGGACCATTGCCTCGCATTGACATTTGTCACCAATTCTGTATTACTCTCCACACACTGCACTTGATCTTAGCTAAAAAGGCCAAAATAAGCAGCTTCAAGGACGGGATTTCCCTTTCCCACCTGGTTAATTACAAAACCAGAAATCCTTGTTATCCAGGGAAACAAATCAGCGCCCAATCACCACCATTAGTACCAATACTGATTATTACCCTGGTGCCATTCTAAGCGCACAGGACAGGAGCTCCATCCCAATCACGCAACAGAAACAACACCAGCAGAACACGAGATTCAAATGCGATCAAGCGGTCACCCCCGTGCCCCTCACCTCGGAGTCCTCGACCTGCTGCGCGACGGAGACCTCGTTGCCCTCGACGTCGAACCAGTCGACAGACGGCACGGTCCGAATCAGCCTCTGCTTCCCCTCCTCCTCGTCGTCATCCCCGGCGTCCTCCTCCTCCTCCGACTCGAAGCTCCCGCCCCTGGCCACCGCGCCGACCGCCGCGGCACCCCCGCCCCCGTCGTCGCCTTCGTCGTCGTCGTCCTCCGTGGACACCCATCGCCACTCTATCGACGGCGCCTTCCGCATGCCGGCCGCCGCCGACGACTCCGCCGCCGCCATTCCGGGCTAGGGTTGGGGCCGGGCCGGGTCTTGATCCGATCGAGAGGACAGGACGAGGAAATTCTAGTATAGAAAATTTGTGCTTGCTGGTTGCGTGTGGCGGTGTGGGTGGTGGAGGGGAGGGGGAGAGGCGCGAGAAAACCGGGAGCAGCAGCAGCGGAGAGGCTAATGACGATGGCGGGGAGGACTGGAGCGAGCGGTTTTGTTCGCAGCGGAAGGGAGCGAAGACCGGGGAGGTGTCTACCGCTGAGGTGGCAGCACGTGCGGAGCACATGAGCTGTTTGAGCGTTTTCTTAAAAACTACCTCCATTTTTTTTTGTCAATGTCGTCAATATAACTTTTAAGTTCAATTTTGAACTAAAAATATTATCTTAACTGAAAACAGAAAGGACTATTTATATTTGTCTACAAATTAAATGCATTTCTGATTCAACAAAAAAAATAAAATGATATGAGAATCACTCTCATATTTCTTCTCATGATTAATAATTGTTTCAAAGTACCATTCCCAGGCAGTATTTAATGATCTAATATTCTAAACTCATATGGCAATTGGCTCTTGCAATGAAAAACTTATTATTAGCCCTATTTTAGGAAAAAAATTCAGGTTCTGTCATTACGCCTCGTTGGAGCAATAACTAAATATGCATGAAGGGGAAAACTTAGTACAAAGCTATCATTTGTAGCTTTTGAGTCTATTTGTTTTTTTTATATTAAAAGTATCAAAAACATATACATGCATGTGCTTTACCTCTATATAAATGTCAATAAGCGGTCTGTTATATCTATTTGTGCCTCATCATCGACAGCACGTTGTCTATCACTTAACGTATAATTAGTCACGAAAAGCAACACGCATTTGCTAGTCAAAAAAACTCAAACTTAAGTGGACAAGTTCCACCATAAGAAACCTAATTTTTGTAACAAATTTGTTTACCCTTTTTCTGCTTAAGAATCAGTAAAGCATATCAACATTGTCATTTCTCATTTGTCAAGGAGCTGTGCAAGCTAGAACCAGCTAAGTTTTATTGGTTCCCTTTTATAGTACTCTATTTATTTCAAATTATAAGACACTTGAGCTTCATCAACTTTTCTCAAATTATAAGACACCCTCGCTTCCGAATGCACATTTCTCTCTTCTCCATACATCTCTATCTCTATCTCTCTCCTCCTTGTTTTTTTATGCACTCACATTTTTCACTTCTTCTTAATCTCCGTGCCTGGAGCCAAAACGTCATATAATTCTGAACAGAGGAAGTAGCATCTTTCGAGTCTCCTTGCATTCCAGAACCAAAACGGTGGTACAATTACATCACGCGCTACCTTCTCTAACTAGCAAGTCTGGTGCGCTCCGCCGCACCCGTTTAATTAAATCATGTTTCACACTGAAATTATCGCTGCTGAATTTGCATGGAGGTGAGCCTGTGTTGTTCATTGTAATCAATTAATTGGGCCGGGTGTCCTGCTCTGCCTGCTCATCAACAGGCAACAGCCATAGCAAAAGCTGGCGTCGTCTGTCCTGCTCTATCTCATGGCCACTCTTCCTCACCGAGCGCAGCAGCAGCCTCTCTCGCCCTCGGATTCGCGGCATCTCGCCAAAGCCCGTCAAGCTGCTGCGCTGCGGCTGTGCAACGCCTCGTCCAGCAGTCCAGCTGCACAAAGCCGCTGGCGCGTTTTGCATCCTGCCAGCGCCGCTAAAGCTTCCACATTCGCTGCTTGTAGTTGCGCGCAGGCAAGGCCTACGGCTGGAGACGGCATCGGCTAAGATCTCCAAGGTGTGGGACGCAATGCTGGGTCACCTATCCAAGGCAACAAATTCAGTAAATGAACATGATCAGTTATCATTTAACGACAGGCAAACAGGAGGGCAAAACCAACAATACAGGCGCTGAATCACCGGTAAGGAAAGCCGGAACCACAAACCAGTCATGGAAGGCAAAATAGTTTGGTATAAAACTAAGTAACCACACAAGACAGACCCATGCAAGAGACAAATTAACCGGCATAGATTAATCAAACATCTAACAGGACTGCAAGATCAGAAAACAGTAGGCACAGATAACACGAACCATGCAACTGAGAACGGGAAGGCAGCGCTGAAACAGAAATCAGCATGGGTGCAGTTCGGCGTGTAGCAGAAATAAAGCACAAGGGAAGAAAAGGAAGCTAACCTCCTGCAGAGCAAAGAACGCGCCAACCCGTGCTCCAGCCACGAAACGAAACCAGGGAATCTGCAAAGGAAGAAACATGTCAGCGACACACACAAAAAGGAGTCCATGAACACAAGGAACAACCATGTCAGTGGGAAGCATTTTTTTTTTTTTTTAGCCACGGGCAATGCAGAGACATGTAACAGAGGCAGTAACAACGACACAGCAGCCGCAACTCATGAGGCAAACAACAGATTCGATGGTAGAAAGAAAGCAGCCCATGGAAACATTTCAGTGAACGGTCCAAGGGGGTCAAAGCTTGATGAACAGGTACCCGCATGGAGAGGAGAACTGAGTATCTTGTTCGGAGCAGGAAGTGTGTCCAGTCTTGGAAGAAGGAGAAACGAATCCACCAAACCTAGAAGGGGGGAGAACAGCCGTTGGGAGAAGCAAATCATCAGCGACATGCCGGGCGCATCCGAAGGAAAGAAAACAAACAGCCAAGGGCAGAGGATGCGAGGAGAACACATGTGAAGCAAGCAGGAGGAGGCACATTACCGCGAAGCACCAGGGGCGAGCTCGAGAAGTCAGCCTCGCTGGAGTCCGCGCAGCGGCCGAAGCAGAGGCCGCTGCGAAACGAAGCCTGAAACCAAGAAGGCAGGCGCATCAGCGGCAGCCTCAAACCTGGGGCAAATGTGGAGCACAGGGCTGCAGGAAGGAAGGACCTACCTCGCCGGCGTAGCAGGGCCAGGCTCCGCGCACGCGCGAAGCGAAAAGGAGGGGGAAGAACCAGGAACAGCGCCAGAGCCGAAAGGAAGGAGAGGAGTTCGTCAGGTCGGCGACGACACACGGCTCCAACCGCGCGGCACGTGGAAGAGAGCCGACGGGATCCAACGTCTCCAGGGGAACACAGACCAAGCAATCTACTTCCAAACCGCCCCCGAAAGAGAGAGGCATCCGGCCCGGCTGGACGAACCGACGAACCATGGGCCACGAAAAGGACGGCCAGACACGAGCTACGCAGGCCCAAGGAGGAAGGCCGGCAGGCCGGAAGGCCCGACGCCCAGTTACGCGAACGCGGAACGGACGCAAGCCGACGTGTTCGATTACGCAGCGGCCACGACACAACGCGGACACGCGCCGGCACAGGCAGGAGCCACGGGTGTCAAATCAACGTACGAACGCGGAATCTTTACGCTTTCAGCTTTAGACTATATCTAAAGAAATCAAGAAGTACGTGCACCCCTGTCAGATGGGGTTCATGAATTGAATACATATCATCCGAACAGTTGGAATGCTCGTGGAAACCAAAATCGTTTCAGGCTTTCAGATGAGCAAGTGATTGGTAAGCTTCGGCTGTTTCAATACGAATATAGCAGGCTCCTGCTCCTGACGCCGTGCTGAAACGCTGAAGCTGTGTGCCACGCATGGTTCACGCACACGAGTTTGGCACTCGAAGATTTTCATGGCTTCCACACCGAGTTGAGCTTCTACTAGTTTCTTCCCACTTGTTGCGTTAGGATTGGAACTTTGAATCAAAGAAGTTTCAGCTGGACACTGTTTGGTTCTGGTTTCTCAAAACCGACGACTTGGTAAACGACTAAACAACAGATCACGAGCCACTTTTATTCTGCTTAGAGCATCCCAGCAGATTGACTAAATTGCCTCCATTGAGTAAATTTGGACATTTTACTCAACCAACCCTCTCCAGCAGATTGAGCAAACCATTGAGTAAACCAAAAAATTTTACTCAATCCCCTAAAACAGCCCCTCCATTGAGTAAATATACTCAATCCAAGCCCATTGAGTAAACCGGTTGAGCAAAGGTTCTGCTGGTGGCGGGAAGCAACCGCCGGCCATTTCCTGCCCTGCCCGTCGCCGTTCCCTCGCCGGAGCCCGCCGGAGTCTCGCCGGAGACTGTCGTCCAACCTCTCCTCCGGCTCTCCCAAGCCGCCGTGGCCCTCCTTCTTCCTCGCACGAGCTCCAGCGGCGAGGCAGGCTGTCATGGTCGTGTGCGGCGGCCGCCGGCCTCCTTCTTCCTCGCGCGGCACCGGCTCCCGCCCCTTGCAGCCCCGTTCCACACCAACCGCAGCCGTCCTCCTGCCCTGCCAACCGCAGGCCGACGCTCCCCGGCCCTCCTGCCCCGCGAACCGCAGGCCGACGTGCGCGCGGCGCGGCTCAGGGTGAGGCAGCCATGGCAGCCGGGTGAAGCTTGCCCTGTGGCTAGCCATGGCGGCCGGGTCGAGCTCACCCTGCGGCCGGACATGGCTTGGGGCATGTCGCACACGGGCGCGGCAGCCCGATTCCCGGCGAAGTGGCAGGAGAACGAGGTGACCATGGCGGCCATGGCGGCCGGGGGCGCGAGGCGAAGCAGGCCCGGGGCGAGGTGCGGGACGACGATGCGAGCGCAACAGACCGGCGCGGGTGCGGCAGACCGGCGCGTGGGACGACGGTGTGGCGTGGGAGGCCGGCACGGGCGCGGCCCGGCGTCCTAGCAAGCTCGCCGCCGCGACGAGGTGGTGTGGGACTGCCGCGCACAACGTGCTCGATGGAATGCCCATGTGAAACCAAGGAATATAAGGAATCTGTTTTACTCAATCTGCTGTGACTTGAAAGGGTGGTTGAGTAAAATTGGATATAGGGGATTGAGTAAGCTTAGTTTTACTCAACCAAATTTACTCAATCTGCTGGGCTTGCTCTAGCAAAGCTTTCTGATATCGAGCTGGAAAGGAGAGGTTTACAACTTCAGATCACCAATAGAAGACTCTGACATCATCGGAACTGATTTTTTTTCTGATTATTTCATTTCGCAGCAATCAGACTACCCCAGATAAGTTTCCTGCGCCTCTACTTGTTCCTAAAGACCCAGGCATGTTCGAAACTTCGCTAAATATAATCATTTTCTTCATAATAAATGAGAAAAAACATTTTAACTGGAGCATCACTCCTCACGAAATCTGAAAATCGTATGAGCCCAAAACATGATCCGTTTCCTTATCCTTGGAAGCCAGCGCAGCGAGCGAGGCGGGCAGCTTAACCCACAGCTCCCTCCCTCCCCTCACCCACCTCCCCTCTCCCCTCTTTTGACTCACCACCTCCAAAACCGCGGGCCGCATCCCGCGCCGCCCACCGGCGGGAACCAGCCACCGCCCGCCACCTCTGAATAAAACCGCCACCCCGCGAACTCAACGGACCAGCAAGGACCATGGCTTCCTCTCTCCTCTCCACCCCATCCCAAACCCTAGCCCCCGCCCAGGCCACCGCGCGCCTCCGCGCGGCGCGGCCGGCGCAGGCGTCGTTCCCGCGCGGCCTCCCGCGCCGCGGCCGCGCTCTCCGCATTCGCGCGTCGGTGGCGATCGAGAAGGAGACCCCGGAGAGCGAGCCGCCGCCGACGTTCCTGCGGGATGACGAGCGCGGGGCGGGGTCCGGGTCGGTGCGGGAGCGGTTCGAGTCCATGATCCGCCGGGTGCAGGGGGAGGTCTGCGCCGCGCTCGAGGAGGCCGACGGCAGCGGCGCTCGGTTCGTCGAGGACGTGTGGTCGCGCCCCGGCGGGGGCGGGGGCATCAGCCGGGTGCTGCAGGACGGGCGCGTCTTCGAGAAGGCCGGGGTCAACGTCTCCGTCGTGTACGGTGTCATGCCGCCGGACGCGTACCGCGCGGCCAAGGGGGAGGCTGGGAAGAATGGGGCGGCGGATGGCCACAAGGCTGGGCCCGTGCCCTTCTTTGCCGCGGGGATTAGCTCGGTATGTTGCTTTCCTAGTGCATTGGCTTGACGAGCTCTCCCAGATCTCTTCTGCATTTCTAGCACGATATCTCAGTTGTATGCAGACCCGGCATTGCAGTAAATATGTTAGTGATTTTAGCACCATACACAAGTATCAGTACTACATTTTACACTACGATGCGTGTAAGCAGTACACTCTGGTCTCTTTAGCTTCACAAAGTGTTGAAACTGCATTCATTGCGATGATGATTTATATTTTGCTTGTTCATAGTAGACAATTGTCCATTTGCACGTGGTGTAGCAAAACGGGTGTTAAACCGTAGGCTGGATCGCTTGGGTTTGTGATACTTCTTGTGTCGATACTATCCTATTCCGTGTTGTCGAGGGGCTATTTATTTTGCTAATCTTTGTACACTTGTTACACAATTGTACAATTTTGCACTGGTGATATATCTTGAACAGATAACTGATCATGAGGTGTGCTTCTTTTCAGGTGCTTAATCCCAAGAATCCGTTTGCTCCAACGTTGCATTTTAACTACCGGTATTTCGAGACAGATGCACCAAAAGGTACTTATTCTGTGCTAATAAACACATGATCGTTATTTGCTAGTCATACTACCATTTTAATGTGGCAACCTCAAATTTTGACACAACCATCTCTATCAGAATTAACAGGCTTATTGTTAGGCGTTCTGATGGTCTTCATCATTAGCAAACACGATCTTTTAGCAGCCGCAGATTATAATTTCCATCTTCATCATTAGGGAACACGATCTTTTAACAGCCGCAGATTATAATTTCCATTTACAGATGTTCCTGGTGCACCAAGACAATGGTGGTTTGGTGGTGGTACTGATTTGACTCCTTCATATATCATCGAAGAGGATGTCAAGCATTTTCATTCGGTATATAACCCTGTCGAGTCTTGACATGTTTCAAAGCCATGCTCTCCAGACTCCTAGGGAATTTTTGTGCTATGTCTTAGGAAAAACACTAGCCTATTTGTTTTTGTTTTCTTGCTATTCACCACATGCGTTATGCTGACTGAGCCTTCCTTGGATTTATGTTTCTTTTCCATCATTTCCACATGTGAACTAGTCTCAGATCTTTGATTCAGGATTTCATGTGCTGTCTGACTTGTTTTAAGCAGATCGGTGATGTTGTTTCTATGTATAATGTCTTTCCCCATGGAGTTGGGTTCTTACTTTGAATCCAGCAATTGGCTGATCAAACTCAATACAATTTCTAGTACATGATGCATAGTTCCATGCAATTGGAGGATTATGAATTAGTGTATTTATTGGTAACAAGGAGCTTTTTCCAGTTTCAGCATTGAGAGATTTAAACAATAAAAGACATATGCTGAACTGCTGATCAATAAGTACACTTGTTAGTTAATGGCTTAAAATGTAGTCATTGGCATGGAAAAACATCTTAATGTTGTTATCTGATTTCAGGTTCAAAAGCAAGCATGTGATAAATTTGATCCAAGTTTTTACCCAAAATTCAAGAAATGGTGCGATGATTATTTCTACATTAAGGTATGCTTATTGTTTCATCGTCTGTTTTACAAATTGAGAAGGCATCAATTTTTTAATTCGCCTGGTTTATTTTCCTTTGCAATGGTATGGTTCGAAGCAGTATGTGCTGAGTTAATAAAGAGTTTAGAAACCTCAAATTTTCTCAAAAAGAAAATAAATCGTAAAATAATATCGGTTTGTGAATTTGTTTGTTTTGTTTGTGATATTCATTCTGAATTTGGTATTTCCGAAGAAGGTGATAGGTCTCTCTTAGGGTCGTTGGAGGGCTCTGCATGACGCAATCAATGTTTTTACGTAATGTTTTCGGGACCCTGTGAGTTTCATGGGATGTTTTTCAATGCAGCATCGTAATGAACGACGTGGTCTTGGTGGAATATTTTTTGACGACCTTAATGATTATGATCAAGAAATGCTTCTTGGCTTTGCTACAGGTAAAACACCTTGCTTGATAATCAGACAAAGGTAGTATTCAAGTAGCTTGATATACAATGATTTCTGTTATCTTCCATATCGATTAGAATTTGTGCTGCTATTAGGCCTTGATTAGTTTAAGTTGCAGAGGCCTATTGCTTTAGATTGTTTTTTAGAAAAGGGAATATATTGATTAATATCCTAGCCTCGGTATCGAATGATACATGTAGCTGTTTCTTATTGCTTTAGATTGTGCTCCTTTTTCCTGGGTTTGAGTGGTTAAATTAGATGCTACTGATAGTAGTTCAGTGTTTCCGTTGCTGTTAATTATAGCAATTGCAAACAAAGTGATTTTTCTTTTTGTACAGGATGTGCGGACTCCGTGCTACCTGCATACTTACCAATCATAGAAAGGCGGAAGGACACTCCATTCAATGAGGAGCACAAAGCGTGGCAGCAACTGAGGAGAGGTCGCTACGTGGAGTTCAACCTTGTAAGTGGTTTGAGATGAACAAAGCCAGTATCTTACTCTGGGACCTTTTTTCTGGCTCTGACATGTATCTGTTGAAGGTATATGATCGTGGTACCACATTTGGCCTCAAAACTGGAGGAAGGATTGAGAGTATACTGGTGTCTCTTCCACTCACTGCACGGTGGCAGTATGATCATGTAAGTTAGCCCTTTTTGCTCAGCCTGACTCAGTTAACTTTGATGTCTTTGTTTTGCCGCTGTTTTGCCGTTTTATACTAGTTGGAACATCTCTTTACCGTACATTTTACTCGAAGATTTGGTCATTGTTTCCACACTAACATGCAAATGCCATTTTGGTTGCAGAAACCGGAAGAAGGGACTGAAGAATGGAAACTTCTAGACGCCTGCATGAATCCAAAGGAATGGTTATGATTGGCCGAGTTTGGTTGTTCTTCCGGATCTTGTGTTAGTATTCCTCTCTTTGTAGCCTTGAGGGATCCGATCATGTGTAGTTTCATTATTTCTTTTTGTATGTGTAGAATGGTGAATAAATATGACGTGATGCTGTAGTTGTTTGTATGCGTTGCTTTTCCAAGTGAATGAAAGATGACGGGCTGCATTGCCTTCTTTGCATGCCCAAGGTCCGTTTGTTTCAGCTTTTGCTAGCTTCTGCTTATCACCTGAAACAAACAGTCGTGCTGATTTTGAGATGAAAATCTGAGGAAATGGATTAAAAATTAAGTGTCAGAAAGCCCAAAAGTTCCAGTCTGAACAAATAGACACTATTGCAATGCAGCAATTTTAAGAAAATCAGTTTAATCCGTGCAGAGGTTTCTCGCCTTCTAAACAAGGGAATAAATGACCTTTAGTATTGATATTCACCTCACTTTTTTCTTGCTGTCGTGGATGGGCTTGTATCGGCCCGGGAGGTTTGCTCGCTGGCTTGGATGTCGTGCACGGCCAGCTCGCCAGCCCAATTGGCCCGAAGGGCATGGGCAACACTATGGCGTGCCCATCCTGCAGTTTCTCCACCGGCATGTCATCTGCCGTCGGTCATCGTGGCGCCGCTCCCATCTCATGAGCGCACCGCACTGGCGTGCCAACTCCAACGTTATCATGCTGCGAGGAATCAGGCTTTGACTACCCTGGACCCACACACGCCATGCGCCTGCTCGCGACCGGGTCAATGGCGTGCCGCCGCTAGGCACCGGGATTGTTTGCTTTGATTGTGCTCTTCTTAAAGAGTCCTGAAGGTAAACTGAACTGCTGTTGTTGCCCTTAAAATAAATGGCTTGAGTGGCTTCCTTTCGGTTCGTGTTGACTTTCTGCTTACCATTATGAGATTAGATTATGAAAGAAAAATTCGGATGTAAAAGCCAAGGAACAGGAGCATTTACGGTTCCATTTGCTGGAATGGAACTGGTTTGCCAACCACTTTTCCACTATGGGATATTCCCCAACTTATTTAACTCGTGGAATTGGAGCACTAAAGTCCTTGGGGATAACCTAATGTCTGGAAAGGCACACTAGAAACTAATTTATTAACATATCCTTGACGCATAAACATGATACTCTGATGTCCTCCACCATTTCACATTTAATTATCATGAGCATTCACATAGCTCCTGTGCCGGGGAAAACATATGCACTTATATCATAATCATCATCAGCATGACCTCTACATACTTACTCATTTTTTATTCCTGATCAAGCACTTATCCTGTCATCACAATGTCCCACTGGTTGGAGACAAATATATAATTACAACAATCGCGAAGGGGAACCCACCGTCATGATATTTGGGCCTCACAGTTTGATCAGCTAGTGGGCTAGAGTCATAGCATTACACGGTGGCTAGACCAATAACATGCTAGATTTTCCCATATCTTGCTTGCTAGTACAGCTAGTGATCCTCTTTTTATGGGCTTAAAATACTACCAACCTCCATTTCGTTTTACTTGTCACTGGCTAGTTACTGTAGCAACTTTGACCGACCGTCTTTTTCTACAAATTCGTCGTCGATGCCTAAAACTTTCTTATCAATAGAATTATCACTAAACATATTTTGACAATATTGCGCACTTTGAAGTATTCATCAAAATTTTGTAGAAAAAAACGGTCGGTCAAAGTTGCTACAGTAACTAGCCAGTGACAAGTAAAACGAAATGGAGGTTGGTACTAGCGCCTAGCCATTCCTTTCTTGTGATTGGCTATTTTGGGCTAGGTTAGCGCACGATGTAAAGAGACAAACCGAATCTATGTTTGGTAATTGTTCAAGCATAGACAACTCAGGTGCACATGAAGGAATAGCAAGGTTGATGCGAAAGGTTAAAGCTGATTTTTTTTTTTAAAAAAAACTAATGATCGGATTGGAACTTGCATGCATGACCGTCGAGTGGCATCCCAGAAAAGGTTACTCATTGTGCCAAGTGCTGAACATGGGTGCACCCAGAAATAAAGAACAGAATCAGACCACCACATCATTTCCCTCTCCCTAAAATGCCAAGTAGTTCTTATTGCAATTTGTTAGCGCATGACAGTGTGGAGCTGATGGATGCTGATATATATGAATTTGGAAGGCCAGCCAGAGATGCCCTGAAGGCCTGAAACAGAAGTGAAACATTGAAAAGAAGTTTAGCGGTAAGGAGCGCTGACGTTCAAGAGGGAAGACAGATGGGCACAGGGCATCGTTTCTCTAGACCTAATTTTAGGCCTGCTAGAATTTTGTCATTTAGGGGTATTAAATAAAGTCTAATTAAAAAAATAACTGCAGAATCCTGTACTAATTCGTGAGACGAATCTAATGAAGGTAACTAAGCCGTAATTAGACGATGGTTACTGTAGCATCACTGTAGCAAAGCAGAGATTAATTAGGCTCGTTAGATTCATCTCGTAAATTAGCGCACATCTGTAAAAAAGTTTTGTAATTAGACTTATTTAATACGCCTAAATAACAAAATTAGTTTTGATGTTACCTTTAGACCTAAAGAAACGAACACTACCTGAAAAACGACATGTTCCCCTCTGTGTTCCCATATCTGTCTGTTGCCATGTTGAGAAGACTGATCTTACCATGTCCCTTCCATCACTTTACAGAGGTGCAATCCATGCGTGTTTATGTGTGCCCAAAAAGGACCTTGCGAGTAGCATGCCATGAGCAGATTGCAATCATGGGGAGCATGGCAGTCGCAACTGCACTTGTGTTGCGCCGCACTGCATGATACAGTACGCTTTTCTGTCCAGTTCACACAGGGTCAGAGATAACACAAGAAGAATAGGTTCCTGATCGGTCCCTGCTGAGAAATGTTCGGGCCTATATTTTGTTCGTGTATCATTATGTTTGTCGAGCAAGAAATACGCAAAGTACCTGTGGAGTGTGCCCGACATCGGCACACATCGATCATGCGTTGCTCTGCTGTTGGATCATTTGATTTCTCGGGGCAAGTCTGAATTCATGGTTTTGCTGAAGGTACTGTGCTTGCTGTCAGAACCTTCATCTGAGATCGAAATGAGCAAGGTGCAGAACGAAATGGAGATGATTCAGGTATCAGGTATGGGGGGAATGAGGCGAGAATGGGTCCTCTGACGCACGCACACATCTTGCTTTTTGGTTTTGACAACTGGTTTTAGACACAATAAGTAAAATGTTTATCAATTGTCATAACCATCTATTATGTATAAAAAAATTATGTATAACAGATAATGGGAAAAAGGGTGGGTGAACCGAACTTTACAAGTCAGGGTGGTTAACCAATCAGTGGTACCCCCCATATTGAAGAAGTTTGATGCCACTTCCCAATATTAAAACTGTTCTGTATACTCTATTGGTAACTTGTCTGAATGGAGGCAGAGAGCAAACATATTGGATGCACTACCCCTAATCTTGTATTCAAAGTTCCTTATATATGACCTGGAACGCAGGAATCTGTAGATGCTTGACAATTAGAAAGTTGACTGAAGTTTCTAGAGAAAGAGTAAGAAATCAATCATTAACTTATGCCAAAGAAAACTGCACATTTCTTAACATAGAATGCTTCCCCCAGGAAGTAGACAATAGTGAATTTGTCACTCTTCCCCATTAGGTGTAGTAGTCATTGAAGAAGAACAATATCTAGAAAGGAGATCTCGTAGTGTAGAAAACTAATGCAACTTGCAACATTGCAAAATGATGGGGGGAACTCAGTACCCATAATGCCCAAACAGATCACCTTTATGATGATAAACATCTATATGATTTCTCAACAAAAGTGATAAGGTTGCAGCCCCAATATGCAGCCTTTGCTTGTGTTTCCAACCAGAAACCAAGATAGATGAACTCAAGCATCTGTCCCTAGTTTTTGGCTTCCAAGCAAAGCAAAGAGCAAAAATAGCTTCCAAGCCTATCTGTGCGTGTACTAACCTATCAAGCTCCTACAAAAATTCAGTGGAAAGTGGTCAAATAGTTTTGCTCCTTAATTGGATGACGAACTATATAGCTAGACGTGGTATCTTATACAAAAAGGTAAAAAGAGCTAGAGACGGCAGGAAACATATTTTCCTGGGTTGCTATTTCTGTGCATGTTCCGAAAAGATGAGCTGGTCCAAGTTCAACCACCTTTCACATGCCTACACAGTTCACCGGGGTCTCTATTTTCCTTTTATGGCCTCCGTCGGGTGCATCATTAAGAAATTAGGGGCGCTAATGGCAGCCACTAACATTCAAGTTGCGATATTTATATGTTGTGTTTGTTGCGTCACCATAAACAATCTAACTTGGATGCTTGCTGATTGGTGAGAGCATGCACAGTAGACTCTGATATGGCTTGCAAGTTCTTGAAGATGCTGGTTAACATCACTTGTAGGTCATGACAAGTTTGTTGGTTCAAAATACTCTGGCCATCATTTTCAAGCTTCTCTAGTGACTGCCATTCTAGAGTTTGCCCCCATAATATTAGCAAATTGGATCAATGCACCTGTTTCTCTTTATCTTTTTAGCACTTGACAAGTGCCTGCATAATTTCCAGCACACTGTTCATGTGATCGAAGCCACGAAAATCTAGTCCGTACCTGGTAATATCAAAGGCTAGCTCGTCTCAAAAGAAATAAAAAATAAAATCAAAGGCTAGTCCCTTTATAACAGAAAAGATCCTGCATCAAACTATCACGGGAAGACAGCAGCTCCTCAAAAAAACCTTTGCAAAGTAAAAAAGTATGCCAGAAACTCGAGAAAAGGGCTTGAACAACACGAGCATGCATTTAGGCGAGGGAGAGGGCATCTTAACAGGGATCTTCCCTTTGCAACTGTCGTCTAAAGACACAGAGGCTCACGAGCCTCTCCCGGGTTCCGGCCATGTTAGCGTTTTATTGCGTAACAAGTACAAGCTTATTTTTCTCTATCTAAAAGCAGCGGCGACCGTAGAAGAATTAGATTCCATCGCACATTTCATAAACGGAATGGCGGCACGCCTCCCGAGGCAGAAATTGGACAGCTGTTACTATTCGTGGTAAGGCTGCTTATCCTGGCAAGTTTTTAAACCTCCCGAGTGAGCTTTTGTACTACTACTCTAGTCGACTAGTAGTACGTCGTCACTTGGATGCAAAGTTTGCTACTTCAAGCAAACGATAACATATTTTACACAGCAAGACTACCAGATTTATCACCGATGGACTAGAACTTGCCAGGGCCTGGAACCGCCGTACGGATAATGTAATTAAAATACTCTCGTGTGTGTGTGCTGTGTAGGTGTAACATGTAAAAACTCTAACACAGGAGATAAGAAATTGTTAGCAGCAGTGTGAACTAATTTTAGCAAGGCGGTTGCACGCCTCTTCATGCCGGCGAGGTGTTACCGAGTAGTAGTAGCAGTAATAATAAAGTAAGATATCGGTCGATGTTTCACGTTCCACTAGCAACATTTCAATGGGATATGTTCTATCCCATCTCTGATCATGTCTTTGATTAATGGAAACTTTTTATCCTAAAAAAAAAGTACAGTAACACGCTACCCCTCGCCGACCGGCAGCTGTGCTCTGCTCTGCACCTCATCCGCATCGTCGTCGTCCTCCATCCACCTCGATCGCATTTTTCACCTGTCAAGCACCAAAGCATGTGCCGGCTGCCGACTGCTGCTGCTGCTGCTAGCTGGGCGTGGTGTTTCGCCCTCCCGGGCCTCGGGTCTCGATCGGTTGCCGGTGGCGCACCGCGGCGAGCAAGAACAGCACCGCACGGTGGCGCCAAAAAGACGGCGCGGACGGACGGAACGAATCACGGATGGCGCGCGAGCTGAGTCGACCGCGCGGGGGCGCGACGGGTGTCCAGCCCCGGCACACGCGGCAGTTCGCCACAGGCCCCGGCACACTTTTGGCCCGTGGCCGCGGCCGCTTTTGCTCGCGTGCCCTCGTGGAGTTGCCGATTTGGGTAAGCTTTTTATGCGGAGGTTTTTTAGCACGTCTTGTACTAATCTCCAGTACCAAAACATCATACGACACCCCTTGTAATCTCTATTCCCGTTCTGTCAATGTGGATTTTTATTTTGGGCGACGAATCAATGTGGATTGTTACACCCTCTACAAACTTCAAGAGTGGACATGTGTTTAGCACTATGAGTTTAAGTGATTCTGAATTTATTTGCTGCATTGTTAATTTTTTCGTATTAAGATTTTAATTACTAGCTCGTTTTTTTAGTCGGTATAGTAATTCTAACATTATCAACTCTTTTTTTATATAATGGATAACATCATCAACTTGAAACCAAAAAGACTATATTGAAACTTGTTGCCAACAGAAGGATACCACTTTTGTTACTTGTTGATAACCGACCCAAGGATATCACTTTCAGTGGACCCTATATTATATACGCCAGGCCACTTGATCACATTGATCTGAGTCGGTTACACCTCTTCTAATCCTAACCCTCCTGCACATGGAATCGAAGTGGAAAATGACAAACACGGGTAGAGAAAGAGAAAAAGGAATGCAACAAAAACAAACAACGGACAAGGGCCTACATGCAAGTTGCAACCCCCTCCCTGTCCCTCCTCCCCCCGTCCACTGGGAAGCCGAGTTTTTCAACTCCTTCCTTCCCACAAGGAAGGCGCACGCCGCACCACCAGCTCCCGTCACGCCGCACCCTCTCCGCAAGACCCTAATTCTCCAAGGGAAGCGCGCACGCTCTCCATGCCTCGGCTCTCCTCCGGCCATGCCGCACCGCCGCCGAGCCCTTAACCCGGTGCCCTTGCTTCCCGTGCCCGCCGCCGCCGCCGCCGCCGCCGCGTTCCACCTCCCCGCCGACGACTCGCGGCTGCCGCTCCTCGCCGACTTCTCGCTGCTCCAGCCCGACGACGCGCCCGCGGACCCGGCGTCCGCCGAGTGGAGCGGCCTAAGCGGGTTCACGGCCAGCTTGGACGCGGCCACCACCACCTCCTCGTCCACCGCCACGGCGCCGGGCTCCACGCTGTTGGCCGCCGACGGCGGGAGGGACACGTGGGTTCGCCGCGCAAGGGAGGGGTACTACCTCCAGCTCTCCCTCGCCATCCGCCTCACCTCCCAGGCCTTCCTAGCCGGCTCCCCGGCCCCGCCCGAGCTCCTCCTTCGCTGCGGCACCGGCGATGCCGACCACGCCGCCGGCGACGTCGCGGCTGATCCGGAGGCCGTCTCCTACCGGCTTTGGGTAAGTGCATACTCCTACGACGTGCTATTACACGCGACTACGGCAGCATATGATGGTGCAATGCGTGTGTTGAGAGACAAACATATGCTTGACACCTTTTTCGTCGCTCTTTTTCTTCTTTGGCAAATACTTCGAACTCGGTTATTTGCTTTTGTGGTAGTGTCACTACCCAATTTGGGTATGGTATGGAATCGTTTGTAATTTATTTGAAATCTTCGCTGATTTTTTTCAGTTCGAAAGAAATGTGAAAAAGTTTTGTTTCGCTCATTCATAACTGCATTTCACTCGGTTAAGCACTTAAGCTTCCTATTTCGTTTTTTCGCCCCCCAAAAAAAAAAATCCTATTTCGTGGTTTAAGAGTAGAGTAGTGATTGCCTGCTGGTGGCCATAACTCCAAGCCGGTCAATGATGTGGTCTCTTGTTAGAGCTGATATGATATTCATGCGCATCAGCAAATCAGGACAACCACTAGCTAGTTGCATTTGCAAATGATTTTGAGTCTCTTCTCAGTGGAATCTTTAACTATCGTCGATGCTCAGCACATTAACTATTGCAAGTTTGAAGCAAGCTGAGCCGTGCAGTCTTCAGCTTCATCGATGAATTAATTAGTGGCGCCACTGAACAGTGATGAACTGATGGCCGATGGTGGCCTGAGCTGATTGTAACAGTGTGCTGCAAATGGCGATGAACTGCAGGTGAACGGGTGCCTGTCGTGGGGCGACAAGATAGCGCACGGGTTCTACAACATCATGGGCATCGACCCGCACATGTGGGCCATGTGCAACGCCGCCGAGGAGGGCCGCCGGCTGCCGACGCTGGCGGCGCTGCGGGCGGTGGACGCCAGCGAGTCGTCGCTGGAGGTGGTGCTCGTCGACAAGCGCGCCGACGCGGTGCTCTCCGACCTCGAGCGGGTCGCGCTCGAGCTCTACCGCGCGCACGGCCTCACGCTCGAACTCGTCCACCGCCTCGCCGTCCTCGTCTCCGACCACATGGGGTGAGCACGATCGACATCTCTCTCACCTTGCTGCTCCTGCATCGGCATCTTTGCGCCTGGGCGTGTCGCCCGTGTTGCTTCACTTCACAAAAGCTGATAAATATCAGCGGCACCGTGCCGCGCATGCATTCCGTGTGCTAGATCCATCGCTACACTATACTAGTAACTTGCAGGTCATCGCGTTCCGTGAACTTGGGCACCGACGAACACGTGAACAACAGTTTGAAATGCACCACCGTCATGTGACGTTCTTTTATCCTTTCATTTCTTTTGAAGGGGTGCATTGAGATCCGAGGACGGGGACCTGTACATGCGGTGGAAGGCGGTGAGCAAGCGGCTGAGGAAGCGGCAGAAATGCGTCGTCGTCCCCATCGGCGGCCTGTCCATCGGCTTCTGCCGGCACCGTGCCATCCTTTTCAAGGTTAGTGCCATCGATCGGATTATAAGCAACCTGATGTATGCAATGTCGCACCAGTAACCTTCCTGTTAAGCTTAACATACCGTTTGTTCTCCAAAAATAATTCAGGAACTGGCCGATTTTATTGGCTTGCCATGCCGGATCGCGCAAGGTTGCAAGTACTGCTCTGCACCTCACCGATCCTCTTGCCTTGTCAAAATCGACAGCGAAAGGAGATATGTAAGGTCTGTTTTCTTTTTTCCTAATTTCTTTTGCAGATATATTGTGGTATCACATAGACACTCACTCAGCAGTGATAGGTATAAATGCATTTCTATAGTGTTCTTCTGAACATTTATGACCTATGACCTATTGAGCTCGCATTTGAAACATTCATATTAAGCTATGTTATGCATTGGGCTCAATCTGTTTTGCAATTCTGATGGTGGCTTCAGGGAATATGTCGTTGATCTTGTAGTTGACCCAGGAAGCATCACCGGCCCGGACTCATCCATCAACGGGCAGTTGCTCTCCTCCGTCCCTTCACCTTTCAAGACTTTGTGTACAGCAGCCTCATCAAACAATGTGGCACCAGTTGCTGCTTGGAATCAAGTGATGATCGACGACCGATGCAACAACACGGTGTTGTCAATCTCCCAGTATTCAGGTATGCATACAGCATCCTACCATCGCTGCATCGCATACGATGTATCTGAAACGTTCAGTTAGTCATACTTTACATGCTGGTCAATACTTTACTACATGTAGCTGCTAGGTGCCGCGTTGCAGAGGAAAAAGACTGTGTTCATGCAGCTAGCAAAGAAGGCTTGCAGCCGAAATGCGGTCAGGTCACGCAGAATGGCCACTGGAACGGCATGTCTGCGTTAGAAGTATCGACGGCACAATTGAAGGCGATGAACATTGGTACCGATAATGGAAACAAGGAGAATGTTCTGGGTGCCACGCTTCCAAAACAGCTGACCATCGAGCCATCTCTTGCTGCGGATTTACTCGAGATATCATGGGAAGAGCTCGATCTCAAGGAACGCGTAGGCGCCGGTACTTGTTTACCTCCAGGATTCTTACTAATTTTTTGTGTGCTTTGAATTTGATCACTGTCAGCGTACAATGCAGGTTCTTTCGGCACAGTTTATCGTGCTGACTGGAATGGTTCTGTAAGTACCTTAAACTTCCATCATGGAATCCTTTTTTTTTTGTTCGGCAGTGAGTTAGGGTTATTCTAGAGATCATAAATTTGATATTGTAGTTTGGGATGTTTAGGATGTTGCTGTGAAGGTACTTACAGACCAGGGTGTTGGCGAAGCGCAGCTGAAGGAATTCCTCAGAGAGGTCATTTCACAGTTTTTGCATTGAAGCTTCAACTTATCATACATCCAAATCACAATCATAACCTGGCCTTATCAAATATGCCTTCCAGATTTCTATCATGAAACGAGTTCGTCATCCAAATGTGGTATTGTTCATGGGCGCGGTGATTAATAGTCCCCATTTGTCTATAGTTACAGAGTATCTACCTAGGTAAACCTTCCATCAATATCTGTTGTCAGATTTGTCACATATATTTGGACAGCAATCAAACTAAATAGGATCGTGTTTGTGTAAACAGAGGGAGCCTTTTCCGTCTCATTGGCAAGGCATCTACTGGAGAAATGCTGGATCTAAAGCGCCGTTTGCGCATGGCACTAGATGTAGTACGTATCAGAATACCTACATTTTATGTAAGAGCCTGAAATGTCAATAGGTATGACTGAATGTGGTGTGTGACACAAGCCGTATGTGCAATGCAGGCAAAAGGCATCAACTATCTGCACTGCCTGAATCCTCCAATTGTGCACTGGGACCTGAAAACTCCAAACATGCTAGTTGACAAGAACTGGTCTGTGAAGGTTAGAGTCCACTTCCCTATAGAATAGCAGGATCAGAAGTCATTTGTTCTACTTTTGTTTCTTTACTTTCCTTTATATGACTTCAGGTAGGTGACTTTGGCTTGTCCAGATTTAAGGCGAACACTTTCATATCATCCAAATCAGTCGCTGGAACAGTAAGTTTCCTAATTCTATACTCAATAGCAATCAGAGATTAAATTGCTGTTCCTTATCATAGTGTTCTTTCGCCGCAGCCAGAATGGATGGCACCAGAATTTCTCCGGGGTGAACCATCCAATGAGAAGTGTGATGTGTATAGCTTCGGAGTGGTTTTGTGGGAGCTCCTGACAATGCAGCAACCATGGAGCGGCCTAAGCCCTGCGCAGGCAATCTTTCATCTCTTTATTCTGTTCAACTGCTACAGAAAATAGTTCTTTTTATGATTAAGGTAACATTTTCAGGTAGTAGGAGCCGTTGCATTTCAGAACAGAAGACTCCCGATTCCGAGAGATACCAATCCAGAACTCGCAGCCCTTGTGGAATCCTGCTGGGATGAGTAAGCCTAGCCTATTTTTATCAAACTCTTTTGAGTGTGAAGACCAAGCCTCTTCCTGATAGTATCCGTTGTTTAGGACAAGGTGTTGTCAGTAATTCGATTTTGCTTTGCTTTTCTTTCTTCAGTGATCCAAGGCAGCGTCCTTCGTTTTCAAGCATTGTGGATACACTGAAGAAGTTGCTCAAGACTGGAGGTTCATGATGGCTCATGCAGACCGTGCTGGCTGTGTTGCCCCCCATTTTTTCCCACTCCACTCCTTTTGCGTCTCTGTTATGCTAAGCTGCAGAGAGGAATAGGCTGTTGCCACCATTCGAATTCTCTACAGGAAGGAAAGGATAGGATAGAGTTGAAGCGGCACCAAGTGCAATGCTGCTCGAGTTCGATAGGTTACTTGTTTCAAATTTTCCCTTCTTATATGCAAAACAAGTAAACATCGTTGTTTTTATCCATAACTTCCCTGGTATACCTTTGTACAGCAATATTTAGTACAAACAGAAATTCTTGATGGTGGGTGGGTTGTCTGAATTTCTGGTATCCCTCGATGTTCCAAATTATTATATTGTATATGTGCCATAGGATTGTACTTCAGAAGAAAGAGAAACCAAGTTTGATGCCAAACAGAGTACATCACAAGATGAATATGCTAAGTTTCTACAGAACTTGGCACCGAACTGGAACATTTTGCATTCTGCTCACATTTCGTTAGGGGCGTTTTTAAGCAGAAATTCGACCAGATCATCTCCCCAAACAAACCGAACAAAAAACACCTCCCCATTAAAAATAGTAATACCCTACTGATCGTTGCATTTCCAACTTTGCATTGCAAACTAGATAATATGCTCCAGCTCCCGTGCATAGCTAAGAGCTTGGTTCATCAGCTTAAAGGAGAGCAAGTCCGCATGGGGTTTGGGTTTCGCCATGTGGAAGAGGACTGAACAATTCTTGATTTCCCATTCATGTTGTTCCTGTCATCAAAACGAATGTTGATAAATACCGGGAACCAGTAACTCTCTTACAATCCATGTGGTTCCGTAGTATCAGTAAGAGTTTAAATTTTCAGTTTTTAACTCATGAATCAGATAGGGGTGAAAATGAGTGACCCTAAGGTTACCCTCCAACCCTCCTTAGTTCAAACATACGAACTAGTTTTTCCAAAAAGATGGACTCACTTCATTTATCTAAGTAGGGTTGTAGCCTAAGGGTCACCTATTTTCACCCCTAGAATGAAATATAACATGTTGAGGGTACCTTTATCATATCACTCATATGGAAAAGTTAAGATGATAAAGGGAAAATAAAGTAACAGATACCTCTGATATGTATTCAAGAAGTTCTTGGTCAGAGGTAAACATTAACATTTTCTTTGCGTCTCTTACTGGCAAGTAATCGTATGCCTGACCGGCGCAATCAGCTATTTCATCTCTTCAAAAGAACATGCAGAAATAATAATAAGTAACTTTGCAGCAGAAACACGATAAGGAAAACTGAATAAACAAATTGACACATACTCACCTGACAGTATCAGCAAGGTGGTCCATAAAGTATACATATGTCTCATGTGGAATCGCTTCTCGAGCATTGAACAATTGGTTATAGGTACCTTCCATTAAAGACTGCTCAAGCTCCACTACATATTTTATGCAAGGATGGTTTAGAGCTTCCAGGGACAGAAATTCCAGCTCAGTATGGAAATCAGCAATTTTGTAGTCGGCCAACAGCCTCAGAAGGTTAAGTCCCAAAATTGGGTACTCATCTGGCGAGGGAGGAATCATGCCACTGGATAAACAAAGATGGGGTAAGCAAAATATAACAAAACTAAAGTCCAGAAGTACACTGCTCCAAACTATGTCGAATATGCTCAATAGCATTGTTTAGTTGCAAGATAAGTGTGCCCATATACTCGTAGATGCCACACTGATAAGGACAATACCAATGACAAGAATTCAGACCGCAAGACATAAAGGATAAATTTGAGCCTTTAATTACATGAATCAAGGGATTTTTTCTGACACCAAAAATATAGAACACGTGCCGCCAGGGGAATAGTACAATGTTTCTAAAAAATTCTCAGGCTGATGGTTAACAAATTCTTTCTGTTAATACAAACAATGCATTAAATCCTATGACACGTGGTGTGGTGAATTTTCTTTGCAAATAACATCATTTTTTTTGTTTTGGCCAACAAATTCCTATTAAGTGTTTTTTAATACTGACATCAGAAATACAAGTTGCTGTGTAAGCATTAGAGGGGCAAAATGTGTCAAACTGAAGGTGTAATAAATTGTGCATGGAGTTAAAATGAACAAAAAAAAAGAAAAACTAGAGGCGGTATACACGAATGAAGTACATGGTCTCTGGTAAATAGCGAAATGTGTGCCCAGCATCTGAACATTCAGAATAACCTTACTAAAACATGGATCAAGAAAACCAGGACAGCAAAATATTGAAGATGCTAGACAACTCTTAAGACAGTAATAAAGTGCCAAAGAAGAGGCAAACCATGTATCCATGTAAAAGGTTTTGAGTTGAGCGAAGTTCCTCTCAAATGCATCTGGGTCTTTAATCTTGATGCTCAAGATCACAGCATGCTCATATATAGCCCCTGAAAAGTTTCAAATCAAGACCCAACAATACTTGCAATTATTTTGTAGCTCATGAAACACTTGCAAAAGAAGCATGAAAAGATAATTGAGTCACAAGTTTGCGACAATTATGTCTGCAATATTTCATAGAAAGAGTATCAATCAAAGGACAGTTATCCCTGGAGGAAGGCTTTGTGCTTCCATGACCAACAAATACGAAAAGAAATGTTAAATGGAACATTATATCACAACACTCTTCTGATTATGTGGTGCATTTCCTATTGGAATAGTTTCAACTCCACATTAGGTTGCATTAAATGATTTATAATCCTAGCTAGATTGCTTAAAATATGCAAAATCCAGATGGCAACAAAGGATTTTAACCGGAAACAGACTAACATGTTATTTTCTTTAAGTTTAATCAAGTGATCAAAATATTACTTGCGATTTTCAGCTCAGCAACTGCATTGGGCGTCTTCTCAAACGATGGTGGCAAGCTACCAAACTTTGTGAGGAGAACCTGAAATCAAGGTAAGAAATCCGGGCGTTACCTGACAGCAAATAAAAGAGGATTTAAAGGGAGCATACCCAACAGAGGACATCCAAATCCCAGTTCAGTTCCACTCCCCCTTTCCAGCAGTTCAGTTCCTCTCCCCTTTTCCAAAAATCCAAAACTACTGAACTCTAAACAGCACGAGATCGAAATTTTGGAGTCCTGTGATAAACAAATGTCGATCCAGCCACCCCCAAATCCCCTAATCCTGATCAAAGCCGGGGACAAAGAACTCGCACGGCCACCAAATCCGAGTTCGAGTGCCGGTATACAGAGTACCTGACATAGCAGAACCGCGGAGGAATCCCTACCCTTCCGCCCTTCTCCGCTGTGGCAAGATCGCGGCTTCACCGGGTGACAGGAAAACCCCACCAAAACCCTGAAGAAGGGGAAGGACCAGGTCGAGCGAGAGCCGGAATGTACCTTGAGCTCCGCGAGCAGGTCGACGCAGGAGTCGAGCTCGTCCCTGGCGCACGCGAAGTTGAACCAAGCGAGCTTGGTGGTCACCGCCTCCATCTCCGAATCCATGGACGGCACGGCAGCCTCTTGCCTCTCTGTCTCCTTTTGGTGTCTGCACATTTGCCAGTACTTCTGTTGGGGTGTGACATCTTCTTTCTTGCGAGAGGATCCGATGCCCAGGGACAGGCCGTTTTCCGTCAGCGAAGGCGAATTTTACGCTGTCAGCAAGGAATACGTTTTCTGGGTCTTGAAATATAAACGAAGAAGCAAAAAGAAAATGGAAAAGCTGGAGGTGCGGGGAATCGAACCCCGTGCCTCTCGCATGCGAAGCGAGCGCTCTACCATATGAGCTACACCCCCCTGATGTTCAGCCTGCGAAATTGATTTTACATATTGCAGTAAAATTTAACCTGCATCCCGCACTAAATCTACTCCTTCCGTTTTTAATTATATGACGCCCTTGACTTTTTGTTGAACTTTGACCAACAATATAAATGTTGAACTTTGACCAACAATATAAATTTAAATAATTACTTTTCGAATGTGAAATGAATATCATTGGATTCATTATCAAAAGCACTTTAAGGTTAACTTCTACACTTAGCTATTTACACAAATATTTTGAATAAGACGAACGGTCAAATGTAACGAAAAAAGTCAACGGCGTCATATATTAAAAAACGGATGGAGTATGATCAGATATCCATATGCTTGGATTTTTGTTTGATCCTGAATCACACACGGCCACTCCACTACGTACGTGCCTACTTAGCGGTTAGCGGTGACCAAGGACTGCATGCGCGTGTGGTTGCTGATAAGGCCGTTCTGCAGTTGTCAAGCACTCTCAACAACTTGCCATTACTCAGGCTCTTGTGCTTTCCCATTCGCGTGTCTCGTTATTGCAAGACACAGACTCGATCGACAGGGACTTGTATCCTCTCCTTGTTGCCTCCAGCCATCGCAATTGACATGGAACATTCAGGAGTGCTCACTGGTAATCGTAGCCACGCCCAACGCCAGCTTAATTTCCAGTCTGAGCTAACCTGAACCGTCGAACGTTGCAGCTGAACCATACGCCGGGGGAGCACACCTAACTGTGGTTGCCGATCCCGTCAGTGCAATGCGATCAGCCAATCACAGCCCAGACAGGGTGGAGCCATTAACGATCCATCAACACAGCACATGAATGTGATGATAACAATATCCTGTAAATCTTTCAGCTGCTGCATATTTTAATCTTGCCAGGTGCTGAATTCATTTGTCTCGTGCTAACAAGGAACCAGAACAGATCAAATTACAAGGACTAAGTTGATTGGGATCCATGCTAAGAAGAAAACAGAACAAATCAAATTACACCGTACCCCTTGGTTATCGTCTCTCCATGCTTAAGATGTGAGCTGATAAACAATATTTGGGATCTCATGACTATCTACAGATTGATTGGCCAGTAGTGTAGCATGCGTTTGTGCATGGGCCTGATCGAGCTCAGACTCTGAAGAGCGATATGCGACAGTAACCAACTCCATTCCAACCAGCGGAGCGCGACCTCTCGAACGTTCTGATCGTGATGCCAGTCATCGATCATCATCTTGTGCAAACTTGAAATGGTCGCTGTCGTGGCGTTCGCTAGCTGTTGGCGTCAGTGGCGCTTGGAGTATTTGCGTTGAACAAATCGCGCGAATTGATGGGCCAGTTGTTCAGTTGATCGATCGAGTTCCCAACTCCCAACCTCCTGTTACTCTCTACTTGTTGCAAGGCTCTGGTTCGTCTCTTTGTGCGTGGTTCATGCGCCTCCGAGGGTCACACCAGCTTCCACCCGGCGGTGTACGATCACTCACTCGACTGCATGATGCCGACGCGAATTCAATTGTTTTGTGGAGTCTTTCGGGGTCAGTGTAGCTGGATTCCGTCTTTTTGCTACCGGCTTTGTGGAATTTTTTGCTTCCTATTGGCAAACATTGGCTTCTGTCATGGAGACTGAAATTTACAAAAAGCTTCTGCTTATTATTAGCTTATACCATCGTGCATCGTCACACTTTGCACCAGATCGATCGACGACAACCTCTTGTTCTTTGGTTGTCGGTAAATGGACGAGTATCCTCAGAAACCACGTTATCACGATCCTAACAAATGAGAAACTACTCGTCGTAATTGTGCATTACAGTACACAGTTTTTTTTTTTTTGAAAAAGACATTACAGTACACAGTTGGAAGTACTGCTCGTCCGCTCGCCCGTGCTCCAGCTTGGCTAATAAACTGCGTGCCGGGCCATCGCGCGCGGCCCTTTTACTACTAGTACTTTACAGCGATCGATCCCAGTGATGCACGAGACGTTGCTCATGCGGCTGAGATGTCATGCCAGAGAGCTTAAGCTTCGGTTTAGCAGGTCCGGTGACAGACAGCAAAGTGAATGCATGAAGGCTGAATGGCTAGGCAGGTCCATCGGTCGGACGGGAACAGTCAATTCGATCAAGAGCGTGCACCGAATTTTCTGGGCTAGTTAAGGCCTCCGATCCCTCATTCCGGCCGTTTTCCGGACCACCGGCTGATAGATCCGATCGAGCGGTGCATGTATGCCTATTGTCGCTGCGGTTCTACTCATTTGTCTGAGCAAATGGCGCTCGTGCCACGGCGACACAACGTGTACTGCTACCCGAAACGAAGCACTGCTAGTAGTACTAGTATATGGTCCTGACCCTATAATTACCAGTGACTGGGGTAGTGGCACGTTGAGCCGGCAAGTTAATCACATTCTGGCTGATTAATTACTTGCACCGCTGAACCGGACCCCTCTTGTACCGTGCTAGCTTCCTGGTGGTTGCGTGCATATATCCTGGCAACTAGTCGTCGTTGCGTCGGGGAGGAAGGTTGCATGAATCGGGAGATGCCAAGCCAGTTCAGAGTTGATCCTCAGCGTGTTCGGCTGCTCACTTTTGCAGCCGGCTGCTGCTGCTTCCCCCTCATATAGCTACAGTGCTGTTTCCAGCAGCTACAGTGTTCTCTCTCAGAAAAACAACGCAGCGGCTACAAGAAAACTGCCTGCCGATTGTCCGTGGGCTCGGATCGGGCCTCCGCAGTCCGCACTTGTGTACGCGTGTACTAGGGCCGGTGCAAATCTTTGTTTCGTTTACCGGCTCTGTCCTCCCTCACTCACCCAGTCAGTAGTACGCTGGCTCGCAACGGATCTCAGCTACCGATCCACCGTGCCTTCAGCACTGTTAATGCAGAGTACTACGTATTAACAAGAGTGGAAATACGTCAGCGACATTTGTAAGGCGCTTATTGATTACACGTACCAAAAATGTAGCTGTACACTATGCACACAGAAAAAACTCATCAGCTAGGCAGGCAGGAGCTAGCGCACGAGTTCACGGAGTGAGTCGCCTATCGTGGCAGTCCCGGCACAGCGGCAAAGGCAGCCGACGCCGCGGGAGGGGCCAAAACGCGGCGCAAACGGCCGCTTCGGTAGGCGCGCGCGGACGTGTGCTGCCGGTTCACCCGAGCAACAAGACCCAGCGAACGAAAAGAGCGTGTTCCTCCGCTGCTCTGCTCAACCCCCAGCCACTGGTGGCGTCGCGTCACCACGAGACGCCCACCCGCCGTTCGGTGCTGAGCGCCCAACCAACTCCCTCCCCTCTCGAATTTAAACGCCCCCAACTGCCAGGCAGGCAGCCCCACGCCGCAATCACCACAGCTCCTCCGCCTCGCTCGCTATATATCCGCGCCCGGCAATCGTTGGTCCGCCGCCCGTGCACCGCCGCTCGCCTCACCTGCCCTGCTCCTCGCCCCGGTCGATCCCCCGAGCCCATCAGCCAGCAGCTCCAGTAAAGAAGACAGGATGGTGTTCGAGGAGGAGGAGTCCCCCGCGGGCCCCGTGCGCGGGCACCGCCTCTCGACGGTGGTGCCGAGCTCGGTGACGGGGGAGGTGGACTACGATCTGGCGGACGCGGACCTGGCCTACAAGCTGCACTACCTGCGCGGGGTGTACTACTACCCCGCGGGCGACGTGGCGCGGGCGCTCACCACCAAGGTGCTCAAGGACCCCATGTTCCCCTGGCTCGACGCCTACTTCCCCGTCGCCGGCCGCGTCCGCCGCGCCGCCGAGGACGCCACTGACGGCGGCCGGCGCCGGGCGTACATCAAGTGCAACGACTGCGGCGTGCGCGTCGTCGAGGCCAGGTGCGACCGCGTCATGGACGAATGGCTCCGCGATGACCAAGCCGACCGCGTCAGGAGCCTCTGCTACGACAAGGTCCTCGGACCCGAGCTCTTCTTCTCGCCGCTGCTCTACGTCCAGGTATACATGATGTCGTTCTCGCTCTTCCACCGAACCGTAGTCGTTCTCGCTCCAATATACATGATGTCAGATTGATACTACCAGAATTGCTCGGATCATTACCTAGCTAATTAGCAATTTTTAGATAAGAGATTAATTGAGCTCCTCAATTTTTAGCTAATTAGCAATCAATTGACCTCCTCCTACCATAGTTTATAGGAGTAGGACAAGTCTATATACATGATGTCAGATTGGTAGTATAATTAACCTGTTTCTTCTTGCACCTAACCGTAGTCCTTCTCGCTCCAATATACATGATGTCAGATTGATACTACTCGGATCATTACCTAATTAGCAATTCAGCTCCTCCTACAATAGTTTATATATAGGGAGTGTGGAAAAGTTCTCAATTGGTGTAGGACACGTCCATACATGAACGGATGGCGATGTCGGAGCAATAGCTTTCGGTTTGGTTCCGCGTAGTAATTGTGTGCGACGACTGGGCACATCACACATTTATACACGACCGTTTACTCCCTGCAACTCCATGCTTGCTATAATTACTGTATCGACCGGTTTGATCGACTGTGCTATCTAACGCTACTCCTACCACAAAATCAACCGTGGCATACTGTTTCTCCAAATATTTGCAAATCTACTTGCTGGCCAACACAGTACTAAAGTGAAAGTAATGACACGCCGTAGGTAGAGGCACATGAAAGATGCGGCGGGCTCTGACGCAGTCGCGGTGCTTGGTGACAGTTGGCAAACGCCCCTTGCCGTTCGACAGGTGTGCAGCCGTGAGGCTGCGGGCCGGAGATGAGTTAAATTGCGGCAGGTCCGGGCCTGGGCGGACCACCACGCCATTCATCTGCCGCCGGTGTAGTTGATCACTTGATCATGCGCGGCGTGTTTGTTTGCTTTGACGATCCGTGAGGTGGTTCACGCGGAGCAAGTGATCGATGCGGCTTTAAGGCCGCGAATTCCCTTTCTTTGAAGAACAGGCTAATTAATTAGTCGTTAGGAGTATCTTTATGGCGATGATGAGGTATCATACAAATTGCGTGGTCAAAACAAATAAAGTTGCATGATCAAAGCTCAAACTAAACTTGATGGAGTACTCCATCACTCTTCCATGCACCTTTTCCCCGTACCTGGTGTTCAGGAGCTGCCAGTATGTATTGATCGCATCCTGTCTTACTCTGCGGAAGCAAGAACCAGGAGTTGGCAGCATGGCACCTGTAAAATTTACTCCAATTTCAACTGACCCCAACCCTGCCATCAACCTCCGAATCGCCCCCACCAGGTTCAATGCCGATCAATTTGGCGAACTGTCTTCTCGCGTGGTTGCCAGTCAGCTGAAATAATCCAGAGATGCTTTAAAAGTCGAATACATCGAGTTCAGTCAGGTTCAGCGCTGCATCCGTGCAACTACGACAATCCTGGGCGTGCATGAATGGCCCAGCACGTAAGCGCCCCTATTAGGACGTCTTTTGCAAACAGAATGAGGTTTATGGATCGCCGTCCTGGCCGGTGGTGCATTATCATCGGCTTTATTAGGGGGCAAGGTGCTTTCGCAGTCATCAAACTGCAATATGTTTGCTGATGGAAATCATAGTGCTCCAACTTTCTTTAGAAGTTTTTCTCTGAATTCAGCAACTTCATGGGCTCACTGCTCTATAAGTTGTTTACGAATTGTCCTTTGTCGTTCAAAAGTTCCAATCTTTATTATACATGTCACGCTGTAACTATAACAAACGTTGCTTGGCTCGCAGATCACAAACTTCAAGTGCGGCGGCCTGGCTCTCGGCTTCAGCTGGGCGCACCTCATCGGCGACGTGGCGTCGGCCGCCACCTGCTTCAACTGGTGGGCGCAGAACCTGAGCGGCAAGAAGCCGGACGACACCGTCCTGACCCCGGCGAACAAGGCACTGGGCCACTCCCCCGCCGGCGCCGCCGCGCCGCGCTCCGTCAAGCAGGTCGGGCCCATCGAGGACCACTGGCTGGTCCCCGCCGCCCGCGAAATGGCGAACTACTCCTTCCACATCACCGAGCCAACGCTCAAGAAGCTCCAGCAGCAGGAGGGCCGCGCAGCCGGCACCTTCGAGCTCGTCGCCGCGCTGCTGTGGCAGACGGTGGCGAAGATCAGGGCCCCCGGGGAGGTGAAGACCGTGACGGTGGTGAGGACGGACATGGCCGCCCGGAGCGGCAAGTCCCTGGCCAACGAGCAGAAGGTCGGGTACGTGGAGGCGGGCTCGTCGCCGGCGAAGACGGACGTGGCCGAGCTTGCGGCGCTGCTGGCCAAGGACGTCGTCGACGAGACCGCCGCGGTGGCGGCGTTCCCGGGGGACATCCTCATCTACGGCGGCACCAACCTGACGCTCGTGGACATGGAGCAGGTGGACGTGTACGGGCTGGAGATCAAGGGGCAGCGCCCCGCGCACGTGGAGTACGGCATGGACGGCGTCGGCGAGGAGGGCGCGGTGCTGGTGCAGCCCGACGCCGACGGGCGCGGCCGGCTCGTCACGGCCGTGCTGCCACGGGACGAGGTCGAGAGCCTCCGCGCCGCGCTCGGGAGCGCGCTGCAGCTCGCGTGAGAATGCTGCCGTACGTTGTACTATGTGAGTGCATTAGGATTATTTGGTGCGAGTTTTTAGCTGCTCTACGATGATGCGCCATTGTGCCTGTACTGTGATCGTTTGCTATGTACTGGATTGCTCTCTCGAATAATGCTGAAATAGCTTGTCCCATTGTAATGAGAGGAATACAAGGATAAAAGTAAAACTCTTTAACTATTTACATGTTTGGGAGTATATGCTATTTGTTCGAATTCAAATTCTTTTTGTTTAAATGTTTGGATTCAGATTCATAACCGTATACTTCTAATTCATCAAGTACTCTCACTCTTCATATTATTTGTTAGATTGTTAAATGAAGTCTGAGATTAATCCATGTCACATGCCGTCTTTGGCTATCATGCGATGGCTATATATGTGTGAAAGGAGGCATATGTGCTCTGTCATTCTAAATTAACCATCAAGTATGCCTTGTTATATGATACATGTGTGCTCTTATACACAAACTGTTTACTAGTGTGTACAAATGTCTCGATATTTCTTTTTCTGATAATTACTTGACGCTCGTCAAATACTCCACATATGTGACCTTCAACCATGTTACACATGTTGTGGACGGTGGCCATTCTTCATGTTTGTATTAAGGGGCTGTTTGGATTCTGCCTGGGGTGCTGCTGCCTGCCAGGCAATTGCATCTCAGCCCCAGGCAGACAAAATCCAACGCCTGGAGTGGTGTTGCCTGCCAGGCAGCTTTGCCCAGGGTTCAAAGCAAACTAGCCCTAAGTGTTTCCTCCCCTTATGTGACACATTTGACCATAGATCATCATGAAAGAATAACACCATCTGATTGACGAGGTTATCATGCAAAATAAAGGAGAGTGCACCACTATAACACTATATTACCTTAATATAATGTATGGATAAGCTTAAACTCATTTGATAAGTCACTCATTTATTTTTAGAATGTGACTTGTATGAGTTTCATTGAGTGACAAGCGAATAATTTACATCCTAGCAAGAGAGGAAGACCCTGTCCGATCCTAGTCTTAGCCACGAACATATTTTAGAATGATTTACATTAGCCAAAAGGGGATGACTACAGTGTTTCCTATACCAAAGACAATAGTACATTATGAACAGGAAGGGATGCAAGTTTTGAAAACAAGGACACGCCACACCATGGGTTATACATATCATAATCTACACATGATGTAGCATGCGTGTTCAACACTTCATATACTTCAATACTTATTATGACAATATGAGACATGGCTTAATGTAGACCATTTAGGTTTTTCTCAATAATATCTGGCATAGAAAAGACAAGTTATGAAACAAAATGAAATATCCCGTGGAACAAAGCAAACAATTATGGCTCTATGAAAATTACAGGCGGTAGATTTTATTATTATTATTATTATTATTATTATTATTATTATTATTATTATTATTAGGCGGTAGATGGTAAAGCTGCAGGCAGTGCCCGCTGCGAGATTTGTTCCAAATTTGCTCGGCCTTGCGCTATTTGCAGACCACACAGCCCGCAGCAACATGGGCTGGGCCTTCAAGGAATAACATAGTCCAAACATCAGGGTTTCCTAACTAAGCCCGGCCCATGTTGAGGCGGCCACCCCATCCTACAAAAACCCAAAAATATAAAGCTACGTCTGCCTTCCTTTGCTTCGCCGACTCCCAAACCCTAGCCGTTCTTGTTGCGGCGGCGGGAGAGAGATGGCGAAGTCGCTGCGATCGAAGCGGGAGAAGCGGCTGCGGACGCTGCGGCGGGAAATAGCGGAGCCCTTCTACGACAAGAAGGAGGCTGCCAAGCTTGCTGCGCAGGCTGCCGCCCTTGAAGCCCCCAAGGTCCCCGTCCGCGCGCCCCCGCAGTCTCAGGATGCCGGCAGCTCCCTCGCCGGTACCTCCAGTTCGGCATCAGCCATGGGTGAGCGCTCTTGCTTTTCTGGTTTACTGGCTTGGATTAGGTGGAACTTACTGCGTCTTTGTTCTAAAGAACTCACATAACGCTGCATTATTTTTGTTGGTTCGTGCTTTAATTTGATCTAGTAAAATAGATGCTACTCGCATGACGGTTTCCACTGGATTTTAGTAGAAATTCTCAGTAAGGTGTGATAGCTCTGCAGATTGCCTGTTCCGAGATGTATACGCTAGTTTCTTTTGTGTAGGAACCGGCGATTTGATCCCAGTGACCATGATTTCGTCACTTAGTTGCATGCCAGTATGCTTATAGTATTTCGTTTCATCTGGAGGAAAACTCCGAAGTTCTGTTACTAGTACCCTGCTTGTTCATCTATGTGAGTACCGTCCTCTGGTTTTACTTGTGCTTGCGAAGATCTGAATGCTGGTTGTCTTTGTACTACTTGGGTACATTCTTACTTGGATTTAATTGTGAGATTGCGAGAAACTGTTGGAAAGAACAGAATTGGTAGTGACGGACTGACATTAACCATGATATCGTATCAATTTAGTAATTTAGCTATTGCGCAACCTGTTGTGTTTATTCTGTGGTTCTTAGCTGTTTTGCTCTGTTCTCATGAATGCAGATGTGGAGATGGCTGGAGGAGACAGGTCGAAATCCTTCCTGAAGCCAATTGGTAGCATCAGCAAGAAAAAGGTGCTGCTTCATTTGAAGATCAAGAAAGACAAGAGAAAAGCTAGGAAGAAGGGAAGGTTTTCAAAGAAGTAGAGTGGGAAACACTTATATTATGAATGTTTTGTTTTGAGTTTGAAGCTTGGACAATGGATGTAATGATGTAATGGCTTCCTTCTGCACACCATCCATTTCTTGGGTGGCTACTAGCCTTACTAATGTGTTGGAAATGAGCTATTAAAGATCAACGGTGGTACATCTTTCTCAGTCTAATTTGGATCCAAATTTCATGCTGTTAAGTTACCGTGTATTTGATTACACATGCCTTTGTCTGAACTGTTTTGATATAGGGGTAAAAATATAACCATGACAAGAATGCTCATTGCGAGATAAGAGCTGAACACCAAACCTCGAATGATAATTTTGAAAAATACGATGGTCTTGTGATCTTTCATTTTCCTGGTCGGTTTATGTTCTTTACTTGGATCTCTATTTACTTGTGACTCAATCCATTTCTCAGTCCATTACTCACAAGCCTGTAAATTGTTAAAGTATACCATGTTCAAATGAGCCCACGTTCTGGTATTTGGCACCAATGCTGAGCAGTTGGGAGACATGAATTGTCCTGCGCAGTCATGCATCTGAGGTTGCAACAGGATCGAGTCAAAATATAAATCCACCAGCGATCATGTGCTCATGTGCACATCGTAATGGTCGGGAAACGAAATATCATAGTTGACTTCCATCAAACGAAAGATTATTGGATAGAGTTGTGTGTAGCAGTTTCGAAAACTATTGTTTATTTTTGTTTGGATGTTTATTTGCTGTTGAATCAGTTATCAATTCTGAAAGACACCTTCAAACTGACCCGAGCGATACGTCTAGTTTAGCCTTCACGCCCAGTTCCCATCATTGTCCCACCCGCTGACTGACCCAAAAAGCTGCTTGGTTGGTTGCACCGATCCAATGGATCACCATGGAATTGTTCAGAGAAATAAGAAATTGATTCAACAAAGCATAATTATCGTATCATGCTGTGCAATGCAAGCGATGTCATTCTTCTCTTCGTTACACTGAGAAAACAATTTTCTCGAATATACTTGTTAAAGGTATTTCTTAACAGACTTGAAAGTCAACGCAGGGCAACGAACAATGATTTCGTGAATTAAAATTCAGAGTTTACCAGTACGCTTGCCGAAAAGAAGAAGTCGTCATTTCCATTACAATATAATGCGATTGCAAGCTAAAATAGTCCTGCAGCGTTACCAGTACACTTCGATGATTTGGACCCAACTTGCCAAGAAGAATTCGTCATTTCCATTACAATATAATGTCATAGGCAAGCTAAAATAATCTTACAGGACCTGGATTTTTCAGTTAGTCTCCTCCCTCTCTTCGTCCTCTCTCTACCTTCCACGTCGTCTCCATCAAGTCTCCGCCTTTAAACAACGAACAAGCACGCAGTCGCCAACCGCCAAGGTCCCCAGAACACACACGGCAATGGCGGTCCACGGTCACGGTATCGAGAGGAGCCTCGCCGCCGTCGCGTGGCTCGTCGTGTCGTTCGCGGCGAGCCTGGCGTCGGCGCGGTTCGTCGTGGAGACGAGCAGCATCAAGGTGGTCTCCCCGCGGTCGCTGCGCGGCCACCACGAGGCCGCCATCGCCAACTACGGCGTCCCGGACTACGGCGGCACGCTGACCGGCGTGGTGCTGTACCCGGCGGACGCGAAGCTGGCCAACGGGTGCAAGCCGTTCGGCGGCGACAAGAAGAAGAAGCTGAGGTCCCCGTCCGGCCGCCCCGTGGTGCTCCTCGTGGACCGCGGCGGCTGCTACTTCGCGCTCAAGACGTGGAACGCGCAGGAGGCCGGCGCGGCGGCGGTGCTCGTCGCCGACATCGCCGACGAGCCGCTGCTGACGATGGACACGCCCGAGGAGGAGACCCCCGACATGGCGTTCCTCGCCAACATCACCGTCCCCTCGGCGCTCGTCACCAAGCGCTTCGGCGACGCCCTCCGCCGCGCCGCCTCCGCCGCCGGCGAGGAGGTGGTGGTGCGGCTGGACTGGCGCGAGTCGATGCCGCACCCAGACGAGCGGGTTGAGTACGAGTTCTGGACCAACAGCAACGACGAGTGCGGGCCGCGGTGCGACGAGCAGGCGGAGTTCGTGCGCGCGTTCCGCGGCCACGCGCAGTTGCTGGAGAAGGGCGGCTACGCGCTCTTCACGCCGCACTACATCACCTGGTTCTGCCCCGACGAGTTTCTGCAGAGCAAGCAGTGCAAGGCGCAGTGCATCAACCGCGGCCGATACTGCGCGCCCGACCCGGAGGGGGACCTCGACGCCGGATACACCGGCCGCGATGTCGTGGTGGAGAACCTGCGCCAGCTCTGCGTTCACCGCGTCGCCAACGCGCGCAACCGGTCCTGGGTGTGGTGGGACTACGTCGCCGACTACCACCTGCGATGCTCCATGAAGGAGAACAAGTACTCCCTCCGCTGCGCCGAGGACGTCGCCCGCTCGCTCGGTGCGTGCGCCTCTTGTTGCTCACCTCGCGCTCACTACAAGAAGGTGGCTGTGCTGATTGCGTCTCTGGCGGTGCAGGTTTGCCGATGGACAAGATCTACGAGTGCATGGGGGATCCCGAGGCCGACGCCGAGAACGACGTGCTCAAGACAGAGCAGATTGTTCAGGTTCTCTCTCTGACATGCTGAGTTCGAGTTACAGGCATCCATTTTGGGAATGGCGTGTTCTTGGTTACCAACTTGGACGAACAAGGCAATTGGATTTGCTTAGGATTCACTTCTTGCAGGTTGGGCATGGAACTCGAGGGGACGTGACGATTTTGCCCACGCTGGTGATCAACAACGTGCAGTACCGGGGTATGCTGCATCAACACTGCCAGGAATTTCAAGAAAACTGGTGTTGCTGCTCTCTGAAGCGAATTGTTTTGGTTCTTGTTGTCTCTTACAGGCAAATTGGAAAGCGCTGCAGTTCTCAAAGCGATATGTGCTGGTTTCAAGGAGTCCACTGAGCCTCATGTCTGCCTGACACCAGGTTTGTAACTTGTAATCTCGTTGGATGAGGTTACACCTGATTGATTATTCAGCTCAATGGCAGTCACCGATCACGAAATACTTCACCTCTACAATTTCAGACATGGAGACTGACGAGTGCCTTAACGACAATGGTGGCTGCTGGAGCGACGAGAAGACTAACATCACGGCCTGCAAGGTACCCATCTCGTAATTCTTTCCAGAGCAGAAACCGTCTGGTGATAACTGATAAACATCAAAGCGTTCAACGCTTCTAACGAGTACTGAACCCATTGTACATTGGCAGGACACATACAGAGGGAGAATTTGCCAATGCCCTATAGTGGACGGTGTTCAGTACCAAGGAGATGGGTACACCGAGTGCAAAGGTACCGCCACTATTCAGTTCCCAATTTTCCATCCCTTCCATAAGTGTTTTCCATACAGCCGTTTCACTCAGCCTCTAAACGTGACTGTATTTTGTACCTCTCCTACAATTGGACAACAGCCGTCGGACCGGGCCGGTGTGCCATGAACAACGCTGGGTGCTGGAAGGAGACGAAACATGGAAAAACTTTCTCTGCATGCTCGGTATATGAGGACACGACACACTACGAATGCTGATATTCAGTCTTTGGTATCCGTTGCTAGTTACTGACATTCCGATGTTCACGGCGTGTGCAGAATTCAGACATGAGCGGCTGCAAGTGCCCGCAGGGCTTCAAGGGCGATGGCTTCCACTGCCAAGGTACTTTGTTTGCTTCGGTTCCTGCATTTTTGTTGTCAGAATTGCATCAAGTTGTGCCATGCTGATTTGTGCTGCGATTTCAGACGTTGACGAGTGCAGCGAGAAGCTGGCTTGTTCCTGCCCTCACTGCTCATGCAAGAACACATGGGGCGGATTCGACTGCAAGTGCAGGGGCGGCCTTATGTACATTAAGAGCGAAGACACTTGCATTGGTGAGCCTCGATTGCCTCTCTCTTCTCGCATCTGCAATTGCTCCTCCCCTTGTGTTCTTGCTTAACATTCAGGTCTGCGTTGTTTCTTGTGCAGCTAAAAATATGTCAGCCGTTGGATGGCTAGTCACGGTCCTGGTTCTGTCGTGCCTCGCTGGCGCCGGCATCGCAGGATACGTGTTCTACAAGTACAGGCTCAGGGTATGTGAACTGAACATCCTCTCACATTCTTTCCATGCCAAGGGGGCTAATCTTGTCTTTGCTGCAGCGGTACATGGATTCGGAGGTCATGGCGATCATGGCGCAGTACATGCCCCTGGAGAGCCAGCACAACGAGAACCAGCCGCTGGGAAGGGAGGAGCCCGAGCAAGCGTAGTTAGGCAAGTGAAACTGCATCACATGTGAAGCCATCACAGATTTACCGAAACCTACTGCCAAGTTATCTTGACTAACCGTCTTCCCATGCTTGCGGTTGCAGGAGTTGAACTAGGCAATTTCCACAAGTTTTGAGATTATTACGCCCGGTTATAAGTACAACACTGTACATTACAGAAGCTTGTAAAGCTACGGCAACAGCTCCTGCATAATTTTCTTTTGTTTCAGACAACGATAAAACAGATAGAGAACCTAGACGAGAGTGATACAAGTGATAAATCTGTTCAGAAATGTATAGAAGTTGTCAAGTTGATGTGGTGGTGATGTAAGCAGCTAAACTCCAATTTGATCGAATTAGAATTCTTTTTTTTTTCCTGGTATACAGACTCCTTTTACCGTAATCTTCGTTCCTCAAATGCGTTTTCGAATCGGGATTTGAGAATCCAGCCTTTCACTGGGGACGCGGAAGAGTTAACCACAGCTAAGAGAATTACCCAAATGCGTCTGCCGGCCACTTCTGCTTCAGTTTCCTAACAGCGGTGCGAGCATTGATGCGCTATATGACTCTCAGTTCTTTAGTTATGTATTGCATACCGACGCTATCCGCTGTAGCTAGAAATCAGAATCCTGCAGGTTGAAGCTGAACAGGCTCCTGCCATGGCAGCAGTGGAAGCTCCCTCCCAGAGCGGAGCAGCAGACCAAATCCCGCCGGAGGCCGAGGATCTCCCACGGCCGCATCTCGTGTCCCCCACCTTTGCTGGCCCATTCACTGACCAAGTCCAGTGGGGTCCCGCCACCGCTGCCTCTTTGCTTCCGGACCACCACCGCGGTTCACGGCCTCCGGCGTGCGAGCCGGACGAGGACGACGCTCCTGTGAAGCGATTTATCTGTGAGCGCGAGTCCGGATGGAAAGCGGAGGTCAGCCTCGGCAGCAGGCGCGGCGGCAGCAGCGAAGCGAGCTCGCGATGCGCGGCGGCGATGTCGCCGTCGCCGTCGCCGGCCTGGCATATTTGCGCGTGACCTCACAGCGTGACCTCCTAATTTGGATCGCGGCTAATAATCGCGATCCAAATATTTACGCATGAGTCTCTGGTTTGGATCGCGACTATTAATCGCGATCTAAATTAAGGAGTTTTTATAATAATATTTGAATTGCGATTATTAATCGTGATCCGAATTAGGGGGTTCTGTAAAAATATTTGCGTCGTGATTAGGTCCCCGATTAGAAGAAGGCCGCCTCCTGCCTCTTGCTCTCGGCTGATCGTCCCGCCGGGTTGCCGGCATGCCGCCGCCCTCCTCTCCGCCAGAATGCCGAACCCCATCCCACTGCCCTCACCTTGATCCCTAGAATCAATCTTCTTGGACTCCCGCGTCAACGACCGGAGGGCGGGGTCGTCGCGTCCGAGCAAATTGAGCGCCGGAAGCATGGCGCATTCGCGCCGGAGCGCCGCCGTCTCCGGCCGCCCTCTTATTCCCTCGAAGCCGAATCAACCTGCATCTCAACTTGCAATTCATGAGCTCTCGGGCAGTTCATCTCAGCGAGGCAGCCATTCTCTGCATGGACATAATAAAACTCCTGAAATCTCCTTGCTTGCTGCTTTCTGCATCCACCACACGGCCTGAAAGGTTTCAGACATCAATTGCAGGACTTATTACAGGGGCTACCTGCTCTGCACACTCTACAAATTCAGCTATGGCCATCATAGACACATACTAACAGATGGAACTAAGGTAGAAAGATTATTTTTCAAAGATAATCGGTTTGGTTCTTCGAGCTTAGCAATTCGATATTGGTAAATAAAAACCTCCCTGGGTTGCATTTCTGTGTAAAGGAATAGGTCATGTATTACGGAAGAGAAGTCCCATCGGCAAAGCTTATGTGATCATCCCGAGTCTGATATGCCGCTGAAGCCCTGTTCTTCGACATACATGGGCAGCATGCAGCTGACGCAGTGCTCCTCGGCTGCAGAGGTCGACACGATCATATGTTGAGCTGCGCAAGCGGAGCAGGGCGTTGTCATCTTTTGCATTAACCGAGTTACCGAGCTTTCTCCATACTTTGCAGAAGTTGATCTCAGCGATTCCCACCGACCACCAGTTTTGAGGTTTGACATGTATCATGATCTGCGTGACAAGTTCATACAGCTGTGCTTGACAATAGCTTTGCATGTTCTACCTTTTCTTTCACTGTACCATAAATACGTAGACATAGATGAAGATGAATGATAATCTTTTCATCGCTGCAATATTTTAGGATAGAGCTGCTTGTCGTAAAAGTATAGCTGCTAGTGACGCATACACAACTGTAAAACATAGTGAGTGATATATCTGATAGGCCTCGATAAGTTAGCTTTATATCTTGGTGGAAGATGCATCCTCCTTTGTTTTTGTTTTTTTACAATGGAGTTTTGCACATTTTCAGGTTTCGTTTTTCCAGCAACAATTCAACGGAAGGACTACCAAAACCTCGAGAAAAACTAGCAACAGAACAGGAGATTGCCAAACGAAATGATACAATTACACAACGGTCAAAATTTTCTTCGTGTTAGCTGTAGAAAACTATTCTACTATCCTTGAAAATTTAACAGAGCCTTCGTCCACAAGACTGTTCTGTTTCCTCTTTTTGGACAACCTCTGGAAACCGGTGTGTTCGTCCACAAACTGTGCAGCAGTTCTTGCCCGCAGTTCTTCAAGAGTCTCTCCTTCTTTTGCTCGCTCAATCACCTGAAGTGTAAGGCATGTAGGTAAGTGTAAAATCCAATTGAGTAAAAATAAGTTGTAAGCTTCAGGGCCGTGTATCAAATCCATACCAGGTGTCGACCATAAAGATGTGTGCTCGCGAGGGCCTGCAGAGCATTCTGTGCCTCTTGTTTTGTGACGTACTCGACAAAAGCAAAACCTCTGTGACTTCCGAATTTCATAGGCAACCTGAGGCTTTTGATCTGAAAAATGTATTGAGCTTTTTTAAGAATGTTTCTAGAAACAACAGTAAAAATCATTCATCAATTTGGAACCATTCTGTTGAGCAAAAATAACTGAAAACTTAAACAGGGGCAATGTTGAAGGAAATCTAATCCCATTTATAGAAAATAACCAAAAGATAACACTGACCTGGCCAAATGGACTAAATAATTGTCTCAAATCCTTTTCAGTCGCCTCAAATGCTACATTACGCACAAGCAGTTTTGTTGAACTTTTATCCTTGTCATTTTTCTTTGCAGCCTGACCGTCTTTCCTTCCATGACACAGTTGCAAGATCAAAGCATGTCCATCCAGAACTGTTCCCTGTAAACACATGGTACATTCATTCATATTGAGCATACTATGGAGTAAAATAAGCAAATGAAAAAAAAAAATGGAGGGCTGCATTCTACCTGTAGATCCTTGCATACACTGGTTGCAGTTTCAATCGAGTCAAACTCAACAAAACCAAATCCCATGGAAACATTCTTGCCTTTCTTAACATGCTTCTTCACCTAAACGTGGACAAAACGAATTGGTTAAAAGAGTGAGGGCTGCAAGAGTGCACCCGATCTCCCAAAACTCATATCCTACCTTCACGCTTTTAAGGCTGCCGTTCTTTAACTTTGTACTGAAATGCTGCTTCAACGATTCATCTGTTGTCTTGAAATTTAAGTTCTTGACGAACACAGATCGTGACTGTAACAATTGATGGTATTATTAAGCATGTCCAGCGCAAAGTAAAAAAAAAAAAATTATGGACGAAGGCTCTGTCATATGCAATAACAGATGCAGGCAAACGAAAACACAATTTATAGCTTTAGCAACATCTAGCATCATGTAGCAAAGAGCGCCAAGCTTACAAATAAACGTAATCCTAATGACAAGAAATTAGAGACAGTTCCCAACCTCAACTCTGTCAGGATCAATATCTTCTGCGCTTACTCCTTCCACAGTTTGCTCTACAATTGCTTTAGTAACTATACGCTCGCCAACTGCAGTATTTTCATCTTCATCCACATGTGTGGAGCTAGGAGACAAAATGTTCTCAGGTGCCCACTCCAAATACAGAGGAGTATCTCTGCATCACAAAAGACTAAAATATGAAGCAAAACTTTGCGGAAATACATAATCAATTAATACCTACGACCATATAACATAGATGTAAGTATGCAATCCCACTCCCATGGTGAACAAAACTAAAATATTCAAAACCAGAAATCAGTAACAGATCCCCATCACATCAGCTGATATTATCATGTAAAATTGTGCACTGAGTGTAGCATCTTCTAAGAAAGCATTTAGTTCGCGTATAACTACCGGATAGCCTAAGGACCAAAAAAAAAACATTGATGGCCAGGGGTTCCAGTGCCCCCCTTGTTGCATTTTTTTTTTTAAAAAAAAAAATGAACAATCATGTATGTAGCACACACAGCTATGTACAACAACAAGAGAGCCTTTTGTGTCCCTGCAAAGAAATCATGTATGAAGCACACAGAGCTATGTACACCTGCAAAAAAACATTTTCATATTTGTCTTTCTATCAAGATTCAGAACACACAAGTGGCACTGTCACATCTAAGATGAATTCGGCGCTGAATGTTTACATTTTTACTTAAATTCATGGGTACTACAAATGATTTTTTGATAAATTTTCAAACATTGCAATATGCGGAATTCACTAATGGGGATGGGGGAACCCCCTGGGCACAAAATCTGCACTAAAATCAATGGTATTTGAATAAGGTTGTTTGAAAATTCCCTTAGCAGTAAAGATACAGTGGAACCTGAACTCAAGGTGATAACATCAGTTATCAAAGCAGCATCGCACGGACGTATAATTTATTCAAAGCAAATGTACAAAAAACTCATGCGAGTCCAAACGGATTGCTTACCTGAAAACGATAACTGTAACTTACCCTAACTCCTAACCGCAATTAAGAGCCAAGTAGGCTGAGTAAATGTGACATTCAATCTAGATGAACCAATCGTTAAAAAAAAGGGGAATTCCCTTGTATGCCACCTAAAAAAAAATTCTAATACATCATGTCATCATTGTCTCAATGACATGTGGGATGGGCTGTGTCAATGACAAGTGGGACAGGATGGCATACAAGGGGTTTTTAAGCCAATGGCATTCAAGGTATTTTCCCTTAAAAAAAGGGGATCCATTGCAACCTCAGAAGGAAAGAGGAATCAAACTGTAACACAGCCATTTAAATGGAAGAGCTAAACTATAGCAGTACCATACTTGTATCGTGTATATAGTAACTTTCTGAATGCATGCCGGGCCTCAGTTGCTTCAACGAAAACTACCTGGGAAAATAAAGTCAATGGACAACATTACGTGTTATGAAGGCAAAAGGGGTGGGGGAGAGTGTTGCAACATATCAAAACTGTTGAATAACACAGGTGGGATGCATATTGTAACATACCAACGCAAATACTCTGGTTGGAGGTAGAATGATTTTGTCCAAACCTCCGTGTTTCTGAAACATAGCTGCGAGTTCTTCTTCCGAAGAACTAAATGGCAAGTTCTTCACCAATATCACATGGTTGCTTCTTTTTGACTTCTCGTTTCTTTTGGAAGCAAGTTCTTCTAATGCAGAAACATTAACTCCAGACCTAGAAAGATATTTCTTGGTCTCCGCAATGACGTGTGTTTCACCAAGAGCAATACGAACAGCAAGGTCATCTGCTTCTCTATCAAGTAATTCACTTTTACTGATACCATTCTTCCTTGCAATGTTTTCAACGACCTATGTAGGAAAGCAGAGAGTTCAATTTGTTAGACATATCAAGGCAACATTTGAGATTTATCACACAATTCAGTACCTATCTGCACTATCTAGCAACTAGATGTGAATAGAGCACTGGTTGATTCAAGAAACACGTAAATAGAGAACTGGGTTGATAAGCAACACACAAATAGAACAATGAGTTGACACAAACAAAAACTAGTAAAACTAAGTCAAATCTGGAGACAAAACATACAGTGTCTTGACGCATATAAAAGCTGTTCCATGCTCTCGTATCCCCACCGAATTCAGATGCTTTCTTTTGTTCCAACTTTTGCTGTTTGAGACTCGTTTTCTCCTCAACAGTTACATGATTAGACCTAGAAAATTCAATTGCAGATTAATAAAAATTTCTGGTGCGACTATTCCAACAAAGAAGATAACACAATATGATATTTCTCCTTACTCAAACTTCTTATTATTTAGTGGTTTAGCAGCTTGAACACGTAATAGCCGTCCCTGAAAGCTTGAATTATTTAATTCATCAAGCGCCCTGCCGAAAAAAGAGCCCATACTTAGCCAAGTATAGTGAGGCAATTTGCCATTCACAAAACAAGCAAGCGCACAATTAAAAAAAAATGTCTCAAACAAGATTCTTTTCCATGGTATGACAAGTGCACAAGAATTTGGATATGTGAGAAATTTGCACATTTAGTCTGGAAACATTAAGAACATGTCTTATACTTAAATTATGTTCTTAATTTTTCACAAATGTATTGTTTTGGTCTGATTCTTGGTGTACTCTCTGATTGCAATCTTTGCCGTTCAATTGGTGATACAACTAATGAGGCACAAATATGTGGCGTAGTATAACCTAAGTTTTTCTTAATAACTGTTCACAAATATAAGTATGAGACATATCTAAACTACGTATAAGATAGTAAACTGCAAAATAGATTCAGCCAACAAATGTGTCAGGTTTGGTAACATAGGGAAATGATTACACCATTTACTGTAAGCTAAGCTGTCACAAATCCATCATTGTCATCGACTCATCATAGAAAACAAATAAATTTGTACCTGACTGCTGAGTCTGGAAGGCTAAAAAGCACATAACCTCTGCCTGTTGAGAGCTTAGTAGTTTTATCGACAACGATATGTGTCTGCTGAACATCACCAAACTGGCTGCATAGCTCTACCAAATCCTCTTCACTGAGAAAAGAAGAAACAATGTACTTTTAGAAATCAAGAAGACATTTATCTAATATAAGCATAATATAGAAAAATCCAAGCTAACATGTCCAGGAAACAGCATACGTAGTTGCATATGGAAGATTGCAGATAAATAGACGGCCAGTCTCCAGTGCCAACTTCTTCTCGTCGGTAATTAAAGCAGCCTCGTCATCCTCCTTTTCTTGATCTTCATGATATTTGGTTTCTTTTTGCGTGTCATCCAGATCTTCACTCTTTTTATTGTCAGGATCTTCCATCTCTTGCAAGTCAGTATGTTCCACACGAGTGCCATTGTCCCCAGTATTTTTCTTGTTCAGCTTGCCCTTAAGATCCACTGATTGGCTCTTTTCATCGGAATCGCTGGATTCATCAGATGATTTTTCGTCATCGCTGGTGCTGTCTGAGTGGTCACCAGAATCATCATCGTCTGATTCAGAATCAGACCAATCTTTCTTGATTTTGCTCTTGAAGAAATCCATATCAGTCATATCGTTGTCTTGTTTACTCTTTGTTTGCAGCTCCTCCGAGGCATCTTCCGAAGAGGAATCATCTGTCATTTCTTCATCTGAATCATCTTCGGAAGCTGAATCATCCTTAGAAGCCGGAACATTCTTTTGAGGTTTATTAGACTCTTTAGTAACTGCCGTGCCATCTTTAGCAGCAGTGGGAAGAGTACCGGTTGTATCGTTTGCCCACATCTTAGCTTTAGAACGGGGCTGCATAACTTCAAGGAACTCTTGGAACTTGGGATCATTACCCACACTGCCTTTAGAATCTCCAATGTCAGCATATGCTCCTTGACCCTTGGAACCTTTCGCTGGTGCACTGACAACCCCTTGGTCCTTGCCTTTACTATCATTTTCCGTCTTCTTTAAGGAATGGCGACTCCAAGGGCGAGGAGCATCAGGGTCACCGATCTTACGAGCAACCTGCAACATACCAAAGATATCGGTAAGGTATGTTTATTCCTATTCTGATCAAACTAATGCTCCACTTAATCTCGGATGTACCACTCGCCGACTAGATACCATACCACAGGCAAGAAAAATAAAACGAAATGGGCGATGAAGCAAAGTACCTCGCAGGTGATCTTACACGTATCGATGTATGTGTTGTTGAAATATTTGAGGGCCTCCTCTGCATCTTCATTGGTTCTGAAACCAATGAAAGCAAATTGCCTACTCTTGCCATCCCTATACAAAAGCAAGAGGCATTTTTATGCATAATCTCAGCTCTACAAATATAATCTCCAAGCAGCATCATGTGCATATGGCGTGAATTAGTTAAGGAACCTACTCTAGGAGCATTATTAGACTGAAACGACCGAATGATAAATTTAAACAAACTAGCCAAGTGCTGAACCTTTTTTTTTTTTGGCGAAAAAGTGCTGAACAATTGAAGAAGCAAGCAAGACCGTGGTTGAATTAGTATCCTTTTTGCACAAAAAAATGGTTTTATCAGATTCACTCCTTTTTGTACATAACTACAGTTGGAGCAGCTACGATCTCAGCGCCAAAGGCGGAGCCAATCGAACCAGGGAAGAGTAAGAGCAAAATTTCCAAGCTGCCTACGCTTACTTGGTTCTGATGACCTTGGCGTCGGTGACCTCGCCCTTCCGCGAGAACACCTCCCGCAGGCGCCTCTCGTCGGCGCCCTTGGGCAGGTTCTTCACGCACAGCCGCGACGACATGCGAGCTAGGGCTAATAGCACCAACAAATGAGGAGCTAGATGGACCTCTGCTCCACCACTCGAGCTTCTGTAGCAGCAGGAGGCAGGCTGGCTTGTGCGGCCTACGGCGGCGGCTAGGTCGACGTAGCTGAACTATGGCGGCGCCGCGGCGGCAGAGGAGAACAGGGAGAGCGAGAGAGTGCCGGGCCGAGTTCTAGTCAGTCGCTGGTCTGGGGGCCCGCACTTGCGTGCAGTTTCTCTTTGATGGGCCAAGATTAGCTTTAGCTAGTGGATGCTGTTCTAGGCGGTTGAGAAAAGGCCCACCGACGGAATACAGGCCCGTGAACACTTGTCGATGGCAAAATCATCGATTTGCTCGGCATTCAGTGAGTAGTCAGTCCTACACTCCTACTCCATGAGCATTCGTGTGTGGGCTAAAAAAAAAAAAGAAAAGAGCATTCCTATGTCTCTGACCTTTGCGCTCCTGAACGTAGCGTTTTCAACTTCTTACAACTTTTTCATATAATAATATCTTGGCCAATTATTTCTAAAACAACTACACATTAAGTATAAAAAAAGATGATTTCATATGTGTCTAAAGAAAAAAAAATCTTGATTACAAGCTATGATTGTTATTTCAGCCCTGAGTATTGGAATTAAGAAGATGAGAAAAAGATAGAGAATGCTATAATGCCAATTATTATGGGACGGTGGAGTAACTATTTTTCATCTAAAGAAAAGAAGGGGGTAATCCTGGTCAGCAAATGGCTAAACAAAATGAATCTGAGCTAATGAAGAAAACCATTTTTGCAAGGGGGCTGATTCGAACCTAAGATCCATCCTAGATGCTCCACCACTGCGTGCCAAATCTTGTCTTCTAAAATATTTTTTCTGGATGACTACCGAGCTGAACAGTGAATTATTATTGCAAGTTCACCCCCAAAAAAAAAAGTTCTCAACTAACGCAGACAAATCTCTAGGAACATTTTCTGATGCTTACGCTGTAGACCCAGTACCTATCAGCATAAATTAACAAGCGTTGTGGCCGCGAGAGTATTCTAATACAGGCACCGGGGCATCTGAACCGTACTAGTACCTCTTTCCTATCGAACAAACCGACAAGCAGCCACCCGTGTCAGGAAGTAAAACAGCAAAATTGACAACAACGACTGACGGCCATCACAAGCTGCTAAACTAAAAGTGCAAAGAAATAGACATACTCCACTGCCTTTAAGTATAGATTGGAAATGCCTTGAGAGTGCATGCATGGAAAAGCTCCAAACTTTCCTAGTACTACAATAATAATTAATTAGTCAACTACTACCAAGGGTGCTTAACGCAATTACTAATCCCTCGACTGTCTAACCCACCCACTCCGTGTATCTTGGCTTATTTTATCGCGGGACGACTGTGAATATGACGGAAAATGCGAGGATGGACAGATACAGCTGCCCTGTAGTTAGTCGGAGACTACATAAAACACGATCAGTTTCAGCCGCTCTTTACTCTGAAGGACTCTGCGATGAAGGCTGTGGTCACGTCGTCGTTCTTCTACCCCTCACCACACGGGCATCATGGCTCCCTCTCTGGGCAAAAATCCTCAAGCTGTCTTCAATCTGGTACACTGCCTGCTCAACAATTTCTCCGAGCAACAAAAGGTAAGCTACAACCACTGCATATATCCATCTCCTACATTCAGTGCGTAGAAATGAACCTGCTTGAGATGGCACCATTAATTAGTTACAAAAACTTCTTGTAACTTTTCAAATTCAAAGCAGCTTTCGTCGACGTCAATGGCGTGCTTGGAGGCGCCAGAAACGCAGCCTCTCGAGTCAAGGTACGCGATGCGCATGGAAAGATTCAGTGTGCCCTACTCCTTGGTGTAGTTTGCATGTTCGTGAGAAGCTGAAACTTCTCTCTCGTGCTGATACATATATACGCAGCACACGAGGGTGCTCGAGGACAGGATCAGGGAGCAGCTCCTGGACCCCGTGCCGCCGCCATCATCGTACGACACGGCGTGGGTCGCCATGGTGCCGGCGCGGGGTTCCCCTCGCGCGCCGCGCTTCCCGCGCTGCGTGGAGTGGATCCTGCAGAACCAGCACGGCGACGGGTCGTGGGGCGGCCTGGGCGGCTGCGACAACGCCTTGGGCAAGGACGCGCTCTCGTCGACGATGGCGTGCGTTCTCGCGCTCGCGACCTGGGACGTCGGCCACGAGCACGTCAGAAAAGGTCAAATTATATATATCTGGGGGGTGTTCGTTTCTTTGGTAAAAATTTTAGCCCTGTCACATCAAAAAGAATTTTGTCATTTAAAAATATTAAATAAAGTCTAATTATAAAACTAATTACAGAATCCTGGGCTAATTCGCGAGACGAATCTAATGAGGGTAATTAAGCCGTGATTAGAAGATGGTTACTGTAGCACCACTGTAGCAAAACATAGATTAATTAGGACCATTAGATTCGTCTCGTAAATTAGCACCCATCTGTCAAAAAAAATTGTAATTAGACTTTATTTAATACTCCTAAATGACAATATTCTCTTTGATGTGACAGAGGGGCGAGCCTAATTAGCGCGCGCGCGCGAGGAGCGCTCCGCGCGTATCCTTTCCGACAGGAAGCCGGAAAAAACTATCAGCCCCGCCGCTCCAACGCATCGTTTGTTTTTGCTGCGCGAGCACTTCACCCGTGGGCCCACCATTTTTCCCAAGCCTCGCGTCCGCTGCAAAGGCTTTAAAGCCTGCTCGTTTCACATGCAAGCAAAGACAAATATTGTTCCTACGGTGGACTTTAGCGTAAACTTATGAACCGACTTCTATAGGAACTTACGAGATACAAAGTTATGAACCGACTTCCGTAGGAACTTACGAGATACAAAGTTATGAGCCGACTTCCGTAGAAACTTATAAGATACAGAGTTATGAACCGACTTCCGTAGAAACTTACGAGATACAGAGTTATTGAACCGACTTCCGTAGGAACTTACGAGATACAAAATTATGAACCGACTTCTGTACGAACTTACGAGATGGAACCAATATATGTACGAACTTACGAAATACAAACGTATAAAACATTTTCTATACATACTTATGAGTGGTACAAACTTTTTATGAACTACTGGACCAAATACACTGGCTTATTAAGAAACGTGGACCGCATATCAAGCATGCAGCACCAGCTAACCCCGCCTGACATGCATTGCTCCCGATCCTCCACACCACACGCCACACCACCCATGCCTCACGCGGGCCCGCCCATGTGGACGCTCTGCTGCTGCCGGTCGCTCGGTGCAGCGCTGCAACGCGACACGCGTGGAGGCGAACGCGCGCGCGCGTGCCGAACAGGAATTCTGGTGACAGAGCTAAAATTTTAGGCCCCTGAAACGAACACCCCCTGAACAAGCTGTGGCGTGGCCCGGGCGGTTCGTTTTGATGTTCTTTTAGTTCTTGAAGTTGTCCATGTCGTTCCTTTCAGGTCTCCATTTCATCGGTGACAACCTGTCCTTCGTCACGGATGAAACGTGCGACACGCCGGTGGGGTTCAACATCATCTTCCCCGGCATGCTCGTTCTCGGCATCGGCATGGGGCTGGAGCTTCCTCTGAGCGAAGCCGATGTCGACGCCATCCTCCGACTCCGTGAAGTCGATATGAGAAGGTTCAGCTGCATGCACACCGCCATCGCTGACGTGCTCTTTGCCGTCTGCCAAACAGCCTGCTGGCCGGTTTTCCTAACTGCATGTGACTGTTAGGTGTGCCGGTAGCACGGCTTCAGGTCGTAAAGCCTTTATGGCGTACGTAGCGGAAGGCTTGGGAAACTTACAAGACTGGGATCAGGTGATGCAGTACCAGAGGAAGAACGGGTCCTTCTTCAACTCACCTTCCACGACGGCTGCCGCAGCGATCCACAATCACAACGACAGAGCACTCGACTACCTTGACGCCCTCGTCGGCAAGTTCGGCAGCTCAGGTGCCCATATGCATGGCCGTTACCTAGCTAGCTGTCTGTCTTCCCCAAAATTTCACCATCGATGCAGGACATCGATCGATGTCTAATGTCAACCGTGTCATTTGCAGTTCCAACGGCTTATCCGCTACATACGTACTCTCCGCTTTGCATGGTAGACACATTGGAAAAGATGGGGATCTCTAATGGTTTCGCCAGTGAGATAAACAGCATACTTGACATGGCATACAGGTAGCAGCTCTAGAAGCCTGATCGTGGCGTTTAAATATTTCCCACTTCATTTCCTTAGTATCCCACACTCTGTTTCCCAGTTTCTTAGTGTTCATTCCCAATTTGCAGGTCCTGGTTGGATAACGACGAAGAGATAATTCTGGACATGGAGACATGCGCAGTGGCATTCCGCCTCCTACGCATGCACGGGTACGACATCCCCACAGGTAGCTCAGCTGAGATATTGGCGCATTTTAAACATCCTAGCTTCTTCCTTTTTCATTTGGGTTAAATTTTGAGAATTGCCAGTACATTTAAGGGCAGTGCTGCGCAGATCCGTTGGCTCAATTCAGTGAAGAATCCAGTTTCCACGATACAATTCATGGGTTTCTGGATGATACTAAGTCGTTGCTTGAGTTATACAAAGCTTCGCAAGTTCGGATCTACGAAGAGGAATTTGTCCTAGAAAATATTGGTTCTTGGTCTCGCAAACTATTGAAGCAACAACTGTGTTGCAACAAGATATCAAGATCCGTAAGGCACGATGAGGTAATAGCAATACCGTAACCAGAACACCATAATCCTTTCCGAAATTTTCAATTCCAGTCTCTTGCCAATAATATTTTTTTTATAAAAAATATATTTCAATAATATAATGGTACATTTTTATTCAGGTGGAATACGCACTTAAATTACCCTTCCATGCCACCTTGGAGAGGCTAGAACACAAGAGGAACATAGAAAGTTTCAGGACAGAGGGCTACCGTATGCTAAAATCAGCATACCGGTAAGATCCCTGTTTCACTACTCGAAACCAATCGCAACCCCTGCTTTTTACAGTAACCCTCTGAATTGTAAACCTTCCCTGCATCTATCTTCGGATCAGGGCTTCCCACGCGAACCAAGACACTCTAGCACTGGCTGCTCACGAGTTCCGTTCCTCGCAGTCTGTTTACCAAGACGAGCTTCAGTACATCAACAGGCATGTTTTCGGCACACACTGTAAAGCTTTCTCTCGAAACTATAAGTTACTAATCAATTAGCTGGCTTGAACCTTTTCGTCAACAGGTGGGTGAAACAGATGAGACTGGACGAACTAAAGTTCGCGAGACTGATGCCGACGCACACCCTTTTCACCGCCGCCGCCACCATGTTCCCCCCTGAATTATCTGAGGCTCGCATCGCGTGGAGCCAGAACTGCCTGCTGGTTACCATCATCGACGACTTGTTCGACGTCGCGGGATCAAGGGAAGAGAACGAGAACCTCGCCATGCTAATCGGGAGGTACGTGCGTTCAGACACCAAATCCAAACGGATTCGCCGCGCGCCTTAATTTTCACCGATGGGGTAGGTGGGACGAGCACGGTGAAATCGGCTTCTGCTCGGAGCGCGTGGAGATTGTTTTCCGGGCGGTTTACGAGACGAGCAAGCAGATCGGAGCAAAGGCCGCGGCGGTGCAGAATCGCAGCGTCATCCATCACATTGCCGAGCTGGTTGGTATATATGGCATTCTCTCATCACGAGCTAGTAGCTTAATTTCAACGGCTTAATTAAACGGCGCCATGCATGGCATCTGCACGCTGCTGCAGTGGGCGGACGCAGCGAGGACGATGCTGGCCGAGGCGCAGTGGCGGAGGACCGGGCACGTGCCGTCCATGGAGGAGTACCTGCGAGTCGCGGAGGTGTCGTTCGGGCTGGGCCCCATCGTCCCCGCGTCGCTCTACTTCGTGGGCCCGGAGCTCCCGGAGGCCGTGGTCCGGGCCGACGAGTACGCCGCGCTGCTCCGGCACACGAACCTCGTCGGCCGCCTCCTGAACGACCTGCGGACCTACGGGAAGGAGAGCGGCCAGGGGAAGGTCAACAGCGTCGAGCTGCTTCTGCGCGGCGGCGTCTCAGTGGCGGCAGCGGAGGCGGAGGTGAGGAGGGCCGTCGAGGCATCCCGGCGGGAGGTGCTGCGGCTGGTGGTCGCGGAGGGCGGCGCCGTGCCGCGGCCGTGCAAGCAGCTGTTCTGGAACATGTGCAAGGTGGTGAGCCTCTTCTACCTGGAGACGGACGGGTACTTATCGCCGGAGCAGATGATGGGAGCGGCGGACGCGGTGCTTCACCAGCCGCTCGCTGCGGGTGCGCGAGTGACCTGACCTACGCCCGGCACGGCACGGTTTGTGCAGGTTGGATTGGCCGTCTCGAAATGACAGAGCGCCCAATTACAATTTGAAGAGGCACGGGCCGATGGGTAGGCCGCGCGCGGCAGGCGCAGCGGGCCCTGCCAGCCAGGTTACTCATTTCCAGCCCGTCGCCTGGGCCAGAAACCTTCGATGTATCATGGTATTGCCCTGACTGTGGAGCAATTCTTTTCTTTCTTCAAACTGTGAGCATCGGACAATTATATAGTTTATCAATACCATGTTGTCCGTACGGTAAGGAGATCAGCCACGGGAATCTCAACGGCATCGCGCTGCTCCGTGGCGGCGGCGGAGGCTGGAGCTGCTGCGGCTGGTGGTCGCGGAGCAGGATGTGCAGGCAGCTGTTCTGGAACATGCATGTGCAGTTGTGCACGTCGATTAGCCTGTTCTGTTCTACCTGGAGACGGACGGCTACTTCTCGCCGGAGGAGATGCTGGTGCTCCTCCAGCCGCTGCGGGTGCGCGCGTGAGCTCCCCCCGGCACGTCAAAGCTTTATTTAAACAAATCCGTTTATCTGCACGGCACCTGCCTTGCCATATGCGCATCAGACTATTATATTACCATTAATAAATGTCGAGCAACTAATTGTGGCTTCAAAATACCAAATTCCATGTCATACCAAATCAACACATTATATCTGAATTATATTTACAGCCAATTTTCTATGGTTGATTTGCTTGAGAATAGGGAAATTTCTGGTCATTTCGCTTGTTAGATCAAGCGCACTTGTATTTTGAGAGCCAAATCCGGAGTTAATAAAATGATCCCATTATCTAAAAGATATATTATTCTATTTAAACTCATACACTTGACAGCAGCCTTTTTACAGCTAGTGGTTACATAGAGACGATGAAATTATGGAGGATGTGGAAACCTGTGCTATGGCATTTCGAATTCTACGAATGAACGGATATGATGTGTCTTCAGATATTTGCTGGAATTTTATTGTCGACTCGTATTGTTTCAAACAAAATGTATTGTTTCATAGAGACGAATGACACATTATCAATGCTAGTAACTTTGCGCAGATGATCTCTCTCATGTCGCTGAAGATTCTAGTTTATATATACTCGTTGAATCTAAGCTAAGCAGAGAATCCCTTTCATATCTCTAGTGGCTTTCATAACAATCCCTCAATTTTGTTAGTAGTTTAAATTTAATTAAAGTACCACTTGCTCTTTGTGAATTCGGTACGATATAAAAAAAATCCTTAAATAAATGAGATGCTCTGCCCATAACAACGCTTGTCCTCTTAAAATAACTTAAATATTTTTTTGCATGGTCGATTATATATATAGTAATAAAGATTGATTTCATTTCTTTACGAAAGGAGAATTTCAAGTATATTGTATGTCTCTTCATTACAAGAGCATCCCAAACAACTTCAACTCCATTGATGGGAGACAAGAAAACTTGAAAGAGACGCAAATTTCATCATCTAAGATAGCCATCTCAAACGGATATGCCACATATGAAATTGCGATATAAAAGAACACGCCCATCTCTCACCATCCACCACCGCCATCAACATCTCGATGGGGGATAACTGAAACCCGTCCCTTTCGTAAAAGAGACGTAGACTGATAAGCATCAACACACAAATACGATGAACTTGTCTTCGTTGAGTCTGTCATCAAACCTATCATCGCCTCTTTCACTAGATTCGTCGTGGGAGAACACAAATCCGATCTAGATGGATGTCACCAAAAACCGAACTCTCACAAGCTCACAGTCATGGTCAGAAATTAACAACCACGATAAGACAGAAGATCTGTAGTACCTTATTCTCCTTCGATGATGGCGCATTCGCCTCGCCATCACTGTTGAGACACCCTGTCTTCCATTGCTCCATGCCGACGAACTTGACGACGCCGCACTGCCACTGCCACTACTCTCTTTCGATCGGACTACTAGAGGAACCCTAACCCTAATAATCGCCGCGACCGCCTCGCGAAGACCTAACTATCTAACCTAGGAGCGAGAACACCTAGATGTCGGGCCTCCCTCCTTCACTGACGGCGAGGCTGCCGGAGGCGAGGGGGCCGGCCAATTTCCTCCACGGTGAGAGTCGCCGCGCCGCCGTGTGTGGCCCTTCGCGTGAGGGAAAACGGTAGCCCCTAATAAAGATTGATTTTCTTCGGAGGAAAAAAAAAAGAGATTGATTTCAACGTGCACATGGACTGATGTCGCAAGTTGCCCAAACTATTTCTCAACACACACGCAGACAAATCTAAGGGACATTTTCTGATGTTTATGCTGTAGGCCAAACTGAGATTTGAGAAATCTCCGCATAAAAAACTGTTTGCGGCGTGAGACTAGCCAAGGCCATGAGACCGACCGAGGTGTTGTCCTTTTCATTTGCTATGGGCAGTGGGGCAATCCACCGCACTGCATGTGGACTAAACCGACAAGGAGTCATACAATGTCTCGAAGTGATATAGATTTTTTTATACAAGACACGTTTGTGATGTTAGTATGATCATCAAACATTTTTTCATCTAAAAAATGAGGGGGGTAAGATGCTTCTCCTAAAATACTTTAAATCCATAAGATGCTCTTAAGATTTCCATGAGATGCTCTACCGCTGCATGCCAAGGCTTATCCTTGTCCATTTCATGCCGAAGCCTATCCCTATCTTAAAGTTTTTGAATCCTTTTGGTTGACTATCTGCTAGCTAGAACAGTCTATATTAGGTATCATATAACTGAAGGGTGCCAATGTGTAGTATGCTTTCGTACTAGACGATCTGGAGTGATATCACAATTGAGTATGTGGACATATTTATTTTTATATACCAGACAAGGTATATCACTTCCTCATATTATCGCAAGTTGCCCATACTATTTCTCAATGGGATAACTTTTTTTACGCTTATTGTGAACTGTGTGTAAGAAAAACTGTTGCGGCAGTGTGACATATTAAGATCTTGTCTCTTTTACTCCCTCTGTCAATAAATATTCGTGGATTTGGACAAAATCAAACATTTTCAATTTTGACTAACAAATAGCGAAAAAAAATCATTTAAGACCAAAAAATAAAAATATGTTGTTAGATCATCATGCAATAAACTATTATAATTCATTTTTTCTAAACATTTATTTTTTTGACATATATTATTAGGCGAAGTAAAAAAGCCTTGTATTTGATCAAGTCTAGAAATGATGACAGAGACGGATGGTGTATTTTCTCTTGGCAGCGGAGCACTGCCATGATTCAGGGTTTGCAAAACCGGTGCGAACCTAACGGTAGGTCGGCCGGTAGGTGCGGTTTAAACGAAATTGGAAACCTTGCTCAAAACAGAAAGACTACAACAAAGAGTAGCTACAACAAGACAACCAGTGTCGGCCCTCTTGCGGATTGTCTTATATCCCACACCATAATTTAACGGCTCCTCGATTTTCTAACCCACCTCCTACATGAGCTTGGTCCGATTACATTGAAAATGCGAGGACGACGGGGATCTGAATACATATAGCTGTATAGCCTTATAGTTAGCCGGAGACTGCAGCTTACATTCCTTCAGTTTCAGCCGCTCTATTCTCAAGGACTCTGTGATGAAGGCTGCGATCATGTCATCGTTCTGCTACCCGTCACCTCAAGGACATCATGGCTCCCTCTCTAGGTACCAATCCTCCAGCAGCACTCTTCAATGTGGCATGTTGCCTACGCAAACATTTCTCGGAACAACCAAAAGTAAACTACGTACATATCGATCTCATACATAGCAATAAACGTGCTTTGAGATGGCCACCATCAGTTACATTACAAGATCGAACTTCTTGTGACGTCTTGAAACAGCTTTCCTCGGCGTCAAGGGCGTGCTTGGAGGCTCCGAAATCGCAACATCTCAAGTCAAGGTACGCGATGCTTATGTTAGGGCATGTACAAACCAGAGACAGAGGGTCGTCTCTAACATATGAGCAGACAGGTCATACAGACACATGAGCAGACAGGTCATACAACCCAGAGACGGGGAGTCGTCTACAGGCAATTTAATGCTGCGCATGTTGCTGTTGATCAACTATAAATTATTTATGTGTACCATTGTGTGGCCGTTTGATAGAAAATGTATCAAGCATAAATAATAGTAACATAGTTTCAATATTTTTTAGAAACCAAGATATATTAATTATATTATATATCGTTACAATGTCTTTTGTCTATTTTTCTTTGTTGCCATAGCGTTGCCATATGTGCTCGATCAGAAACTTCTTGAGCTTCCTATGTGTCGGTCGAGCTTTGATAGCCGAATTTCTACGAAGAGCCTCTGCGAAGATTGGATCTGGGTTCTCATTTGTATGCACTTCTGGTGGAATCACTATCGTCGCACTTGGCTTGTAATTTAAATCCAAGACATCTCTAATTGATTCCTTCTCATCTTCCACTATCATATTGTGAAGGATAACACAAGCTTGCATTATGTTGATAACATCTGCTTGCTTCCTGTCGTAACCCATATTTTCAGATATTCCCAAAGACTTAATTTGGTATTTTCCGAAGACTTGTATTGCACGAAAGGAAACTTGTAGATAGACTCCGAATCTGTTACTACAGATCAGAAGTCTTGTAGAACAAGGCAAGGACTCCTAGAGGCGGTAACAGGACTATAAATATACATGTAACCCTCCGATGAGAGGACATCAGATCATAGATCATACACACCGCCATATTCAACACGATATACACTGGACGTAGGGTTATTATCCTCCGGGAGGCCCGAACCAGTATAAAAACTCTCCGCGTGCCCTAGATTGATTTCTCGATTGATCGTTGTTCCCCGAACCAAATATTTGCCGTTCTCTCGATTATTCGAGCGACGACACTTCCATAACCTTGCTGGTCGACGAACAATATCAAATCGTGCTTGTAGTACACCAAATGCACACTCGACATCTTTCCTCGCCCCTTCTTGTTTAGCTGAATATAATTTGTCTTCCACTAACTGAGGGTTCGACACACTCTTCACGAATACTGCCCATTCCGGATATATTCTATCGGCCAGATAGTAACCCATGTCATATTCTGTTCCATTTACATTATAGTGTATCGTATGAGCTTCTCTTTTTATTGCTTGAATGAACAGTGGCGACTTGTTTAGAACGTTTATGTCATTCTGAGACCCGGCGGTACCAAAGAAAGCATGCCATATACGAAGACTCTTAGTTGCCACTGCTTCAAGAATCATAGTAGGAACGCCTTTGTTACCACTGGTGAACATGCCTGCCCAACCCTTCGGACAATTCTTCCATAGCCAATGCATACAATCGATGCTTCCCAACATTCCAGGAAAACCACGAGCCTCATTTTCTTGTAAAATTTGTTCCAGTTCATCGGTTATTGGAGGGCGTAGATACTCTTCACCAAATTTTTCGATCACACCTTCAGCAAATTTTCCTAGAATCTCCAAACAAGTACTTGCACCAACCATCAAGACCTCATCGAGTTGATCAGCCGAGGTTCCATAAGCTAGCATCCTGATAGCCGCAGTACACTTTTGAAGTGGTGAAAGACTGTTCCTACCAGTAGCATCAACTCTTTGGGTGAAATAAGGAGACCATTCACTAAGTTCATGCACGATACGCAGGAACAATGGCTTGTTCATCCTAAATCTCCGACGGAACATCTGAGCGGTGTATATAGGATTTGCGGAAAAGTAATTAGCGACAAGAATATCATGACCTACTTCTCTGGTCCTTGGTATGTACGTCCTTGGTCCACTGCGACGAGAACGGCGACGAACTGTCTAAGCTTCTCCATCATCTGCCAGCAATTCCTCTTGTACTATCTCATCAAACATTTCATCCTCTGCTAGCATATCTTCCACGGTGAATACCTCCATAGGATCAAAGTCTTCGGCATCTTGCATGTCATCTTCATCATGCGGCTCCATTCTAACAGATATGTGGTGAAATGAAGAAGTGTACATAGAAATGATGCAACTAGGCCCATTTTATACAGAGCAACGTCAGCCTGTTCGCATTCTTCAGGAAATAGAGGGGCACATGAACCTTTCAGTTTACATTGACAAGAAAATAAAAGGGCACATGAACCTTTCAGTTTACATTGACCAGAAAATAAAAGGGCACATGAACCTTTCAGTTTACATTGACCAGAAAATAAAAGGGCCCATGAACATTTCAGTTTCAGTTCACATGCAAATAAAAAAGTGTTCACCAACCAAATGAGAATTTTGTGCCTGATTTGCAAAGTAGTTCATGAAACCACCAGGTGGGCGTACATCTCTGTCCCTACAGTATAGCCATGATAATTTGAGAAAGCATAGTATAGGATACCATGATCAGGACTTATTTAATTTTATAAAGCAGAAATCCTTATAATACAGATATTGTCTGACGATTAAGTTTCTAAATTGTACAACCAGAAAGCATAGTATAGTGTTGCAGTTAACAAATGTACTACAAAATGATGATTAAGTGCAGTGTTGCAGTTAACAAATGTACTACAAAATTATCAAGAGATTCAAGTAGAATAAAGTTGAATGAACTTGGTAAAGCAGTACTGTTTGAACAATAGTTGCCCTGCCCATTATTTGGGTGGCGGCAACTATCTAACTCAGCATTTTTCAATCATAAATGACAGGCAGTGTTGCAACTTTAGAATTGCAGTTTCAGAGTCCAAATTCAGAGTGTCAGTTCACATGAAGTGCTAGTAGTACGAAGTACAACTGCTGATGGTGATCAATGGATCATTTTCCTAACTACAGTGCAAGTAAACCAATGTAGGAGTAGGATTGCCATGATTGCAGAGTTGCAGTTTTGCTAGTACCAATTAAAATGCCAAACTGCAAACATGTTATCTCCTTCAAGGTCTAATCACTGTCCCAGACAAACAGGTTTGCCACAGCTTAGGAAAGTGAATTGACATTTAAACATGAATCATACTCGCAAAGGATTTCCTCATTCATACTAAAACACTGATTCCTATGGGCCTTCAGAGCACTCATGTGAAGGGGGTTTCAGAACATTTTGTATAATGACTCGGATCACTTTTAATTTCGAAGCAGTTCTCACAGCCAGGGTCAGTATATGTCATTGCATAGTGCAAAGAAAAATCTAACTACAAAAGCAATAAACCTTTTCTTTGCAGGAAAATCAGAATTCAGAGCTTGAAAATTGATTCCGAATATCAATTACTTATGCTGCTACAAACATTCTGCGGTGGCCCATGCCTTGTTTTGTTGTTTTTTAAGTAGGATTAACTGTTTTCTATAAAGAATTAATAGCATGCTAACTAATCAGTAACTTGGTTCAAAAGCCAATCAACATGCTAACTAATCAACCTTGCTTTTGTCGAGTTATACCAATCAACATGCTAACTAATCAACTTTGCTATTGCAGCTAATTTGCCTAACTCGGTTCTGCTAAGCAGTAGAAGAAACACATGAATCAAGTTTAATAGGATTACCATGAACCAGGAGAAGAATCATCACCACCGGCCGCATCAAACCAAGCTGAAGAGCTGGGGAAGCCACCTCCGATTGATCCATCAAAAGGTGAAGGAGAGAAAGCCGCTGCTGAAGAGCTGGGGAAGCCACCGGTGGTTGGGCGGGTCGCTGCCGCTCCATACCCGCCACCACGACCAAGCGAGAAAGCCGCCGCCGTCGCTCCCACTGCTGACCCGCCACCACGACCGAGGGCAGGGACTGGGGCCATCGCCGAGAAGACACCGCGACCTATGGCAGGGGCTGGGGCCGCCGCCGTCGCCGCCGCAAATCCTTTCTTCTTTCGAAGTCCGGACGCCGTCGACATCCCGACGCACCTTAATCCGGCGAGGAAAGTGGGTGGATTACGGAGAGGAGAGCGCGTGGGATCTGGCGGGGAGAGAGCGAGATTGGGGAAAAAGAAGACAGACCTTGGAGATACGGCGGGCGGAGGGGGAATTGGCGCGGAAATCTCCCGCGCGCGCCTGATTTTGCTGCGGGCAAGCGCGCCCCGCGCGGGATCCGAGCGCGCCGTCGCTTGGGGAGGACGAGGCCGTACATCGGTGCTGGGTTCGTCTACTGAGCCTCGGAGCATGGGACAGGAGCGTCATCTCGCGAGGCGACGGGGCGTCCGTCGCTCAGGGTAGGCGGGGGGTTTTTTGCAAAAGGCCATACACAGAGACGGGAAAAAGACGGGCGTTGTACATGCCTTGATGATGCGTCGGTTTTAGCTCCGGGTTAGCCGAGATAATTAAACTTCTAATGTACACTCTGCATAGATATGTGTGTAACGTGTGCCGGTCGAGTAGCACACGAGCGTGCTGGAGGACAGGATCAGGGAGCAGCCCCTAGACCCCGTGCCGCCGCTGCCGTCGTCCTACGACACGGCGTGGGTCTCGATGGTTCCAGCGCGGGGTTCCCCTGGGCCGCCGCGCTTCCCGCGCTGCGTGGACTGGAGTGGATCCTCGAGAACCAGCACGGCGACGGGTCGTGGGGGCTCGGCCGCCCCGACCCAGCCCTGGGCATGGACGCCCTCTCGTTGACAATGGCGTGCGTTCTTGCGCTCGCCACGTGGGGCGTCGGCCACGAGCACGTCAGAAAAGGTCAAATTAGCTGAACTGGCTAGTTTAGCAGGGCTGTGTGATCGGTGTTCTTAATAACTCTCAACTTGTTCGTGCCGTTTCTTTCAAGGCTCCGTTTCATCGGTGACAACCTGTCTTGCATCACGGACGACAGGTGCGACACGCCAGTGGGGTTCGACATCATCTTCCCCGGCATGCTCGGGCTCGGCATCGGCATGGGGCTGGAGCTTCCTCTGAGCGAAGCCGATGTCGACGCCGTCCTCCGGCTCCATGAAGCCGAGATGAGAAGGTTCTTCATGCACTGATTTTTTCTTTTACGATTACACAGTACAATTCAGACACTCACAACGCACGCCCACTCACCCCTATAAACGCACATACGCAAATCCTACCCCTATGAGCATTTTTGAAGACTGAGCCGGCAAATCCTCAAGATGAAAGATGGACAACGAACGAAGTCACCACTTACACCTCGCTATCGACGGGCACGTCGCCTCCTGCTGAACGCACAACGTCATTAAATCCTAGAAAATTCGCTCCCACGAGGAGTCGAACCCAGGACCTCAAGTGCTACTGAGGCTCTTGTAATCACTAAGCTACAGGCTCTTTCGCCTTCATGCACTGAATTGAACGTGCCTTTGTCATTGCCAAACTGCCTGCTAATTTTAATCCCTAACTGCATGTGACTGTTAGGTGTGCCGGAAGCACGGCCTCAGGTCGTAAAGCCTTCAAGGCGTACGTAGCGGAAGGCTTGGGGAACCTGCAAGACTGGGATCAGGTGATGCCGTACCAGAGGAAGAACGGGTCATTCTTCAACTCACCTTCCACGACGGCTGCCGCAGCGATCCACAATTACAACGACTGAGTACTCGACTACCTTGATTCCCTCGTCGGCAAGTTCGGCAGCTCAGGTGGATGCATGGCCGCTAGCCATAGCTGTCTGCCTTCGCTAAAATTTCACTAAAAATGACATGCATGCTGGACATCGATCGACATCTAATGTCAACGGTGTCATTTGCAGTTCCAACGGCTTATCCGCTAAATCTCTACTCTCAGCTTTGCATGGTGGACACATTGGAAAAGATGGGGATCTCTAATGGTTTTGCCAGTGAGATAAACAGCATACTTGACATGGCATACAGGTTAATAGCCCTAAAACCGCCCGAGGTGGCGTTTGGATTTAAACATTTTATGGGAGTAAATTGAGACATGTTTAGAGCTTCTTTTTTTTTTTGGGGGGGGGGGGGGGGGGGGGGGCGCAGACATGTTAGAGTGTTGAATTAATTATGGACAAGTGGGAGGGGCAGAGATTCGCACCTTATTTCCCTTTCCCACCCTCCATTTCTCAACTTTTGATTTTTAATTCATTCCCAATTTGCAGGTCCTGGTTGGATAATGAAGACGAGATAATTCTTGACATGGAGACATGCGCAATGGCATTCCGACTCTTACGCATGCACGGTTTTGACATCTCCACAAGTATCCACTTGAGACTTCCTAGCTTCTTTTTTATATGGGTTAACTTTTGAGAATCGGCAGTATATTTAAGGGCAGTGTTTGTGCAGATCTTTTGGGTCCATTCAGCGAAGAATCAAGTTTCCCTGATTCAATTCAAGGGTATCCGGATGCAGAAAATCTATTGCGCGAACAGACGCGCACTCGTCGTAGCGCGCGACCCATGCGAAGCCAACTAGTTTTTCCGCGCTCCAGCCCAAGTGAAATACTGTAGCGCATTAAATACCTACTCATAAACTTTAAAATGTCAAATCTCTCTCATATGACGTCCGTTTTCGATTCCGTTTGCACCACTGTATTCTACTCGATGAGACGAACAAAACTAGATCCCACTTATATATATATTTTGATGAAATATTTGTGATGTCATAAATTACTACTATACATATAACATAAGTTGCTACACAAATCAAAGTTTACTAATTCTTAGATTAGTAGCAAATTTAATTAGGTACTGAATGGTTGATAACAGCTTAGGTGTTTACTTCATGTTAAAACATATAACAACTTCATTAAATCTTAAGATTGAAACATTTATATGTACACCATGTAACAATTTTAATATATTTTGTGATAGTAACTTTTATGTTCACACCTCGTAAAAAAATTATTTCTATGTTACGTAATAATTAAAACCATATCTAAAATTCTAAAGGCCTTTTGAGTCGAGGTGCTCCCACGGCCAGTAGTACCAGCCAAGATGTTTCTACAGATTGATTTGAATAGAACACTATAGATTTTGACAACCATTTCCATTAGATGGGCAAATAGAATGTGCTTAGTGTAAACCTTACAACACCGATTTTCTTATAGTTTGTGATAGTGTATTTTATGTGCATCAGGTAATAAAGTTTAGTTTCGTTATAGAAACTTCATCTGTTCACCGTGTAACAACTTTAACATATTGTGTTATAGCAATTTTCTATTACTTTCAAACGTAGTAACTCATGTTATAAATCTGATAGCAACTTCTCTGATATTTTAACATGTTTATAAAAGTTTAGAACATGGGCATGTGGGATCTAGTTTTGTTCGTCTCGTCACGTAGAACATAATGGTGAAAACAAAATCGAAAATGGACATCGTATGACAGAGTTATAGTATTTTAAAGTGAAGGACACCATTCTATTTGCTGATGCCAGCAACGAAAGCGACATCCAGTACATGCGGGCTGTTGAGGGACAGTTGAGGGACACGTGTCAATCAATTATTAGTGTACAACCACTTCTAATGCTGTATAGTCTGAGGGAGACGGCCGGACGCGCAATCGCTTATCTGGATGATACTAAGTCGTTGCTAGAATTGTACAAAGCTTCACAAGTCCAGATCTACGAGGAGGAATTGATCCTAGAAAATATTGGGTCTTGGTCTACTAAACTACTGAAGCAACAAGTGTGTTGCAACAAGATATCAAAATCCGTAAATCACCAAGAGGTAACTGCTTAATATAACTTATTAGACGGAAAACTATTTGAGCGTTTCTAGAATAAACTGATCAAGCCAGTCTCTAATTATCCACACCGTTAAGGTGGAACATGCTCTTAAATTCCCCTTCTATGCCACCTTGGAGCGTATAGAACACAAGAGGAACATAGAAAGTTTCAGGACATATAGCTATCATATGCTAAAATCAGCGTACCGGTAAGATCTCGATCTGTCTCGCTACTCGAAACCAATATATATCCCAATTCCCTATTAAATTTTTTGCATCGCAACAAGCCTCTGAATTGTAAAGCTTCCCTGCATGCGTCGGATCAGCGCTTGCCAGTACCTAAATGAAGAAATTGCATCACTGGCTGCTCGCGGGTTCCGTTCCACACAGTCTCTTTACCAAGCCGAGCTTCAGTACATCAACAGGCATGTTAATTTTCGGCACAGAATACAATTAACCTTTCCCCTCTAATTACCTACTAGTATAATGATTTATTAGTACGACATGAACCTTTTTTTTTAACACAGCTGGGTGAAAGAGATGAGACTGGACGAGCTAAAGTTCGCAAAAGTGATACCGACGCATCCCCATTTCTCCGCTGCGGGCACCATGTTTCCCCCTGAATTATCTGAGGCTCGCATCGCATGGACCCTGCCTGACATGCGTGCTGGTGACTGTCATCGATAACTGGTTCGACGTCGCGGGATCAAGAGAAGAGAACGAGAACCTCGCCACGCTGATCGACAGGTGCGCCGTTCGGAGACCAAATTACCCAAAAGTATTCCTTAATTTTCAGTGATGCAAGACTACTGACCGACGGTCGTATAGGTGGGAGGCGCACGGTGAATTCGGCTTCTGCTCGGAGCGCGTGGAGCTTGTTTTCCGGGCGGTTTACGAGACGAGCAAGCAGCTCAGAGCAAAGGCCGCGGCGGTGCAGAATCGCAGCGGCATCCATCACATGGCCGAGATGGTATCGATCGAGATCGCCGATAATTAAATTATTCTCTACGTACTTATATATAGATATGAACGAGCGCGCATGCAGTGGGCGGACGTAGCGCGGGCCATGGTGACCGAGGCGGAGTGGCGGATGAACGGGTACGTGCCGTCCATGGAGGAGTACATGCGGGTCGCGGAGGTGTCGTTTGGGCAGGCCTCCATCCTCCCCGCGACGCTCTACTTGGTCGGGCCGGAGCTCCCGGAGGAAGTGGTCCGATGCCCCGAGTACGTGGAGCTGCTGAAGCTTACCAACGTCGGCGGCCGTCTCCTGAACGACCTGCAGACGTACGAGAGGGAGATCCGCCAGGGGAAGCTCAACAGCGTCGTGCTGCACGGCGGCTCCGTGGCGGAGATGAGGAGGGACATCCAGGCCGCCAGGAGGAAGATGCTGAGGCTGGTGCTCGCGGAGTTGGAGCATGTGGACGGTGTTGGAGCTGGTGTTGGAGCATGTGGACGGTGCAAGCGGGTGTTCTGGAACATGTGGACGGTGTTGGAGCTCTTCTACATGGAAACGGACGGCTACTTCTCGCCCAAGGAGTTGGAGGGGGTGGCGGACGCGGTGCTCCACGAGCCGCTGCGGGTGCGCGACGCGAGTGACCTCCCGACGCCCGGCACGAGTTGAACGTCTCGAAATGACAGGGAGCCCAATTACACTCTGGGCCCGGGCCAGCTTACTCATTTCCAGCCCGTCGCCTGGGCCAGGAACCTTCGACGTACTATCAGTGTAATTTCTTTCCCTAGAGTGTGGAGCAGCACTTCTTTTCTTTCTTCAAACGGTGAGCATGGGACAATCAAGGGGACAATTACTAATTAGTTTATCAACATCATGCTGTGCATATGAACTTCTATAATTCGTTAAATGCTGCACGAGTATGCGATTACGCCTGTTTGTGCTTCGCAAATACTACTATAGGATAAAATCTGAACTGGTGTGGAGCAACAACTCAAAACACACAAAATGCGGTTGCTAGGCAGGAAAACGGATCGCCCCCGCGTCGTCCTCAGCGGCGACTCGGGCGGCGCCCCCATCCAGGCCAACTCCGATCTCCTTTTTGCTCTCCAATCCCGGCTGCCGCCGGAGCCTGGCTGCCGGAACAACCCAGGCAGCGGGCGAGGATGGTGGCGGCGGGGAAATCGTCTGTACGGCGGCGGGATCAATCACTTTGATGGCTGTTGGATCTCTCATTCGATGAGCACGGCAGGCAGGTGGATTCATGGGTGGAGCGGCCATGGCTTCCACAGCGTGAGCGGCAGCGGCGCTTCATCGGCGGGGCCGCGAGCGCGAGCATCTGTGGTGGGCAAGGCCGTGCGGCGGCGTCGCATATTGGGCTGCCTTAGTGCATCGCATCGCGGTGGAGGGGCGCATGGCCGTGCGGCGGCGACCGGATCGAGCCGCCCCAATGCGTCGCGGTGGAGGGGCGGCTTCATGGAAGCGGAGTGAAGGCAGGGAGCTCGCGTCGTCTAATCCGGACGGTGGCGTGACGGCTTGGGCAGCATCGAGTTTCACCGAGGACTTCATGCCTTCAAGGTGGATGCAATGCATTAAGTCGAGGCTGCTCCGGGTTGAAGATCCTGGTTCAACGATCTTGGAGGAGATCACATCATGATCTATCATCTGCTCATGTACGAATCAGTTTGGTGGTCGACGAGATGGCGTTAAGGAAGCGGGTTTGATAGAGCTTGCAACGACAATGTTACATGGTGGCTAAATCTCGCTTTGTTCGGGAGAGGCCAATAATGCCGTGAACATGGTTGTTTGTTGGTTTTGTCAACTTGTTGCCGCTGTTACGCAAATTGCAGACAAGGTTTCATTTTATCAGCAAGGAAGTCACTCAGTGTTGGTAATGGTGCAGCGAAAGCGTCGTGCGGAGCGCGAGGAGATGTTTCATCTTCGCATAAATCCGACAGACATCCTTCTATATGATGACAAAATGTGCAACGAAAGTGCCGCGCTTGAGCGCGGGGAGGTGCATCACCTTCGCACGACCTCGTCTGAGTTTGCCTGTATGATTAGGCGTTGTTCAAGCAGCTACAAGGATAATATGGCTGTAACAACAGTGTGATCGACACCATAGGATTTTAGATGTGCTGAGCTAGATGATAGTTTGCTATTTGGTTTTAGGTGTCATAGGCTGTTGTGTAGCAGCTCACCTGGTGTTTGACATGTAAAGGCTAAATGTACCCTCGTTGTGCAGAGGCCAGAACATTATTTCACCTTGAAATAAAAGCTTCCTTTATCTTAAAAAAAAAAGGCAGGAAACGGCCGGCGATCGATCCGCTCCAGCAATCTGCACGTGCGGCGCCTGCCTTGCCATATCAGCGGATCGACGGTGACCCCGCTGGCCGCCGGACTTCTGGACGACGTTCCAGCTTGTGGTTCCGAGACGCGGCAGCGTGGCGTGCGTGCACGTACAGTGCCCCCGCGTGCCCGCGAATAGTCATGTGGCTGGCCTCCACTCGCCGGCCAGACAAGCACCGACCGGTCGCCTCCATCGCGTACGGGACCGCCGAGAATGGCACATGGGCGCCATGAAGCATGTGGCTGTTTCCATTAACAGATTCGGGACAGGAACGCCTGGCAGCGCTCTGTACAGCAACGCGACGCACATGGAGCCAGTGACGCGTACCAGACGGACAGAGCACCGAGCACACGTATCCACGTGAAGGCGGTGGCCGTGGCACGTCCTCCTCGCGCTCTGCCAGTTTCAGTAATCGGCCGTTTCTATCAGTTTCCCGGGCAAAAAAAAGAAAAAGAAAAAAAAAAGTTTCCCGGACAGCTGACACCAAACCACATCATGTTTGAATGCAGCTTCGCCCGGCCCTTCTGGTCAGCTGTGGGTTTCGTGCTTCCTCGCTCCATGTCGGTCCGTCGACCATGGGAACTTCGGCGCCCACTGTCCTTCCCGTCCCGTCCCCTCCAAACACTATGACTGCTTCGTGCAGCTCCGCTTCGCAGCTTTGGAATCATAGGAACGAGGTGATCTTTCGGCCACGAACCACAGTCAGTCGATCGGCTCCTGCGAGCATGTTATAGGACGAAGCATTCCACTATATATGGCGGTGTCGTATGCCTTGACATAATTACAGCGCCTCAGACGCATGGTGCAACTTCTTCATTGTAAATATGTAGCAATAACTATGGTCTCTTTTTGGGCTACCATTAATGTTAATGGATACCAGGTGGGGATCGCAAGCTCCCCGGCCCGTGGCCCTTAAAAAAAACCCATATATTACTGGTGGATCCTATATGTAGGGCGGGGTATGGTTAAACTTTGATAGAACAGTGTTTGAGATTCGTGCAACGGCTCAGATTCGCGCAGGTGGAGAAGGAAGGGCTGAGGTGCCGCCATGTGTCAGCTTCTGGTTGGTGCGGGTGGAAGGAGGAGGAAAAAGAAACGGTTTTCAAACTTTAAACACATTTTTCTCTCAAACCGTAAGTCCGTTTTCGAATCCGTTTGAACCATCGTGTTGTTTAGAATTAATGCTACAAAATGAGATCTAAATGAATATTTTTTGAATTTTTTTGAATTTCGAATTTTTTGTCAACATTTTGAATGTACTAAATCAACATTTTATTTGCACGGTGTCAACATTTTTTATATACTATGTCAACATTTTCGGCAAAAATGTTGACTGATTTCTTAAAATGTTGAAATAGAACTACAAAAATGTTGACTCTTCTGTTTTAAAATGTTGACGCTCTGACTTGGACTGGGCTGCTCAGATTTGATGGGCTATTGGGCCGATCTATTTTATGTTAATTATAGGACGCCCTTCATATAGGAGGCCCCTATATTACTGGCCTTGAACGTTAAAGTTTTAACGCATAGGGTGTAGCGATGAAGTAAGCTATACTGGCCATACAAGATTCGACGGCAATACTACAGCTATTCTCGCACAGGCAGGGAGGACACCTGGCTACACAAAGCTGATCCGCTCCTATCCACCAGATCGAGTACCTGCCTCTATTCACCGATGTCCCCGTGATTGGTTCTAAAGACGCCCGGACGTTTCTCTCATCCGAAAACTTCGATACGATGTCGTACAATACAGGGACTGCGTCAGAATATGACGCGTGTACTTATATTATCAGGGCATCGAATCTCGGTGCCGGCGAGCAGTCAGTTGTTGGACGTGGAAATATATAAGGATCGATCGAATCGCGCGCTCCAGCCATTCAGATAGCTCGACCGCCGGGCACCTCACGGGGAGCTCATGGCGTCCATCGTCTGAAGGACGCTTGCATAAGAGAAATTTAACGTTAGAAAGTCCAAAGTTCGATGACTAGCTAGGTTGATTTTTGTGGTTCTGTCACGTGGAACCCATCCCGCAAACGCTCGGACGAGTGGCTCTCCCCGGTAGCTGTCACGTATTCTAATGTTCGAGCAAGAACAACGAGAGGAGGCAAAACATCCGCCGGATTCACCACAACCGTGTGGACGTACGCCTGCGCTGCCCACACTGTACACTAAGGCACCTGGCCGCGTCCTAGGTACACGTTGAAGCTAGCGGGGCGTGAGCGCACCAGGCCGCTCGCTCTCGCCGGGTCACGTCACGGGCCGCCGTCGCCGTCGAGAATGGCATATTGTCGTCGCCGCCATCTGGGACGGACTGGAACGCATGGTGCGCACACATGTAACACATGAAAAAAAAAAAATTCCCTATATCGAGATATGAACACGCCACACGCCGTGGAGACGATGATTGGGCAGCGCACTGCCACTTGCCAGCGCCCGGCCGGCTCGCACTACCGCTGATCCATGCATACACCGGCCATTACGTGAGGGCCTCGATCGATCGAGATATATACAAAGCCTACCCCCGGCCTAGCTAGTCCCTAGAGTTTAAGTTCCGGGCCATTTGTTGTTCCACCTGCGGCGGTTACATTCATATATCGTTCCTCTGGCCAGCCCAGAGGTCGACGTCGGCAGCGCACGCGCGCGGGGAACGATCGATGGCCATGGCCGTCAAGCTTTGTAGCCCGCTCTCGCCAAAAGCCGGCGCTGACAACTCGGGTGGGCGTCAATTCGGGTTGATGCCTGCTTGCGGGGTTGTGCCGGCGCAGCTGACCGGACCTTCACACCGACACCATGTTCTAAACAGAGGTGTCTGCCTTTTTCTATTGACTCCCTCTATTTTATTTAGAACTTCGTGCACTTTGACACTAATCCATGCATGGCTCTTGTGGATCTAAAACACCATCGATCTGCCTCCTCGTCATTCTTTTTCTTTCTCAACTATTCATTTCACTTCAAAAAAAAACTAGTAGTTTCATTTAATAATTAGAGGAAGTCATTCAAAAATAGCCCAAAAAAGTTGTGCGACAACTGAAGGCGCCGGAAGGACCTTCCAGAGTAATTAAGCAAACAACGAGTTAATTTATCGGAGTGGATGCTTTTACCAACTGAACGAGGATGGTCTGAGCTGAGAGGAATGGGTTTCCCTCGCACCATCTCCTATATCGAAAACCCCCTTTCGTTGTTTTTCCTTCCATTGTTGTTCGATTATATCTGCTTTTGCTTCCTTGATCTAGTCTTCAATGTTCCAAATACCGCTCGCTCGGAATTTTTACTTTTGACATTATCGCATTCAAAATTATGCATGTGACATTAAAATTAACAAATTCCAAAAAAGGTGCTTATTTGTATCAATAAATAGAAGCATAAATGTATTTTTTTCTCACTAGTTAATATATTTGTCTGATTTTAACTAGAATGCTACAAATAACAATGTTTACGGGACAGAGGGAGTACCAATATTATTGATGGAAAGGGGCACTATTATCACAAATAACAAATCTAATCTATTGGATGCTCAAAACTAGCGCCTAGCTACTATTAGTATTGTGCACCACAAATATTCTCCTTTTTCTTTTCTAGCATTGTGCACGGTAAAGTTTCACACACCAACCCCCCCCCCCCCCCCCCCCCCCCCCCCCCACATTATATGGCATATCCTAGTCGATTGATGGCTCCTAATCTAACATCTCATTTTACTTTTTGGTTGTTCAGTGGTGCAAGTTCAGAAGTCGCTGGATGTAGGAGGACATGACAAGAAGTCTGCGAAACACGGTACGTAGCTCTTGGCAGTCAAATGTTTGCATAGTAGTATGCTCCGGGACATTGATTTTCTCGTAAGATTTGGCAGTTCAGGACAATTGGCAATTAGCACATGCTAGTACCATTGATAAATGATACTAGTAACTAATTATTGCTTCAAAATACCTAATTGTATCTTATACCTGCAGTATCAGCGGTATGTTCAAAAAATATCTACAGCCAACTTTATATGGTGGATGTGCTTGAGAATATGGGAATTTCTAGGCATTTTGATGATGAGATCAAGTTCATTCTGGACAACACATACAGGTATTTTGTGAGTGCAAATATTGCCCGCATGTTAATTATTCTATTTAAAACTATACATGACATCAACCATTTTACAGCTCCTGGTTACAGAGAGATGAAGAAATTATGCAGGATGTGGAAACCTGTGCTATGGCATTTCGGATTCTACGGATGAACGGTTACATTGTTTCTTCAGGTATTTTCCTGTGCTGTAAATATTATTGTCAACTCGTAATGCTTTATCTTTGGCCCCCATTCAGCACACTGATCCACCTCAATATATACTCCGTACAGATGACCTTTCTCATGTTGCTGAAGCTTCCGGTTTCCATGATTTACTTTTTGACGGGACCTACGGCTTCCACGATTTCCTTCAAGATTACCTGCGTGATACAAGATCCTTATTAGAATTGTACAAAGCTTCTGGAGTCAGCATCTCTGAAGATGAATTTATCCTTAATTGCATTGGCTCCTGGTCAGGTTACTTGCTGAAGGAACAGCTGAGTTCTGGTGCACTGAAAAGAACTCCACTCTATAAAGAGGTACTTCAGTTCAGTTATTGTACTTTTCCTTTCACATTACCATTCTTCTTATGTTTACTGTGATATTGTGTGTTTCCAGGTGGAGCATGCTCTGAACTGTCCCTTTTACACCGCACTGGATCGCTTAAACCACAGGAGGACCATAGAACATTTCGACGTTATCTGCCATCAAATGCGAAAAACAGCGTACTTGTAAGCCTCCCCTTTAAGAAATCAGTCCAACATATCTGTGTACAAAGCTAAATACAGGGCCAAAAATATTTTTGAAACAGGTCTTGTAACGAAGATATATTAGCTTTGGGTGTTAGAGATTTCAATACATCCCAATATATTTACCAGCAAGAACTTCAGCAACTCGAAAGGTAAATGTGACGGCCAAGCTATGGTCTTATGCATACGAACAACCTAATTCGGCAGTTCAACTTATTTTGGGTTAAAAAATTGTTGCTATGAATAGCTGGGTTAAAGAGAGCAGGCTGGACCAGTTACAATTCGCAAGGCAGAAGTTGACATATTTCTACCTTTCTGCTGCTGGCACTATATTTCCTCCAGAACAATCAGATGTCCGCATGTTCTGGGCTCTAAATGGTGTGCTCACAACTGTTGTCGACGACTTCTTTGATGTTGGAGGATCGAAAGATGAGCTAGAAAACCTCGTAACCTTGGTTGAGATGTATGATCCTTTACACTCATGCCTTGTGCTTTAAGGAACATAATGGTTTATTGCACTAGTTCTGTTTTTCTGCAGTTTAAGTATCCTTTTAACTATAAACAAGAGAAGTTAAACCTTTTGCTTTTCCAATGTTTCTCATAGGTGGGATGAGCATTACAGAATTGAGTACTACTCTGAACAAGTGGAGATCGTATTTTCAGCAATTTACACTACAGTTAACCAGCTTGGAGCAAAGGCCTCTGTGATACAAGGCCGTGATGTCACCAATCATCTAGTAGAAACAGTAAGTCTCGTCAGTGAATCAGCCATCTTGTCTGTGTTTTTTACCCTCTTCGGTTTGAATCTTGATAATCTGAAATGCTGAATGGGCTCTACAGTGGCTGAATTTGTTGAGATCTATGATGACTGAGGTACAATGGCGGATCAGCAAATATGTACCATCGGCAGAGGAGTACTTGGAAAATGCGTTCATGACATTTGCATTAGGCCCCATTGTACTCCCTGTATTGTATTTTGTTGGACCAAAGCTCTCGGAATCTGTCGTCAGAGATCCAGAGTACAACAAGCTGTTCAGGCTAATGAGCACATGTGGCCGTCTCCTGAATGATGCTCAAACCTACGAGGTACGTTGATTCAAATTTGAGTTGCTACAACCGTCCCTTGAAAAAATGCAAACCAAGAAAAAATGTTTCTAATATGTAAAATGAGTCCTATCAGTCTCTTCAAATTTTATGATGCAGAGGGAGTACAACGAGGGCAAGGTGAACAGCGTTTCACTCCTCGTTCTTCAGAGTGGCGGTTCCATGTCCGTAGAAGAGGCCAGGAGAGAGATACAGAAGCCCATCGACGCGTGTAGGAGAGATCTGCTTAGACTGGTTCTTAGGCAAGAAGGTGTTGTTCCTAGAGCCTGCAAAGAGCTTTTCTGGAAGATGTGCAAGGTGTGCTACTTCTTCTATTACCGGGGCGATGGATTTAGCTCACCGGAGGAAAAGGCCCGCGAAGTGAACGCGGTGATCAATGAGCCGCTACAACTCAAAGGGAGTAGTAGTTCAGATGTGCTTGTCTGGTGAGAATAAACGGACTACTGAGCATTGATGTGTGAATATGTGTTGCTAAGAGCGTCCCCAATAGTAGAGTTAGCTGAGAAGTAGTAGTTATCTCTTAGAGATAATAAATGATGGATGGGTCCCATGTTTCATTCTCTTATTTTGCTTAGATACTAGCTCTTGAAGAAGAGTTAGCTGCTTTCTCTCTCTTCTTTTTCTATAATAAACAATTCTAAGATGCAGCTAAGAGTTAGCCATTAGGACGCTCTAACGTGTAGATTACGGGGTGGTGTAGCTTTGTTGGTGTCATCAGATAGGTGTAGAGATAGGAGGGTAAATAAGAAACACGTCCATGTACGGATGACATGGTCTAGGCTCAAGATAGAATGCACTGAATGAATACTCCTAGTATTAATAATTAAGGCTGTACAGTACACTTCGATCATACGTGTGCGGTAAAAATTTTATACCTGTGCGGCGCGGATCAAAGAGGTAGGACGGCGTGGGGTAAAATGTTTTATATTTCTAATCGATTTTTAATTAAACTTTTATGATAACCTGATAATCTCTTCGTTTTTAATTATATGACACCGTTGACATTTTTTTAGTTAAATTTTTACCAACAATATAGATTTAAATAATTACTTTTAAAATGTGAAATGAAAATCATTGGATTTATCAGCAAAAGCACTTGGGAACGTATCTGGTGGAAACTAACCTATGCGTGCAAACTATGAAAACTTCAATCTGAGCCACACGATGTTGATCCAAGAGGGGCACTGAAGAGAGGTGAGAGGGGTGATTTGCAAGCTCAAGTGAGGTGGAAGGGCTGATTTGCAAAGACGTTTTTGCAAATCATCCCTCTCACCTCTCCTAAACGCCCTTTTGGATCAACATCGTGTGGCTCAGATAGAAGTTTCCATAGTTTGCACGGACATATTAGTTTTCACTAGATACGTTCCCAACTTATACACTTATCTATTTACATTAATATCTATAGATAAGATGAATGGTCAAAATAACAAAAAAAATCAACGATGTCGTATAATAAGAAACGGAGGGAGTATTTTCTAATTTGCAAAAGTAGTCTCCTAATCGCTCGTTGGCAAGGCGATTAGTACTTATTGTCCACTGAAAATGCTACTGTGGTCTAATCGCATTGCAGAGGGCGATAAGCTTTGCCGTGGGACCCACTGCGAGTGCCACTCGCCCGGCAGATGAGCGACAAGAGCCCAATCACCAGGGCCACAGTCCGGGACAACGTGCTACGAACGTACTTCTTTCGTTTTAAAATAAGTGTCATTTTAGTCTCAGACACCAGAATTAAAGAGAGATGAAAATAAAACGTGCTGGAAACGATGAGTAGTAAAAAGGGAAAGAGATAGAGAGAAACTTGCAAAGGAAAGAGAGAATAACATTAAAAAAAACTCGACCTGTCGGGGAAAGACCGCCCCCAACGGCATTTTACTAAGGAGAATAACCTCTCACGCAGGTCGAGAAAACCCCCGAACCCCCTCCCCGATCCTACACTGGGACTCAGCTGGCCGTTGTGAGCTCCGGTGCGAGTCTTTACCATGTGCTTTGACCCGGGGAGGACGAGGGGATTTTTTTACTCTCTGTAGCGTGATATATTTCAGCCACACGTGCTACAGTGCATACGCGGCACTGTAGCGAGCTACAGTGCCACGCGGTGCCGCGGCTCGATCCCCGGATCGACAGGAGCCGAAGCCCCCGGAGCGGTCGCTCTGACCACTCGGGACACCAAGCGTTGGCAAAGAGAGAATAACATTTATTTTGAAAAAATCATGAGACTTAAATTGCAACTGAGGGAGTATCTTTTATGGCTTCACGCTGTGCGCTACAGCCAAACTTCCGGGTTCAGATATTAAACTGCGAGACTAACTGGCTTGGAACCTGCCACGTCGCTGCAAGGTTAGGTGCTCAGTGCTTAGCCTGAGCCGTCCAGATTGATGCAGTGTATACATGAGTCAACGGACAACATGGCTGGGAAGCAAGAGGGGAACATGCTGACAGGGGAACAATGAAAAAGGAGGACGAATCTAACATACTAGCAATGGATATGAAAGGCCATAATCGAACAAACTAAGCAGTCCGCATTTGAATACTGAAGCTCAATTATTGTTCATACCAATTCGGCTCATTAGTGTATATATTCTTTTATTATTGAAATGGGCACCTCTCTTCTCGTGCCAATTCGTTCAGAAAGAAATTTGGTACTACATTCTGAGGCACATGACAGAGGAGAGAGGCACGATTTTTGGGAGGCAATAAAGCAACAAAAATGTGATTTTGGTGGCTGTATTCATGTACGTCCAATGGCTATGCCTCCTTCCAAAGTTGGCGATAATGTGTAGCACGTGCCTTTATCTTTAAAAAACGATTAGTTTGCGTACAAAAAACCCAATTATTTTACGTTTCCTGCTCAGAAACATTCAGAACAATGCATTTCTAAACAAAGCACAAAAATATTTTCAATTACCATACGTTTACTATTCTGTAGGACAGTACCTGGATAATAAAAGAAAAAAGGATGATAGTAAAAAGATTCACTCCTACAAAATTAAAATAAGTCGATAATAACTTTTTTGCAAATCAAACTTAATTTTTGGTATATTGTGTTTGACCTTATGTCCGTTGTAACAAAACCCTGCTTATTTTAAGCCTTTATTCTATAGTAAGGGACATGCAAAGGTTTCGCCTCCTTGTAATAAATTTTAAATATGTGTCCATCTTTTTCCATACACTTTGTTCATTTCCTGGGTGAGTTGAACGCATAATAGTTCAAAATGCCATTAGAACGAGATACCAAAGTTGAGTTTGGCTAGCTCAATTAAAGAAGAATTGCACTCCTATTTCCAGGAGTAGAGAGTTAGGGAAAAAATAAAATAATAAATAAATAGAGAGTGGTATGTGCGCTTCTCCGTCAACAGCGAGACATTTGTGATGAATTCATAAATCTCAAGATCGGTTCAGTTTATCTAAGATGTTTACAGGAGTACAGTGTGCATGTGCGTTCATATGAATGTTTTTTTGCGTCTATACAACATTTCGCCCAAAAAGAAGAAAACAAAAGAGTAATAATGGATCAAAGACATTAAGAAAAACGTGCTGCGAGTCGATTCGCTGTCTAGGAGGTCAATAATACTCTACTTGCTTTTATTTGAGCACCAGCGAACAGTGATCGTGGCGCTTTCCTTCCATAGTTTGATGTGTATATATATCAGCACAGCATCCAGCGAACCAGGCAGCTCGCTACTCGGTGAACAGCGGCAAGCTGGCAGCACAATTGTCTATTGTCTACTGCACTAGGCGCTAAGCTTTGCTGTTCCAAAACATAGCAGTTCCCCAGCTCTCGTCCTCGTCTCCGACCACCCCCTTTTTCACAGCCCCCTGCCGACCAAATACTTCCCGCAGCTAGCTAGCGTGTGCGAAGCACGAACCATGGCCAACGCCGCCGTCAAGCCCGCCGCCTCCGAGATTCTCCCCGGGCGGCCGATACTTGAGCTCGTTACCATGCGGGAGCGGGACGATGGTGTCGACGCGAATGAGCAGAACGTCTTCGTGGTCGTCGTTACGCGCTAGATCTGCAGGTAAAAATTACTGGTCGGCATCCACGTGGCCCGCCCCGTTCAATTTGTCGTCTTGCTTGCTGCTGTTCATGAGATCAACCACGCATGAACTTCACATGTTTCGTTTCAGCTGGCCGTTGCAGCAGCATGCAGCATGAGCTGACAACAGATTTGCTCATCAGCAACGTTGGAAAAGCAGGTCAGTTTGCAAAAGTTCCCTGACAAGTACTACACGTTCAACAAAATTAGTTTCCTGTAATGTCCAAACAAAAAGTTACTTCTAGGATAACTTTCTTAGTTCAAAAGTAAATAAAAGTATTGACCTAACGTCATCGATTAAAAACTAGAGGTCTGTAAACGAGTTCCCTAACTCCAGCTGATATTTTGCAGTATCAGTAGAGTACCGGTACCCGAAAAGTTTGCGCTGCCAACTCTCCATGGTTGATGTCCTTGAGAAAATGGGAATTTCTCGGCATTTCTCCGGTCAGATCAAGAGCATCCTGGACATGGCATACAGGTGATAATCTTGCGTAAAACCTAGCCATATCTTTGCAGCTCATATCACTAACACACCGGCCAATTTACAGCCTCTGGTTACAGAAAGACGAGGAAATTATGCTGGACATGGCAACATGTGCCATGGCATTTCGTATTCTTCGGATGAACGGTTATGATGTTTCTGCGGGTAATCTCTAATGATACAATTTTCAGATTGCTAGTTCCTTTAATTCTTGAATTCTTTTGATTCTCTATTAACCCACTGATCCACCTGGAAAATAATAAAACTTCCACAGATGAGGTGTCTCATTTTGCCGAGGCTTCTGCGTTCCTTAACTCATCTGAAGGATATTCGAGCGATGATATTAAATCTTTATTAGAATTATACAAGGCTTCATGGGTCACTATCTCAGAAGATGAGTGTATATTGGATAGCATAGGCTCCTGGTCAGGTAGCTTGCTGAAGGAACAGCTGAGACCGTCTACCGATGTGCAAACAATTCCACTCCTCAGAGAGGTGCTAGCACTTCCATGACTGTGTACTACTCATGTGTCTCGATCTGCAACTCTGCTTATTCATAATGATTCGTTGCATGTTATTAGGTGGAGTATGCTCTAAACTGTCCCCTCTACACTACATTGGATCGGCTAGACCACCGGTGGAACATCGAACATTTTGACGTTAAAGGCCATCAGATGCTAAAAGGACATTACTTGTAAGTTCCTTACTTTGCCAAGCCCAAACCAGAGTAGTGTTTATACTTTATCCCAGTGTCTAACATATTGCTGAAACAGGCCTATTCAAACGGATGAAGAAATATTAGCTTTGGCTGTCAGTGAATTCCGTACCTCTCAATCAATTTACCAGCAAGAAATTCAGTACCTTGGAAGGTATGTCAAATGATCATCCTTTTTCTTATGCAAACAGAAAATCTTGAAAGGTTAAACCTTTTTTTTTGTGGTTTATATAGATGGGTGAAAGACAGTAGGCTGGATCAGCTACCATTCGGCCGTCAGAAATTGGCATATTTCTACCTTTCTGCAGCTGGCACCATATTCCCTCCAGAACTGTCTGATGCCCGCATTGTTTGGGCCCTAAATGGCGTCCTCACAACTGTCGTAGACGACTTCTTTGATGTTGGAGGATCAAAGGAAGAACTCGAAAACCTCGTCACATTAGTCGAGATGTATAATTCTCATATCCCTTAGTTCTCTCATGTTAGTTTTTCAACATAATATTCCTTATTTCTGAAGAAAAACTGGTTTTCATTCACAGGTGGGATGATCACCACAAAATTGAATACTACTCTGAACAAGTGGAGATCGTATTTTCTGCTATTTACACTTCAGTTAAGGAGCTTGGAGCAAAGGCTTCTGCATTGCAAGACCACGATGTTACTAAACACCTAGTGGATATTGTATGTTTCATGCACAATATCCTATGCCAGATTTTTTTTTTTCTTCCACTTTCAAGTATTAATACTAGCGCGAACTCTGCAGTGGGTAGATTTGCTGAGGGCTATGATGACCGAGGTGGAGTGGCGGCTAAGCAAATATGTGCCAACAACAGAGGAATACATGGAAAATGCGGCTTTGACATTTGCATTAGGTCCCATTGTACTCCCAGCATTGTATTTTGTTGGGCCAAAGATCTCTGAGTCTGTTACCAAAGATCCAGAGTACAACGAGTTGTTCAGGCTGATGAGCACATGTGGCCGTCTCCTGAATGATGTTCAAGGCTACGAGGTATATTACGTGTGCCATTTCTCCTAGGTTTACTCTTGATTTGAAGATTTAATTTATTATCTGAAGTCACTCCACTGATTTACTGACGCAGAGGGAAGGCAACCAGGGCAACCTCAACAGCGTTTCACTGCTTGTTCTTGACAACGGCGGCTCTGTCTCCACCGAGGAGGCCAGAAGGGAGATACAAAAGCCTATAGACGCTTGCAGGAGAGACCTGCTAAGACTGGTTCTCAAGAAAGACGACGTTGTACCAAGGCCTTGCAAGGAGCTATTCTGGAAGATGAGCAAGGTGTGCTACTTCTTCTACTACCGGACCGATGGGTTTAGCTCGTTGGTGGAAAAGGCCGGTGAAGTGAACGCAGTGATCAATGAGCCACTACGACTCAATGCAAGCGATGCATCTCGATCTCCATCACTACCCGGTGGTGTAACCGGATTGTCGTTTCCATCAGCATAGGTTGTCGAAATGTTGGGGAAAACAGGGAATATCTGATTAGCCTGAGCTGATCGTGGCTCGAGGTTCACAGAGTTGTGAGTGTGATTACGCATGATAGAAAAGTCTCTAACTATTCCAAGGTACTAGCCCATCAACCCGTGCAGCAGCTAGCGGTTTCAGAGGATCATAAATTTTTTATGAAACTAAATATTCTTGATTCTCACGGTTCAAGTTTGGAAGAGATCTATAAGAAAATATCAATGTTTCTGTGATCCATACTTTTTTATATACTTCTTGCATTATTTGGTAGTACGGCAATACATGTACATGAAAAAAAAATTCTAATATATTTGTCATATACACATTTACATACAGTAACTCCGCTTGACAATGTGCTTGTTTTTTGTCGAAGGGATAGAGGAGATGGACATAAATTCAAATGTTAATACGATCATTCTGCAAAACCTCCTTTGGTAGGATGGCTCTGTATTCTGTATGTAAGTTGTTGCAACTTGCAACCGAAAAAAATGGAGACAATAACAAAAACAGATAATCACGGAATCACATATATATATTTAGGAGTAGCTTGATTTTTTTTTTTTTTTGACGGAAACTGGCAGGTGCTCTGCCTTTTCATTAAGAAGGAAAGCAAAAGGAAATACAAAGTTTGCATCCAGCAGCAGATGCTGCATTGATACTTAGAACAGGATGATACCCACAGACGGCCAAGCCGCTGGCCAGGCTAGAAAGAAAAACCGAAAAATACAGAGGTAGAAACTGACTAAAGACACACAGCAACAGACACTTTTGTTTCGGTCTTCTGATGACAACTGAACCTGGAGTAGCTTGATTTTAACCGGCTTGTTTGCTGGATGAAAAGTATCATATTTTCCAGGTGCAAAATTTTAAAGCTACTCCCATATTGTCTAGGTAGCAATGATTAGTATTCAGAAGGATCCATGACCATAGACTCAGTGTTAATTTGGATAAATACATTGTAGAGACACGGGTATTTTCATTGGCTTTATGAAATAAATTTCGTTATCTTAAGCATTTGGAAACCTCTCCAGCAAGTACGCTAAACTGGCACATGCAGGCAGTATTGAGCATTGATAAACTATAAGCATGTATTTTTTGAATTATCTTGAAAAGGTGCAGTTGTTGACGAAATGTGTACATGCAACCACACGGTTTAGATACGATTTCTCATTCCTAAATACCGCTAAATATTCTAATGAGTGTGAGCTAGCTTCTCCATCTGAAGAAGTTATTCTCTCTCTCTCTCTTTTTTGGCGAGGAACTGAAAAAGTTATTCATTTGCAAGAAACGATCCATAATGGCAGGAAAAAGCAATCTTATTACCTATCGGGATGTCATTACTGATTTGTAACACAAACAGGATATAAATTGCTGATTTTTTAGGTGAGAAGATTGTTGTCAGCACTAAGACTTCATTAACAGAAAATTCCTTATATGGTTAAACTTCTAATTTCTCCTCCATCATCGGTAAAACTCATATCCCTTATATGCCAGTGTCACTTAGGAGCATGTTCCTCTTGCCTTTTGTCAGGAAGGATTCTGATCCGTTATTTCGCATGTTTGGAGCTTGGTTTGAGCCTTTGAGGAGGACGACATACTGCTGACGACATGCTACTGATGAAAGTTCCTAGAGGATGCTCTGGATGTGATACTTATCAAAAGCCCTCGGCATTGTAATATTTGTCCATAATACACTAGCAAAAAAAACTATTTGAAGTTTTTTTTATCTCAATGCAGAAAATACCACATAACTTGAAATTTAGCACATCGATAAAACGTTGTAGTTCCTATGCATGTTATGTTTATAATTTTTAATCTGATTGTCTGTATAGTTATGATTTTAAAATAACTATTTTTTAGTAGAAAAATTATGAAATTAATAAAAATAAAATCCATAAAAATCACATAGGCAGGGAACATAATGCTCTATCTGTATGGTAAATTTCAAGTTGCAACCCATAAGACAAAATAATCTATGGATAAATATCATAATTTTGTAGTGTCCGCGAGACAAAATCAAGTTTTATGATGTTCTAGAGACAAACTATTTTTCAATGTCCTGTAATCAAATAGCCTTAATATAGAATAATGTTGCGAAAATTATCATTATGAGTCGACAATGGCAGACGATAAATAAAATAAAAAAGGTGGTCCAACATTGAACATATTTTTTTTATCTATACCAAGCTTGACTTATTAACTTTACCCATTGAAAAAAAATTTATTTTCCTATTGAGTTAAACTTGTCATATTTATAATATCATTTGCTGAGCTAATTGAATAGTTTACGAGCTTCATTTGAAAGGCCGAGCAGAGCCAAAATTATGAAGAAGCCAAGCTGGCCCACAAGTCTTGATCCTTTTCACCAGCACTGAGATATGATTTGCTACGACATGGTTCGCAAAAAAGATTTGCTACAACATGGTAGATCTTTACTCAAAACTGTTCGTACATGTATGTCATGTCCAGGATATTCTTAATCTGACCAACGAAATGTCGAGCAATTCCCATCTTCTCAAGCGCATCCACCGTGGTGAGTTGGCTGTAGCTTTTTGGATGCGCAAACGGTACTGCGAAAATCAGTTGAAGGTAGGTGAGCCTTTTTAATTCATTGGAATTGAAGGTAACTAAGCCACCCACAAGATAAAATAAAAAAATGATTCCGGAATTAGGTCACTTTTAGTACACCAGTCCAAGGATTGTACAAATCTCGAAATCAGTAGCTAGTATACCTACTGCTACAATGAATACTAGTTTTTTTTTTTGGGGGGGGGGGGGGGGGGGGGGGGGGTGTACAAACTGACCTGCAGTGTTGTCGATGAGCAGATTTGTGTACTGGAGGGCTTTATCGTCATGATGATCGTACCTGAAAACATAACCCTTCCTTTCAAAAAAAGAAAACATAATCCTTAATCTAAACTGTAGCTTCATTGTTTAGATGCATTTAACATTAAAGAAAAATGATGACCACATAAATAGATGCTTTATTGACCTAGTCTCACTTGCCTGGTTTTGCTGCATGTTGCTTCAGTTCAGGCAGCGAGTGGACGGAATCTGAAACGGTCAGAAAACGGGATGCCGCGATGAAAGAGAAGAGGACAGCAGCCAAGCCGAGGACCTCTGTAGCAAATCTGTTGCTCTCTACTGGGTTGTGCCATGGTGCTGCTATATGCATGTATATATAGGGAAGACAGGCGAGCAGGTACTAAAATAAAGCGTAACCATTCTATGAATAAAAGATACTATCCGTCAATAGCTTGTACAACTGGGGCTGCTATATGCATGGAGTAAAGTAGTAACCACAACCCAAAGTGGGGACGTCAATAGTTTGTACAACAGATGTTCAAAGATAATTGGAAACTTGAATCTGAGTCAAACAATAGTTAATGACACTCTCCATCTAAAAACACAAGCATACTTTTATTGGCAACGAATTGTATAAAAAATGAGGTTGCGACTTTGACTACGTGTTTTCACACACACTCTAAATTAGTTTGGGGGAGAAAATACTGAACACGGCCCCTGGAAAATAATGTAACGTCTCTTTCTCGTTTCTAGTTTTGTGTACACATGTGCCTACTGTCTAATTGCAAACGTGCCACACATGATATAGATGCGATTGACCGTCCCAAACTATTGGGTATTGACTAGTAAGACTACTATATTTACACAAAACTATTGGGTATTGACTCACCAACCTAATGCTCATACAAGACAAACCTATTCTTTCAGTACTTCTTCATAAGCAATACTGGTTTTCTCATGTTTTCGTAGGTGGGATGATCATCACAAAATAGGATATCAGTCTAAATACGTGGAGATTGTATTCTCTGCTATTTACACTTCAGTTAACGAGCTTGGAGCAAAGGCTTCAGCATTGCAAGACCGTTACATCACAAAACACATAGTTGAACTCGTGAGTCTCATCAGTGATCCCGTTTGTCCATGTTCCTTCGAGTTTCCGATACTGACATATTGTGTGGACTTTACAGTGGCTGGATTTGTTGAGGTCTATGATGACCGAGGTAGAGCGGAGGACGAGCAATTATATACCAACAATAGAGGAATACATGACAAATGCGACTTCAACGTTTGCATTAGGCCCCGTTGTCCTCCCGGTTTTGTATTTTCTTGGACCCAAGATACCAGACTCTGTTGTTAGAGATCCAGAATACAACGAGTTGTTCAGGCTAATGAGTACATGTGGCCGCCTTCTGAATGATGTTCAGACCTACGAGGTATATATAAACCTGTTCAATTTCCATGATAAGCTTGTTGCCCTGATTAAACAAGCATGTAGTCATTAAAATAGCATTTTATCCATGATTGCAAGCTTTTGTTCATGGAGGATAGTAACGAGGGCAAAGTGAACAGTGTCTCTTTCCTTGTTCATCAGAGCTGCGGCTCCATGTCGGTAGAAGAGGCTAAAAAGGAGTTACAGAAGCCCATAGACAGATGCAGGAAAGACATGCGCGTGTGTGTTTGGTGGAGCTTCTTCCACCGGCTTATGGTCCGGCTTATTGCATTTTTGCTACTGTAGCTACAGTGATTTCACTGTTCACTGACCGAACAAGAGCAAGCCCAATAGTTTAGACAAGCACTTGCCTTGAAGCTTAGTTAGTACAGCCAAGTGACACAATAACTTGTCTAATGCTTGTCTGTATTAGTCCTCATAATATTTTCTTATTGTCTCTATGGACCCACATATCATTTTCTTTTTCTTCTATTTTCTCTCAGGACCCACTGGCATGGAGAGTACCTGAGCATGTTTACTCCTCTCTCTCTCCTTCACCATGCTTATGTGGGCCCGCATGCATGCTTTGATGTGGCTTGCGACGGTCGCGTGCCGCAGCGCCAAACCATGCTCTCTCTCCTCACTTTTCTGTCCAATGTCAGAATAAGTACTGAAATGCTTGTCGGTAAGACCATTGTTGGGCTTGCTCTAAGCCACAACAAGCAACGCTTCAGGTGCTTTTTCCAGCTTTTTTCCTGTAGCAACAGTGATTTTACTGTAGCAGCGTGAATAAGCTGTTTGCAAAAGCCGGGCCAAACATGCCTCCCGGGAGCTTTCTTCTTCTACTCCCGGACGGATGGGTTTAGCTCATCGGATGAAAAAGCCGGCGCAGTAAACGCTGTGATAAACTTGCCACTGCAACTCAGTGCAAGCAATGCGTCTTTGTCCCTGCCACTATCAGGGATGCAACACGATTGATGACATCAGCATAAGTTGGCTACGCTGGATGGATCAGATAACCTGTAGTCCACACACGGGTCTAGTCGGTAGTAGTTATTCTGATCCTCTCATGTTTAATTTTCAGTTTTCGATATTGCAGTTCTTACTTTTACCTAAAGTTCTGCTGTCGATTTCTTCCAGCAGACGTTTTCCCTGTTTTGTTTAGGCCTAGAATTGTCCTCAGGTGTGTCTGTGCTTTAGGGTCCCAAATTTGCTGCTATCGAGTATCTCTAGCAGCCTCTTGTTTATCTGTGTCAGGCCAGGGAAGCCGAAAACATCCCTTTGTTTTAGATCTCCAGTCTTCACTGTGAATGATCAATCTATTCTTCACGTTTCACAATTGCTTGTATTCAAGAGACGAAATCACAAAACCTTGGCCGGCTCCTTGGTTCTGGCCGCGCCAATGCAGCCTCAGGAGAAACCAGAGCTCTGAACAAACCAGCATGGGGAAGCTTCCCCTGAAACTGAAAATCTCTTGTTACTAGTCCCCACCTCGCACCAACCGACAATGTGCTGATTGAGCTTGCACTGTCCGAATAAAACCTCCGAAAATGAAACGTTTCCTTTCACTGTCCCTGTCTACACATTGCATTCTGATGCGTTATGGAACAACACAGTTGTCCAAGAACTGCGTCAGAGACTTTTTTACAGCAACAATTCAAATTTCTACCTAACCTGTAAAGCTGCACCTAACGTCCAATGTTATTCAAAGAAGTTCAGTTTCACATTCCGATTATGATATAGGAGTAGTAGTATATACTAGTATCATTTTGATTCAGAAAACCAGTTTCCTTTGCTTGATTCAAAACTCGTGTATGCAGCCCGTTCGCTCGAAACAGCAGTTTTCGGCCTTTCTGTAAAGATGGGCCGAGGCAGTCGGCCATGAAATTCGGGCTTCTTTCGTGGCTGCCGGGCCCGCGCTTCAGGCCTCTCTTCGTCGTCCCCGTCGCGCCGTTCCCGGCGAAGCAGTGCCTCGCCTTGAGAGAAGCGGCAGAGCGCAGCGTGGAGGGCAGGTTGATGTCCCTGTCGCATATATAGCCAGCACCAAATATACTCAGGACAAGATTAGGTTCCTCAAATATCGTTTTTGTTCCACCCTGTCCCTGTGTGCTTGCCTGATGCTGATGCACGCCCGTACGTAGAGCGGTAGAGGACAAAACTATCGGCCGGCGAGGATCTCCAAACTAGCGCAGTCAAATGTTCCGTCCATGAACATCTGCGTCGTGGGATCTTCAGTGGCAAGCAGGCATCGAACAATGCCCGTCCATGAACCTCCACTCCAGACGACAAATGCGTGCCTGATTTAATATCCATTCTTCTTATGTCGCTGTTGGTTCTTTCCGACGAATACTGACATGGGAGAGGCATGGGCGCATCGCACCGGGAGGCTTTTTTTGCTTTTTGCATGGGCCCACGATCACTGACTGATGAAATGTAAAGGTGCGACGCCGTCTTTCCATCGTTCAGAAAGGATTCGCTTTCTGGTTTCTTCCACAAATCAATCCCCATCCTTATTTCTCCTCCGATTGCCCCTTCTCCTTCCCGGTCTGGATTTGCTGTTCATTTCGCCCCCGCAGATTGTTGCTCCTCCTCGCCGGCGGCAAGACACGGCGAGCTGCCCTCTGTCCGCCAAAACCTTCTGCAGTTCCGCCGGTTGGTGACCCTATCGTTCTTTTAATGTGTTTACTGCACCGATCTAATGCATTCGACCGTTCATCCATACCTCGTTTAGGTTCTTCTTCAGCGGGTAAAATCAATCTCAGCTGGCGGCAAAGGAAGCAATGTTTCTTGGGTTTAACTGATCTGAACTCCGATGCATCACGTTAATCTCTTCCCCGCCAGTGGCTCATCATGCCTGGTGACTCCGGGGCGATTGGGCAGAGATTATCGTCCTGGCATCATCAGAGGTCCTTCATCGCCCTTTCACTGTCTATACTTACATAATGTACATGGCATCGGGTACATCTGTACGGAAGAAGGCGAAGTCTGTCCTTGTTTCTGTATCACTTCAGTGTTCACAGCGGTGTTTGATTCTAGGATAATCTTCTTCTTCTTTTTTGCACAATCTTCGGACGCCCGTGCGCATTTGCAAAAGTGCTATATTTTATTGTTCTTTGTATGACTGAGTCGTGGTCCATGAGCGATGTCCTAACTATTTATTTTTTCTTGAAACAGCATACGCTCAGAAGGAGTTCGCAGCAGAAAATGCAAGCAGGCAAAACGTGGTACCAGCCTCATTCTTGATTGTTGCATTCGTATACAACTTGCCGTGGTTCTTAATGAAATAACGTACTGAAATGCAGCGTTGGAAGGAGCTGGAGATTAGAATAAGGAAGCAGCTCCAGAAAGTCGAATTGCCACCTTCTTCGTATGACACAGCATGGGTTTCTATGGTGCCTGTGCGGGGTTCTGATCAAACTCCCCACTTCCCGCAGTGTGTTGAGTGGATATTACAAAACCAGCAAGAGGATGGATCTTGGGGTGCCAACCGATTTGACCCGTCAGTCAAAAAGGATGTTCTGTTATCCACATTGGCATGTGTTCTTGCATTGAAGAGATGGAACGTTGGCAGAGAGAACATCAGGAAAGGTATATAATTAAAGGTGCATCAGCACTTGTAAGGTTTTATATGATTAGAGTGGTGCTGATTTCACTGTCGTCTTTTATTATACGAGGAACAGGATTACAGTTCATTGGAAGGAATTTCTGTATTGCCATGAATGAGCAGATTGTCGCTCCTGTAGGTTTCAACATCACTTTTCCTGGTTTGCTCAGCCTTGCCGTTGGAATGGGTTTAGAAATTCCTATTAGACAAACTGATATTCAGGCAATTCTTCATCTTCGGGAGGTGGAATTGAAAAGGTGAAAAAATGGCTGAATTCTCGCATAAAAATTGATGTTCCTGTTTCCTTTGTGTTACTATTTCTGTGACTAGTTTCATCATATAGTTTTTGTAGACAAAGCTTTGTATTGTAGTACGTATGGATTGGATTATGTTTGCAGTCTCAGCTTAGTTTATTTTTCTTCATTTTTTTAAGAGAAAAAGCATGCTAATTTTTTAAAAAAATCTTTTCAGATAACCATAATTTTGCTAGCAAATATAGCTCCCCCTCCCTACAATTACAGATGCCATCAACAACTAGAATTTAACTAGTACCTGTGAGTAACAAACTGAAATCCTGACATTTGATTAATTTTAGACAGGATGCATACAATTCTTATGGAAGAAAAACATATATGGCCTATGTTGCGGAAGGATTAGGAGATCAGCTGGACTGGAATGAAGTTATGAAGTTCCAGAGGAAAAATGGATCATTGTTTAACTCTCCTTCCACAACTGCTGCTGCATTAATCCATGGATACTGTGATCAAACCCTCCAATACCTAACTTTGCTTGTCAATAAATTTGGTGGTGCAGGTGGGTTGGTGTACCTTTCCTTGTCAAGAACTGCCTAGTATGTGCTAGTATTTACTGTTATGAAATACTTAATGCTATTGAACTTTCACAGTACCGGCAGTATATCCGCTAAACATGCATTGTCAGCTTTCCATGGTGGATGCGCTTGAAAAGATGGGAATATCTCAGTATTTTGCAAGCGAAATCAAGACCATTCTGGATATGGCATATGGGTAATTTTTTATTTTATTTTTTTTTGGGGAGGGGGTATTGGTAATGATGTTATGTGAAGATTTTGATACTTGTCTCTATTTACTTACAAACTATTCTACATCTGATCTGCAGTTGCTGGTTAGAGAAAGATGAGGAACTCATAATGGATATAGCGTCATGTGCAATGGCATTTCGCCTTTTACGGATGAATGGATATGATGTTTCTTCAGGTACATCATTAATCTAGAGTTCCCTGTTGCACTACTTTTATCCTTGGTCCAGTGCACTAAGCCTGTAATTTAAATCTGATGCAGATGAGCTGTCTCATGTTGCTGAAGCTTCTACTTTCCATGATTCACTTCAAGGATATTTAGATGATACAAAATCTGTGCTGGAATTATACAGGGCTTCAAAAGTCACATTGTCAGAAAATGATGCGATCTTAGATAATATTGGCTACTGGTCAGGCAACGTACTGAAGGATAAGATGTGCTTTAATGCAGTGCAACAGACCCCTATATTTGGAGAGGTGCTTACATTATACTTTATTTCCGTACTTCTGGGGCTTTTAGTTTGTTTAATCCATGTTCTTGTATTTTTCAGATGGATTATGCTCTTAAATTTCCCTTCTATGCCACTCTGGAGCGCCTAGAACACAAAAGGAACATTGAGCATTTTGATCCTTGGGGATCTCTGATTCTAAAGACAGAATACTCGTGAGATTTTAATTCACAAAAGAATGTTACATCATGCATGGCCATTTAAATCCTGCATACTAATTCTATACTTGTTGCTGAATCAGGCCTTATAGTGCCAGTCGTGATATGCATGCTTTGGCTGTTGATGTTTTCAGTTTTTCACAGTCTGTATACCAGGATGAACTTCGGCATCTGGATAGGTATTCTTAGTTGAGACTGTTATATACTCTTGTTATTTATGTACTCACCTGGGTGAATGTTGTTGCAACAGTTGGGTGAAAGAGAACCGCCTGGACCAGCTACAGTTTGCCCGGCAGAAGTTGGCATATTGCTATCTGTCTGCTGCTGCTACGATATTCCCCTCTGAATGGCGTGATGCTCGCATTTCATGGGCCAAAAATGGCATTCTCACAACAGTGTTAGATGACTTCTTCGATGTTGGGGGTTCAAAGGAAGAATTAGAAAACCTGATAGCATTAGTTGAGAAGTAAAAGCCTTCAACTTGATGTCTTTGTCTGCTCTTTCGTCCGTAGGAGTGATCTCATATGCGTATCTAATTCATCTTTTTTAATTTGCCAAATGGTTTTAGGTGGCATGAGCACCATGAAGATATGTTTTATTCCGAGCAAGTAAAAATAGTATTTTCTGCTATTTATGATACAGCAAACCAGCTTGGAGCAAAGGCTTCTGCAGTGCATGGCCGATATGTTACCAAACACTTCGCAGAAATAGTAAGTTTGACGTGTGCTCGCAACATTGCACTGCCCTATGTTCAGAACTGACAAGACTTATCTGCAGTGGCTAGATTTATTGAGATCTATGATGATCGAGGCAGAATGGCAAAAGAGCCAATATGTGCCGACAGTTGAAGAATACATGAAAAATGCAATTTTTTCCTTTGCACTAGGCCCAATTGTTCTCCCAACATTGTATTTTGTTGGAGAAAAGCTGTGCAAGAATGTTGTTGAAGATGAAGAGTGCAGGGAATTATTTAAGTTAATGAGTACTTGCGGTCGTCTCCTCAATGACATCCAAGGTTTTGAGGTATTTGGGCCCCTTAGCAACAAAGGAAAAATTGATTCCACTATAGATTCCACACATATATTAGTCATCAGGACTTAGCATATCTGCTTGAAAATTTCCAATGTTTGTTTTATGTTATACCCTGTGAATTCACTTACATTCGACATAAATTATGTAGTCAGTGAGATTATTAGAAGCGCCACTGTTTCTAAAATTATTTTTTTTTTCATTTTCTATTCCTTTTATAGCTATTATGTTTTAAAAGAGTATTGTTAAGCTATCACTTACATTCATTGGTTGACCATTGCAGAGGGAATGCAGCGAGGGCAAGCTGAATAGTATTTCACTACTTGTTCTTCATAGTGGCAATTCTATATCTATAGAATCGGCTAAAAGGTCGATACACAATTCCATAGACACTTCCCGGAGAAACTTGCTGAGACTGGTTCTTCGGAAAGAAAGTGTTGTTCCTAGGCCGTGCAAGGAGCTATTCTGGAAGATGTGTAAGATACTTCACTTGTTCTACTTTCAGACTGATGGATTTAGCTCTCCAAAGGAAATGGTCGGTGCAGTGAATGCAGTTATCAATGAGCCCCTCGAACTCCCCAACAGACCCTCAAATCATATTCTTCAATGTCATTAGAAAATCATCAGAGGCGGCGGCAGCGGCAGCAGTGAGGTATATTGGAAGTTCGTAACTGGGTCGATGTTGATAGATGGAGGTAGATTTCTTGACTGGTACTGCGTTGTGTATATTTAGGAAGACCTGTGAGTGTTGTGATAGTGACAATTCTTCCAGAGTATTTTTCACATAGATTTTGATTAAGAATTTGCAGTACTCTGACCATATATGCTGTTTTGTTGAGTTTTTGTCCCACTATATACTGTATGTTGTTACAAGTGAGGTTTCCTTTGCCATCCCTATCCTGCTAGTCGCACTTTTGAATGCAGATGCTTACTTGGCTTTATCTTCTTCTCTTTTTTTTTTAGGAAGTCGGGAGGGGAGACCCCTACCTAATTTTATTGAAATAATAATGCAGTGCAGGTACAAATGCAAAAGGTGAAACAAATGGAATAAAGAAAGAGGAAAGAAAAGAAAAAGAAACCAGAATTGGGAAATGCAGAATTACAACAATGTAAAAGAAGAAAAAGGCCAGCTCAGTCGGGCGCTTGAACAATTGCAGCTTGAGTTGCCCATTGAGTGATTTCTCTTTTCCTCTGAACTTTCTTTGTGCGATGTGCCCACAGCTTAACTGAATCAATGATATCATCCTTGATGCATTGTAGAGGTATTGTGGTGTTGTCAAATACTTTCCGGTTTCTGGCTAACCAGATGTATCCGTTTGTTAAGTGTTGAAAGCAGTCAGCTTGATCACACAGAACAGAATCATACGAGTCGGGCTCTGGTGCCGGGCGCCCCGCACATATTATGTGCCGGGCGAATCAGGAATTGCCACCTGTCCTTGGTATGTCCAGATTCACGGCGGCGTAGCTGATGCCTGATGGCGGACCCGTTCGTCGCCTCCGCCGTTGAAGAATGCAAGACAGAGCTGGCGAACCCCAAACGTCCGTCCCATGAAACCACTCTGCACGACGAGTCATGGGACTCGGACAACGGCGATGAAGCCCGGCCGAGAGGATCGAGAGATTGGTCACCTCCGGCTTGCCGGACTGGGACTTCAATGAGGGCTGGACCGACCTGCAGAGTGGTTTCATCGCCGATGACACTGTTAGCCATTGCTATCTCCCCGAATGTAATTAGTTGGTTCGGCATGCTCATAATATGTGTTGTGAGCCCTGCACTGGAGCCGGATTCGAATCATACAGCTTATCTACAATTCCCGGTGTTGGCGTGAGCATGTTGTTATCAAAATTGAGGACATAACTAATTGGCAAGGATTGAAATTTCTAATTAAGAGGACAAGCAGCAGTCTGAGTAAAGAGCCTGTATAATATGTGTGTCAAGGACCCGTTAAGCTTTGAGTAAGAATCTGACTAAGAGCTAGTTACCCCTGGAACAATTGTTCCTGCATCCTGGAACAATGGAGGTCAGGGGCGCGTGGGAAGGCGGCGCCGGTGCAGGCGCAGCGGCGCGAGGCGGGTCGTAGGTGGCGGCTCTCGGGGCTGGGTGGAGGCGGCAGGCGGAGTAGACATGCAAAAGCGTGGAGGAAGAACAATGGCCACCGTTGGATGGTTTAGTTGCACTTGTACTCTGTGCCACCGGCCTTTTCTTCAGCTCGTGCACCCTCGCCTCCGACTCCCGCACGCGGAAATGAAAATCTTAAGCCGATCGAACCCAAGCTTTGGTAGCAGGCCGTGGACAGTTGGGCCTCCAAATCAAATGTACGCTCGTCGTTACAGTGGAATATGGCTGCTGTCGCACCACGGAGTTACTCACCAAATCCTAGACGCCGCTGCTTCCTGGACACTCACCAGTCACCAAATCTGTGAAAGGGGTCTTGACCTAAGAGCATCTCCAGCAGCCTTGCTAAATTGAATTGCTATACCTAAAAACTGTCAGAAAGCTTAAAATCTATCAAAAAACTGCTCCAGCAGATGACCTATATGGATTGCTATACCTAAAAATTTTAGGCTATAGCCTAAAATTCTCTCTCCTGAACTCAAATATAGCAATTCATGGTTGGATTGCTAAAACCTGTGAGCCGTGCGCGCGAACACCAACTGCCTCCCGCGGGACTCTTCCCCGCCGACGCGGATGCCCGCCGGCACTCCGCTCCGCCGGCTGCCGCCGCAAAATCGCGTTGCGCCGCCCATGGGAGGTCGCCCCCACCGCGCCCCGCGACCACGCTGGCCGAGACCGCGTCGCCTCGATGCTCTGTCTGGCAGTGCCCCCGCCCAACCGCGTCGCCTCGAGGCCATGGCTGAGCTCACGCCGCGCCTTGACGCGTTGTTCGACCTCGCGTCATGCCGCCGCGCCCCACAGCCGCCATGGACGAGCTCGCACCCGCACCGCGACCGCCATGGACGAGCCCGCACCGCGCCTCACTCGCCATGGCGCCGATTCGGTAGCACGACTCTTTGATTCGGGGCAGAAGGTGGAAGAGGAGTGTGCGTCGGAGCTCGAGGTGGAGCCTGGAGATGGGGCGGCGGCGCGATTTGGTGAGGATGGCCTCGGATCGACAATGCGGTGAGGATTTTGCCATGACCATGAGCTTTTGCGAAAAAGCCCTTGCGGAGGCTTGTAATTTTCCTATTATTTTTGTGTCTTGGCGTTTTTAAGGAAAACCCCTCAACAGTTACATGTATTTACAAAAAGATTTATAGGTATCCTGTTTTAGCAATTCTGCTGGAGAGAAGCACAACAGCTATAGCCTAAATCTTCTCTCTCCTATACCTAAACTCAATTTTAGCAATTCCATTTTAGCAACTCTGCTGGAGATGCTCTAATGGTTAAGGCATCCGAGTAACACCTCTTAGGTCTTGGGTTCGACTCCCCGTGGAAGCGAATTTTCAAGGATTTAACGGCATTTGTGCTTTCAGTGGTAGGCGACGCTCCCGTCGATAGCGAGGCGCCAGTGGTGACTTCGTATCTCTAAATTTATCGGCTCAGTCTTCGAAGATGCTCATAGGGATAGGATTTGCGTACGTGTGTTCATAGGGGTGAGTGTGCGTGCGTTGTGAGTGTTTGAGTTGTACTGTGTAATCTCAAAAAAAAAAAAAACCAGTCACCAAATCCTTGCTTTTTCTGCACAAGGGTCCAAGGGGGCACACGATGAACTCTATTTGGAAGATGCTGACATGGTTAAGGCATGACACCGGGGACCTTTTTGCCTTCTATGTGGGCCCACCATCACTGCTTCAATGTGAAGGCCGACGGCGTCTTCCAGCAGAACTGCAGAAGGGTTTCCCTTTCTGGTTTCTTCCACAAATCACTCTCTTTCTATCTCCTCAGATTGCCCCTGCTGCACAGTCTCGGATTTGCTGTTCATTTCGCCCTCGCGAGTTGTTGCTCCTCCACGCCGTCAACGGGACACGGCGAGCCCGCCTCCGTCCGCCGAAGACTTCCGCCCTCCACCTGCTATTTCTTGTTCCGCTGGTTGGTGACCATATCTTTCTTGGATGGGTTGCTCAGTTCTTTCTTTTTTCCTCTTCAGATGATAGAGCATTGTTTTTTTACTTTCTTTTTACCTTCACACGAGTATATTAGTTCGTTTTGCTGCGATTGCGGAATTGAAAAACTCAATCATTGATTCCTCTAAAAAAACCCTCAATTCTTTTGATGCATGCTACGGCACTGATCTAATCCATTCGATCATTCATCCATACCTCGTTTAATTAGATTCTTCTTCGGAGGGTAAAATCAATCTCAGCTGGCGGCAAAGGAAGCAAGGGTGTCTTGGGTTTAACTGAATTGAGCTCCGATGCACCACGTTATTCTCTCCCCTGCCAGTGGCTCACCATGCTGGATGACTCCTGGCCGATTGGACAGAGAGTCTCGTCCTGGGATCATCAGAGGTACGTCGTCTTCTTGTTCCCTTCGCTTTCCATGCTTAAACACAATGCAAATGGCATCTGGTACATCTTATATACGAAAGAAGGCGAAGTGTGTCCTTGTTTCTGTATCACTTCACAGTTCACGACGGTGTTTGATTCTAGGAAATTTGGAGTTCTTTTTTCTTGCACAATCTCCGGCACCTCCATGCATATTTACAAAAGTGCAGTTTTTAATTGAGTTTTGTATGACTGGGAATAGCTATCCACGAGTGAGGTCCTAACTGTTTTTTCTTTTCATTGAAACAGCGTACGTTGATAAGGAGTTGGTGACAGAAAATGCAAGCAGGCGAAACATGGTACACCAGCAGACTCATTCTTGATTGTTACATTCGCATACGACTTGCCGTGGTTCTTAATGAAATAACGTACTGATGCAGCGTTGGAGAGACCTGAAGATTAGAATAAGGAAGCAGCTCCAGACAGTTGAATTACCGCCTTCTTCATATGACACGGCGTGGGTTTCTATGGTACCCGTGCGGGGTTCTGATCATACTCCTCGCTTCCCACAGTGTGTTGAGTGGATATTACAGAACCAGCAGGAGGATGGATCTTGGGGTACCAACCGATTTGACCCGTCAGTCAACAAGGATGTTCTCTTATCCACATTGGCATGTGTTGTTGCATTGAAGAGATGGAACGTTGGCGGGGAGAACATCCAGAAAGGTATATACTTAAAGCTGCATCAGCACTTGTAAGGTTTTACATGATTATAGTCGTGCTGATTTCACTGACGTCTTTTCTTCTATGAGGAACAGGACTACAGTTCATTGGAAGGAATTTCTGTGTTGCCATGAATGAGCACATTGTTGCTCCTATAGGTTTTAACATCACTTTTCCTGGTTTGCTCAGCCTTGCTGTTGGAATGGGTATAGAACTTCCTGTAAGACAAACTGATATTGAGGCAATTCTTCATCTTCGGGGGGTGGAATTGAAAAGGTTTAAGAATGTCTGAATTCACGCACGGAATTAATGTTTCTATTTTCTTTGCGTTGGTATTTCTGTCACAACATTCATTGTAGTTTTTTCTAACGAAAGCTTTCTATTGTTAGTATTGTTTTTGCAGTCGCTCTTAGTTTATTTGCTCCCTTTCTTTTTAAAAATTAAACTAGAACGCTAATAATTTTTTTAACCTTTTCAGATTACCATACCTTTTCCAGCAAATACTGTTCTTTTTTTTTTCTCCCTTATAGTTACAGATGCTATCAGCAATCAGAATTTAAGTAGTGCCTGTGAGTAACACACTGAAAATCCTGACAGTAGATTTAATTTAGACAGGATGCAGACAATTCTAGTGGAAGAAAAACATATATGGCTTATGTCGCGGAAGGATTAGAAGATCTGCTGGACTGGAATCAAGTTATGAGGTTCCAAAGGAAAAATGGATCATTGTTTAACTCTCCTTCCACAACTGCTGCTGCATTGATCCATGGATACAGCGATCAAACCCTCCAATACCTAACTATGCTTGTGAATAAATCTGGCGGTGCAGGTGGGTTGGTGTACACTTCCTCGTCAAGAACATGCTAGTATATATGTACTGTTACAAAATACTTATGACATTGAACTTTTACAGTACCGGCAGTATATCCGCTAGATATACATTGTCAGCTTTCCATGGTGGATATGCTTGAAAAGATGGGAATATCTCATTATTTTGCCTGCGAAATCAAAAGCATTCTGGATATGGCATATGGGTAATGATGTTTTTTTTTTGAGGGAAATACAGTAGGGGAAGCCCCTACTGTGGTATATATTAATATAATAAAATAAAGAACAGAAAAACCCTTTACAAAACCTCTTAGGTCAGGAAGCCCGATCGAAGAGGGAAAGAACCAACTAAACTAAACTGAGCTGAAAAGGGAACTGGAAACTTAGAAGGCTACTCTATCTGAGTGAACAGCTCTGACCACCTATATACAATTGGGGAGTGGTGGCTTTCAAGGGAGGTTGTCCAACCAATCTAAGACTAAGGATCTATCAGGTTCCTTGATTCTATGAACCTGTAGTTTGACTGTACAGATGAAGTTCCTTTTCCAATCTTGGAATGATGGGATTTTGGCTCTGAAGATTTTATCATTTCTCTGTTTCCAGATTTCCCAAGCTGCTATGGAGAAGACTTCCATGAAGTAACTGTGCTGGCATTCTCTCCTTGCTTTCTCAATGGTTTTGAAGAATGGTAAAGCGTGATCCCATTGTATCCCAAGGAAGTTCCAGCAGTTCACACTGAAGGGGCACAAGAAGAAGAGATGATACGTGTATTCTTCGATGTTGCTATGGCATAGTACACAGCTGTAGTCATCCCCATCAATTTTGTAATTCTTTCTTTTGAGCAGATTCCTTGAGTTGAGTCTATCTCTGAACATTAGCCAAATGAAAATCTTTAGCTTTTTTGTGACCTTAGTCTTCCAAATCCATTTGAATGGGTCAGGTGGGTTGATGGATTTGAAGGACAAATTGTAAAATATTGTTGATTTGTACGTTTCATTGCCCCATGAATAAATCCAGACGTCTCTGTTCTGTTGCTGATTTGGCAATTGACTCATGATTGTGTTGAGAACAGTCAGTTCTTGCATTGCTTCAACAGAAAGTGGGATGTGAAAATTATACTGCGGATCTGGATTCTGCCTATATTGTGCCACAGATTGATTTTGCCTTTTTGCATATGAGAACAGCCGTGGTAGTTGCTGTTTTAGAAATCTTCCATTCCAAACATCATTCCAAAGAAGGGCAGTGTCTCCAGGTCCCACTGTTGGTGAGGCTATACCTCTGAAGGTGTCACAGAATTTCATTACATCACGCCACCAGAAGGAGCCCTTATCAGCAGTGGCATGCGGTACTTGGCCATTCCCATAATATGTGTTCCAAATGAGGTGGACCCAGGGTATGTCCATCTTGTTGTAGAATTTGTGGAGATGTTTGATAAGAAAAGCTTGATTCTGAATGCTTAAATTTTTTATTCCCAGACCACCCTTATCTTTTGGAGCACAGCACTTTAACCAAGCCACTAGAGGTTTTCCTTTTCCAGCCACATCAGACCCTCTCCAAAGGCCATGTTTTCTTGCCCTGTCAATCATGTTAATGACTGTGACATACATGTGTAAGGTGCACATTGTGTATATGGGCAAGGATGAAACTGCACAATCCACATATGTGACTCTTCCTGATAGGGACAGCCAAGTTACTGTTGCAGTAATTCTCCTCTCTATTTTGTTTACCAGTGGGCCTAGATCTTCCACCCTAGGCTTTGTAGTCCCCATTGGCAGGCCAAGATAAGTGAAAGGGTATTTTCCCACCTGACAACCAAACAAAGCGGCTAAGTTCTGAACCTTTTCCTGTGACAAGTTGACTGGCAGCAAACAAGATTTGTGGTAATTGACCTTTAGACCTGTGGAAGCACTGAAAGACTGAAGAATACCTTTCAAACAGAACAGTTCTCTTTGTGAGGCTTTCATAATTAGGATGGTGTCATCGGCATACTGAACCACAGGGAAGTCTGTTGTGTGTGAGTGGCGCAATGGATAACTGAGGATCCCCATTTGGCAAGCCTTATTGACAATGTGTTGCAGTAATTCAGCAGCTATTACAAAGAGGAGTGGAGAGAGGGGGTCTCCTTGTCTGACCCCCCTCTTGCAGTGGAAGGTTTTCCCTGGAATTCCATTTAAAAGGATGGCTGAGGTTGCTGATTGCAGGATCTCTTGGGTCCAATTCAGCCATCTTTGAGGGAACCCCAATTGTTTCAGCATTGCCAAGATGACAGAGTGTTCAACAGTGTCAAAGGCCTTTTCAAAGTCTAGTTTAATTACCACGATCTCTTGCTTTGAATGATGACACTGGTGTAGATATTCATATGCCCAGGCCAAGCAATCGTGAATTGTTCTAGTCTTTATGAACCCATATTGATTCTTGTGTATTAAACTCAGAATCACTGATTGCAACCTCTTGGACAACAGCTTAGTTAACATTTTCAGTACTGAGTTTAGCAAAGAAATTGGCCTGTAGTCGTTGATAGATTCTGGGTTGTTGACCTTCGGCACCAATGTGATGAGTGAGTTATTTATGGCTTGTAAGCTGATGGAACCATGGTAGAATTCTTCACAGAGATTGTAGAAGTCCTCTTTGACTATGTGCCAGCACTTCTTTAAAAATAAAGCGTTGAAACCATCAGGACCTGGTGCTTTATCACTTGGCATTTCTTTAACTATTTGATCAATTTCTTCTTTTGTGAAAGGTTCAACCAAGTGTTCCAGGTTTGTGTTTGCATTAATCATTTCGTCCAGGTTAAACAGCATATCAGGCTCATCACTTGCACCCATTCTCTGCCTATATGTTTCCCAGAGTATAGCTGCCTTTTCCTCATGATCTGTGACTGTTCTCCCTTGGTCATCTTGCAGGGATGTGATAGTATTAATCCTGTATCTTTCAGTTGCAGAAGCTATGAAGAATTTAGTTGGCTCATCACCCAACTTAACCCATCTCACTGTGAATCTCTGCCTCCAATACTCATTTTTGTATTTGAGTAACCTGACAACATGCTCTTTCAGAATTGTTCTGAAGTTTGCTTCCTGTGTAAATAGGTTTCTTTGCTCCTCTATTTTGTCCAGCACCAGAAGCACCTCATTGCATGCATTAATTAAGTTTGTGAGCTTGGTGATTGATTTGCTCCATCTTTTGAGCATCCTTCTAAGCACTTTGAATTTTGCAGCTATCCTTGTTGCACTGTTCGTTGCTCTGACTTCCACTCTCCAAGCTGCTTCAACTATCTCCATGAACCCTGGGTGCTGAATCCAAAAGTTTTCAAATCTAAAAATCTGAGCTTTGGGTATACTTGTTCCAATTTGCACCGTGCATGGTATATGATCTGATAAAGGTTTTGCCATTGGCAGCAGTAAAGTGTTTGGGAATTTTGTTGTCCACCCAAGGGTTGTAAAGCACCAGTCCAACTGCTCCAGCAAAGGTGATTCTTGCATATTACTCCAGGTGAATTTTCTCCCTTTTAATGGGATTTCTAGCAAGCCCAAGTTGCTGATGATGGAGTTGAATATGTTCATATCATTGAAATTACCCCCCTCTCTGTTTCTATCCTGAGTTGATCTGTAGAAGTTAAAATCACCAACAAACATCCAACTTTCCTCATGGTCAACATTAAGGTCATACATCCATTGTGCAAATAAATCTCTTCTTTCCCCCTGGCAGGGGCCATATACTGTGGTCAGCTTCCATACTTGAGCATTGTGCCTAGAGGTGAATTTTACTGTAATGGCCCAGCTAGATGAGTAGAGAACTTCTCCATGAAAAATTGATTCATTCCAGCCCATCAGTATCCCTCCTGAAGCACCCTCCGAGGGGGCAAACGCAAATTTGTTAAATCTCTTTGGTGCTATTTTTTTCATGAATGAACAATCAATTGTTGTCCTTTTTGTCTCCTGGATGCAAAAGATTGCGCATGAGCTCTCTTCTATCTTTGCTCTCACTGCTTTTTGTTTGTCTGGGTCATTGAGACCCCTGACATTCCAGTTCAGCACATTCCAATTTCTATTTTGCGTACTCATTTGGTAAACAATGGTAGTAGATAGGATAGCCAATTGGGACCACAGGTTCCAACCTCATATCGTAGCACAGTCGCTGTATGAATTGGCGCCCGTCGTTGCAACTACAAGCAGACGGTAGCAATTGGGGGTTGCAGTGCAAGAACCCAGTTTGCAGGTTGAGTTGACAAATATTGCAGGTGCCTTCTGATAGCATGGATGATAAGAAGCAGAGCAGACACCAGATGCAGCAACCATCACTAAAAGAGCCGCGAAGGGAACTACTGATAGGTAACAGGCATGAAACTATTACATCTGCATGTAGATTGTGCCAACTGTTTTGCCACACATTCAGACATGACAAAGCAACAAAAGCAGCAGGAAAAAACTGACAGGCAGTGCCTTTCTGCCCAACACTACTTGCAGACAGCGTCCACGAAAGACATAAATGACCACTGTTTATACACCCCACGAAATACTCCTGACAACCACCTTCCTGATCAACAGAATGGACACTACTCATTGGACACATCTGAAGTGTTGTCTTTGCTGCTACCCTTCATCATGTCTTGTTTGTTTAGTGATTTCTTGGTCAGCAGCTCTTCAGATACCTCCTCAGGAGGTATACTACACTTTCTGATTGCCACCTCTTGGATGGCACAGACAGGAATTTCAGGGAACACTTGTACACTCTTTTCTAGTTCAGTTAAAGAGGGGAATTTAACTGGACCAGGAAAAAGGGCCGAAGTAGTATCAATAACAACATTGCCGTGATCATTGACATTGGCATGATCAGGCTGTTGCACAACCACAGCTTGAACCTGTTGCTGAGTTGTGGGTGGCTGCTGCTGACCCAGGTGCCTATGTCCTTCAGTCAAGGCCTTGATTCTGTTGCTCCTCCTCAGGCTGTCTTCAGAGAGTGGGGTTTTAATCACTTTCCTCTTCCTTATATTGCTCGAAGCAGCTTTCTCCTTCAGTGTTCTACCTAGATCAGCCACTAACTCTGTAACCTGTGCAGCCAAATCAACATTCTCATTCTCTGCCTGCTGATTGATTGTCTCAGTAATGGAGTTATGCTCAGAGCTGAAATCTAGGAATACATCTTCTGCAAGAAAGACTTCCACATCTTGACTTTCGTCGTCAGTGCACATCTGGCTGTTGTCATCATCTTCAGTGTGGTGAACTTGATGGTGAGCTGGGATTATAGCAAGCTGCATATCCCTCTGAACATTCTGAACATGCCTTCTGGAGTATACTCTTTCTATAGGTGCAAAGATTGATCCATAGGCTTCCTTACACTGCTGCTGCACTGTAACATGATTGATGAAAGCTGGCACCCTAGGAGGTACTAACCTTGAGCTAGATGCCTCATGCTCATTTGCATGGCTCAACCTGAAGGGGATGTTGCATAATTGGTTTGAAGTAGGACCTGGCATTCTGGACACCGTCTCATGATTCATTTCCACAATTTGCACTGAGGATCTTCTTACAGGTTGCATTGCTGTGAATATTGGGAGAAGGATGTTCAAGAGATGAGTGATTCTAGTACCCTGATTGATACTAATCTGCATGGACAGGTTGTTGGGCTGCAAGTTGTTTTCTGCCTCTTTCCACCAAGTAGAGGAGTCAACATCTGGGAAAGCAGCAGACAGTAGCATTCCCAGCTCCATGCTGACAAAAGGATTGACCCATTGTTGGTTAGCAAAGTTAAGATCAGGGTGTTGTCCTCCAAAATGCCTATGAAGTCCCAACCCTGAATGAGCATGGGAGACTGAGGATGTTGAGTTTGAATTATCACAGTTGTGCACACTGTTGGCCTGCTCTTCTTGCTGCTGAGGTTGCTGAACTGGCTGCACTGGAACTTGGTTTTCATTCTGCTGCTCCTGCTTATCTTCAGCTGGCCACCCATTGTTGATCCCAGCATTCTGAGCAGCAGTAGCATCCCAAATAGCATCTCGCTGGAAGATGTGCATGTTCTGATTGACCATATCCTCCATCTGTTCGGCCTCACCAGGCTGCACCAGAGGGAAAGGATGAGGGTTGCCATCTTTAGGTATTTCATCTTCTTGTGGCAGGTTCTGGTTGTAGGGCTCCCAATTCAACACATAAGCAGGGACAGTCCATGACCCAGCATCACCCAAGTGCTCTTCCCCTTGCTGGAAGACAAGACTTCTTGGAACATCCTCAGTTCTGATGTACATACATTTCACCAGCACATAGGCAGTAATGGCCGGATTGTTATGCCAGTGCACAAGCTTGCCAAAAGAAGCACAAGTCTGATCTATATGATTCAGGTTCATGTAGTTCAGAGGGTACCCCAGGAACATAATCCAGCCAAGTCTAGTATATGAGGCTTCCCTAAAGTTTCTAGCTCTATTATGTCTGATGAAACGAATCTGGAACCCATCAACATCATGCAGTCCACCACTGAACAAACTATCACGCTGATAAATACTACCAAGCCTGAGCAGCCCTATGCCGAGTGGATGCTTTTGGCAGTACTTCACTTCATACCCGAGCTCCTGTTGGATATACTGCCTGATCTGCTGGAGGAAAGGACCATAATCCTCTTGAACAAGAGCCCCATCATGGTCCAGAGCGAGCACACACTCCTCATGCGTACGCACTGGCTTGCCAGCAAGATGGATGTGAGCGCGCGAAGTGCGATGATCACCGCCATCCTCAATCTGCAACTCCGACGGGTTCACAGGGAAGATCGCCATGGGCAATTCTTGGCTCCGCTTGGGAGCAGAGGAGCTGTTCTGTTTGAGAGAGGAGGGTGGAGGGTCTTTGCATGCTGCCCCTGGAGTTTTCTCTCTCTGAGATGGGCCATGGGCCATGAAGTGTTGTCTTGGTGTCTCAGCCACTTGCCATTTTGCATTTTTCTCCCTTTTCTTTTTCCAGCAGACTCGCTCAATGTGCCCATAATAATAGCAGTATCTGCACCGTATTTTACTTGAGCATTCTCTAGCGTAATGACCTGGGGTCAAACATCTAAAGCAAAGATCCTTATTTCTGTTTGTACCATTAGTATCGCGTTGGTTGCCGTGCGAAGCAAAGCAATCTTGTGGCTGGATTTCAGACCAGTGAGTAGTAAGTTGCTGAGCACCTTCCATATTGACTAGGTGCATCCTTGCTTCCCGGTCAAAAGCATGGGGAAGGGATGAGGGGTCTGCAGAGCATTGATGGCAGTCATTAACTCGGCTTATGCACTCTGGTTGGGCAATAGGCTGGCTCTTAGACCCCAAAATGTGTAAAGAAACATTATTTTGAATTGCCTCTGTCTGCAGACCTGAGAAGCTGCCATTTGCCAAGTCAGCTGACCAATGAGTCAATCTGACCGCCTGCTGTGACTTGGTGCGAGAACCGAGACTGTTCTTCAACGTCGAAAAAACGTTTGAAACTGGCACTGGAGACTGATCAGAAGAAGCCATGAAAGGAGTAATCCTCGGTTTTTCTGGATCAGGAAGAGGACAGAGCATGCTACCAATCTTGATTGCTCTACACGCTGGCTGGATTATCGGTTTGATCTTAGCAGGAGAACGAAACGAAGGACGAGCTAAGCGAGTTGGAGATCTCTGAACCAAAGAAGGAGCAAACACAACATTTCTCTTTTCCAGCTTCCTCTTTTTCTTACGAGAAACAACAGTCCACTGTTTGGATTCCTCATCGAGCCAAGTAGATTTATCCTTTTCCCAATCGGAACCACCATCTCTCCACAAGAAGAAGTAAACATCGAAATGCTTCGTTGTGATTCTTTTCAGAGAATGAACAAGCAAACCAACTGCCTTGGATGCCACAGAAAACCGAAAATGATGTTATGTGAAGATTTGATCCTTGTCTCTATTTACTTATAAACTAGTGTACATCTGGTCTGCAGTTGCTGGTTAGAAAAAGGTGAGGAACTGATAATGGATATAGCATCATGTGCAATGGCATTTCGCCTTTTACGGATGAATGGATATGATGTTTCCTCAGGTACATCATTAATCAACAAGTTTCCTGCTGCGCTACTTTTGTCCTTGGTTTAGTGCACTAAGCCTGTAATTTTAATCTGATGCAGATGAGCTGTCTCATGTTGCTGAAGCTTCCACTTTCCATGATTCACTTCAAGGATATTTAGATGATACAAAATCTGTGCTGGAATTATACAGGGCTTCAAAAGTCAGCTTATCAGAAAATGATGTGATCTTAGATAATATTGGCTACTGGTCGGGCAACGTATTGAAGGATAAGATGAGCTTTAATGCGGTGCAACGGACCCCTATGTTTGGAGAGGTGCATACGTTAAACTTTATTTTCATACTTCTGGGGCTTTTAGTTTATTTAATCTATGTTCATGTATTTTTCAGATGGATTATGCTCTTAAATTTCCCTTCTACGCCACTCTGGAGCGTCTAGAACACAAAAGGAACATTGAGAATTTTGATACTAGGGGATCTCTTATTCTAAAGACAGAATACTCGTAAGATTTTAATTCACAAATGAATGTTACATCATGCACGAGCCTTTTAAACGCTGCATATTAATTGTATACTTGTTGCTGAATCAGGCCTTATGGTGCCTGTCATGATATTCATGCTTTGGCTGTTGAAGTTTTCAGTTTTTCACAGACTATATACCAGGATGAACTTCGGCATCTGGATAGGTATTCTTAGTTGAGACTGTTATTTACACTTCTTATTAACTTAACTCACCTGGGTGAATGTTGTTGCCACAGTTGGGTGAAAGAGAACAGGCTGGACCAGTTACAGTTTGCCCGGCAGAAGATGACATATTGTTATCTGTCTGCTGCTGCTACGATATTCCCTTCTGAATTGCGTGACGCTCGCATTTTATGGGCCCAAAATGCCCTTCTCACAGCAGTGGTAGATGACTTCTTCGATGGTGGGGGGTCAAAGGAAGAACTAGAAAACCTGATAGAATTAGTTGAGAAGTACAAGCCTTCAACTTGATGTCTTTGTCTGCTCTTTCGCCAGTAGTAGTCATCTCTTATGCATATCTAATTCATCTTCCCCATTTTCCCAAATGCTTTTAGGTGGAATAAGGACCATGAAGATATGTTTTATTCTGAGCATGTAAAAATAGTATTTTCTGCTATTTATACTACAGCAAACCAGTTTGGAGCAAAGGCTTCTGCAGCGCACGGCCGAGATGTTACCAAACACTTTGCAGAAATAGTAAGTTTATTGTGTGCTCGTATTACATTGCCTTGCCCTATATATATTCAGAACTGACAATACTTATTTGCAGTGGCTGGATGTACTGAGGTCTATGATGATCGAGGCAGAATGGCAAAAGAGGCAATATGTTCCGACAGTTGAAGAATACATGAAAAATGCAATTGTTTCCTTTGCACTAGGCCCGATAGTTCTCCTAACATTGTATTTTGTTGGAGAAAAGGTATCAAGAATGCTGTCGAAGATAAAGAGTGCAGGGAATTATTCAAGTTAATGAGCACTTGCGGTCGTCTCCTCAATGACATCCAAGGTTTTGAGGTATTTGGGCCCCTTAGCAAAAGAAGAATTCATTCTACTGCATATTCCGCACGTACATTATTTGTCAACAGGACTTGGCATATCTTCTTCAAATTTCCGTTGTTTGTTTTATGTTATGCCCTGTGAATTCACTTGCATTCCACATAAATTCTGCAGTAAGTGAGATTATTAGTAGAACTACTGTTTCCAAAATTCGGATTATTAGTAAGTGAGATAATAGTATTGTTAATACTATTATGTTTGAAAAGAGTATTGTTAAGCCATCGCTTACATTCATTGGTCCACCACTACAGAAGGATTGCAGCGAGGGCAAGCTGAATAGTATTGCACTTCTTGTTCTTCATAGTGACGATTCTTTGTCTATAGAATCGGCTAAAAGGTCGATACAGAATTCCATAGACACTTCTCGGAGAAGCTTACTGAGATTGGTTCTTAGGAAAGAAACTGCTGTTCCTAGGCCATGCAAGGAGCTGTTCTGGAAGATGTGCAAGATACTTCACTTGTTCTACTTTCAGACTGATGGGTTTAGCTCTCCGACGGAAATGGTTGGTGCAGTGAATGCAGTTATCAATGAGCCCCTAAAATCATCTTCGTCCATGTAATTAGAAAATCATCAGAGGCGGCAGCGGCAGTAGTCATGGTACATTGAAAGTTCGTAACTTCGTTGATGTTGATGGATGGAAGTAGATTTCTGACTGGTACTTCGTTGTGTACTCCCTCTTCCCGAACGGAGGGAGCATTAAGGAAGACCTGTACTTGTTATGATAGTGACTTTCGGAGTACTTTTCCCATAGGTTTTGAATAAGATTTTACTGTATTCTGACCATTTATGTTGTTTTATTGAGTTTTTGTCCCATTATGAATTATGATACTGTATGTCGTCACAAGTGAGGTTTCCTTTGCCATCCCTATCCCGCTAGTCACACTTTTGAATGCAGACGCTTACATCGTTTTATCAGGTGTTGAAACAGAACATAATCATACAGCCTATCTACAAGAGAATCTAGATCCCTGGTGTTTGCGTGAGCATGAAGTTATCACAGTTGACACGACTAATTGGCAAGGGAAGTTGACATTTTTAATTAAGAGGATAAGCAGCAGTCTGAGTAAAAGGCTGTATAACAAGTGTGTCAAGGAATCCCCTTTAAGCTTTTCACAGTATTAGTTTTACAAAAAAATCAGAATCATGTTACTAAACAGCTAGTTATAGAATCTGCAGTTGTGAAGCCTAGAAGTAAATAACTGAATAACCCTGAACGACCTTGGGAAAATTTTGAACATCTGTAGTCTGTTCAGCTGCATATCTGCACACCCTCATAGAAGGTCGAATTTGCACCTGTCATAGCCTGCAGAAACGAAATGAGTACAATCATTAGAATCCAACCCAAATAAAACTTGGGGGGTGTTCGGCGTAGGGGGTCTAAACTTTAGAGGGTTTTTCCAACGAATATTGTGATTACAAATAAAGTTTAATTACGAAACTAATTTCAGGACCCCGCTCGAATTCGCGAGACGAATCTAATGAGGGTAATTAAGGCGTGATTAGAAGATAGTTACTGTAGCATCACTGTAGCAAAACATAGATTAATTAGGCTCATTAGATTCGTCTCGCGATTTAGAGGGGGGGGTCGTGACATAGGTTTTGTCATTAAATGAATAAAAAAATTTAAATAGTAAGATTCTCGTTTTTTAGAGGGGTCTAAACTTTAGCGGCAGTTCAACGAACACCCCCTTGGAGAGAAACGCAGTTACGCAGTAGGGCTGGGCACTGTCGCGCTAAATTTACACTCACGGAACAAGTATACAAAGGAATTTCAACGGAGGAACAATTCGATTCCTCAAGAACCTAGGCATAGGCTAATATTAAGATGACAAGTGAGTGAAGTGACTGAAGTTCAGTCAGAGGCCCAAAGCAATGCACAGGGCATAGTCAAACTGTAAGCCAAGTGTCTGTCACCGGTATTTTGAAGCACAATCAAAGCAATGTCGTGCTTTTAAACTCCAAAAAATATTATCATGATCAGTGAAGGTGAAGGCCACTTAGGCCAGGTGACTTGACATGGTTGCGCGAAATCGACATCAAGCGAAAGCCAAAACAGGGGAAATTTATCAAGGTGGGTTGCTGATGCTTACTTGGGTCTCTGGTGACAATGGTGGCGGTGCCGCCGAAGTCGCAGGACCCCCCGGCCGCCTTGCTCTGCTGCCAGTAGCTGTTGAAGGCGAAGGATGCGTGCGCGAGCACGGTGTTGGGCTGGTAGCACGCGCCGGCGGGCTGGATGGACCCGCACTCGGCGCCGGTGCCGCACGCGTAGTCCATGGCCTCCTGGATGATCGGGTCCGGCACTGTCGGCTTCGCCACGCACCACAGCGGCTGCCCCGCCCCCGGCTGCATCGGCGGCGCCAGAGGCGGAGGGTACACGATCGGCGGCTGGAACGGGCCGCCGCCGCCGCCGGAGCCTCCCCCGGAGCCGGGCTCGGGCGGGCTGGGCACCACCACGATGGGGCTCGGCGGGCTCGTGCCGACCTGCGGCGGGTACGGCGTCGTGGACGCCGGCGGACTTCCCTGCCCACCCGGCCCACCCTGATCACCACCCTGCCCGCCCTGGCCTCCCGGGGCGCCGCCGCCCGGCGGGCTCGGCTCGAAGGACGGCGGAACGGGGGTGATCGGGGGCAGCGGAAGCGGCGGGGGCTGCTCCGGGACGGTAGGGGCGGACGGCGTCTGGTCCGGTACGGAAGGGGCGGACGGCGTCTGGTCTGGTACGGAAGGGGCGGACGGCGTCTGGTCCGGTACGGAAGGGGTGGAAGGCGTCGTGACGACCGGAGGCTGGTCCGAGACGGAAGGGGTGGACGGCGTCGTGACGGCTGGAGGCGTCGACGTCGTCGGCGGCGCGTCTGGCGGGTTGACGCAGAACGGCGAGTTGCCGGCGTCGGCGAGGCTCGCGGCGTCGCCGTCGCCGGCGGGATGGGGTAGGCGCGCCGGCTCTACTGTCCTGATGAAGTTGAGCTTGAACAGCGCGTCCAGCAGCGGGTGGCTCCTGCTCTGCAGTCGCCTCACTGCTCGTGCCTCTGCTCCATGCATCAACGAACAAGACTTCACTAGATTAGTACTGCTGCATTATAAGCACACAGCCATTTTGATTGCTGGGATCGATTTGAGGCAGTGAGTTTCATTTTATTTTATTAACAAGAAAAATGCTGACAAATGATGGGAGGAAATGGCCTCGTGATCAATCTTGCTTGCTTGCTTGTGAGTGAGTGAGTGAGGCAGGGAGGGAGGGAGGGAGTGAACTGAACTGAACTGCAATGCACTTACCACACTGGAAGGCGCAGGCCAGGATCAGCAGCGACCCCGCCAGCACTGCCAACCTACTGCTCACTGTGCTCTCGCGCGCCATGGCCGCTGCCTCTGCTGCCCTGTTTCTTGACGCTGGCACCAGTGCCCGTCGCAGCAGCCATAGGCCGTTATATCAGTGCCCGTCGAAGCAGCAGCAGTAGCAACAGCAGTGTGGATCGGCCATGGATCTCCAAAGCAAGCGGGGAAAACTAAAAGCCGGAAAGAGGAAAAGGCGGCCCCCGATCGGCCGTGGCGGTGGTGGACGAGATGATCCCCGTATGCGCTGCGCTAGCTGCTCCGCTTCCGCTTTCGCTTTAGTTGGCCGAGAAAACGTGCTAGCTGTTCGAGTTGCCGCAGTGCTGAATCTGCTGATGCTGCAGTGGCCATGGTCCATGGACCATGGTGGTGGTGGTGGATTAAGGATGGATGCCGTTGCCGGTTTCTTGTTGTTTAATTTTGGTATCTATGCTTGCTTGCCACTAGGGAAATTGCGGTACGTACGGCGAGAGAACGTGCGTTGCGACGCCTCTGGATTTCGTTTCCGCTTGCTTTGTGGGCACGGAAGGTACCATGGGGTGGATACTCGCGAGAGCATCTCTGCAGCTGGGGGAGTGTGTGACTTGTCTCAAGTTGAGTGACATCAGAGTGACGCAGAGTGACTTGTGTGATCATTCCTAAGCTGCCTGGAACGGCCGAAAGCTCTGTGGAAGTTGGTGACGGCGACGTGCCATGGTGATGTACTGCCTCCGGGCCATTTTTCATGGCGTTAAGAGCTCGCTCTTTTTTATTATGATGAATTCGTAGTACTACTAAAGAGTTCTGTTAACGAAGTAAAAAAGAGTGAGGGGGAGCTGTTCCGGTTGGCTTATACAGCATATGAGATCACACGCGCGCGTTAATTACTTCCAGTTTCCCGGGTTCCTTTTAAGTTCACCGGTGATCCATCATGGACCTGTTTCATCATCTATTTGGGCGGAGTACGGCCCACGGCTACTACTCGATGCCGTAGACAAAAAAAAAAAAGGGGGCCCCTCTCCCTCGTAGCCGCTACCTGGATGGAAACCGGCGCAAAGCCCACTTCGCGAGGCCCAGCGCCGGCTTCGTTCTTCTTCGCCAGGCCGCTCGTTGTTTCAGTGGAGTGGACTATGGCTGCCGTCGCCGCCACGGTAGATACAGTAGATGACGCCCCTGCTTCCTGGGCACTCACCAAATCCCTTTGACAAGAAGCCGGTTGATGGAGGATGCGATGGGATGGATGGATGCACGCACGCTCTGGCTCGCCGCGGCGCAGTCAAGTCAGTCAGTAATACACGCGCGCCATTGACACTACGTACCCGCAGTCGATCTCCCTAGCTCACACATTTGTGTGGAGACGATCGACAGCGCTGCGTGCGTGCGTACCAACTGCTGAATGCCTGAATGCTCGTCTCCCGTGTCCCAATCGACCTCGAGTCCTCGACCGACCTACTGCGTCTGCGCGTGCATGGATACATGACCGACCGACCGATCGAAACGAGACGTCGCCGCGCGTTGCCTCCGCTCCAGGGCACTCATGCGCATGGAAAGCCAGGAATTTGTCCCCGTCGCCATGGTACCAAATGTCGTACCACCACTTGTGAATACAAGTAAAGAAAATGAGAATAAAATGCAGTTTAGTGTGGAGCCTGTCCCATGAGACAACGCCGATACAATGAATCAGATCGAATGCATTTCGCCTATTAAACCACATTACTGGTAGTGGCGCTCGGTGCAGGTTTCGTTCGACGCGTTCTCCAGTATAAATCAGGGGGCTTGTTAGCATAGGATCCCTATCTCCTTGCACAGTAACGTATGGTTCCTCAGACGGGCATGCATCTACGTACAGTTCGTACCAACATTAATGTTCTTTCACTAGGTTGTTTTGGTTCAATCAGTGTAACTGGGCCTATGCCACAGCCCTCATGTTGTTGTTCCTCTCGCCAAACTCAAGGCGTGCAAGGCAAAGAGTGTATTATCGAAGCATGGTACGAAAGCTGGTATGTATGCTTGTTCGTTTTAGCTGGCCTGCTGGGCGCCTGGCCACTATCACAGACAGAGCAAAGAGACGGTATCTTCTGCAGCTCGATCACGAGATGCATGCACATCGTTCGGCCCAATCAATTTCATTTGCCAATCGCTGCTTGCGTATGAGTACCAGCCAAAGAATATCTATTGAGAATCTGAGTTACTGCTTATATATATAGAGGTGATTAACATTTTCTATACGAAGCCGCATTGACAGCAAAATCATCATAGATTATATATAGCGTTTTTCATCTCTGATGTTCACGTAGAGAACCAATTAGTTAGTTCAAAAAGTTACCAAAATATATGTTTCTGGTCCACTTTGCTTACCATTTAACTAAGGTGTTTGAGCTTCTAGCAGATCTAGACTGAAACTGATCAAGCCCTACTAGGGATGCAAGTGGTTACCCAATGGGTGGTTGTGGATTATCATCTTAGCTCGTTTGTTCAACTAGCTTAAGAGTTCATTTCAACGAGTTAGGATATCACAATTCGGCGCCCTCTGTTCAGAAATACATATCAGTTTTGATTGTTAATGGAGAAAATAATATTAAGGTCGATAACATAATATAATTATTTTTATTCGACGCCCTCAGTTCAGAAATACAAAGATTTCTAGCTTCATCTTCCTATTACAATTTATTTTTACAATCAGTCAAACGTTAAAGAATTTTAATTTTGATTAAACCCAAAAATGCTTACATTTCTTAACGGATGAAGTAAGTGTACTGCCGAGTGTAAGCAAGCATAGCCAATGCAAATTAAATAATCGCCAAGTGGAAGACAGGAAGAAAGACTTGCGTTTGTGTTGTGTAAGGAGACAACAACCAGTGTAGTCCAGGAACAGGCGGTGTTGTGGTATCCAATGAAGAAGCGAAGAAACGACAGTCACAAATTCAGTCCATATGTGCCTAGTATCATACGCATGCATGCATTGTGTTCAGACGTACAGGTTGAGGCGAAAAAACAGTAGGGAGATGAGGAGATGTCTGGATGAAAGGTCTGCGCGATGTCGGCACGGGAAGGCGCCAAGCGTCCGCGCCATGCCCTTCCAAAGGAGATACAATGCTTGACACCGATCGCCATTCTTGGATCGTTGCATCGGGGAGACCGCGGCCGGCTGTCACCTCCCTAATCCCTATCCTGTAATCGCGTGTTCCTTCTTGGATCAATGGGTCCATGCATGCATCAGCCAGCGTGTTCGTACGCGCGCGGAGGGTAGAAGGTATCGGTCGTCCATGGATCGATCTTCCACTTGCGTCTGAAAGTCCAAAATATGTGACTCGGTGGATCCAGTTGTGAAGATGCACGTACACCCAGGTGCCCCTCGGCTCACGGTAGAGCTGGTATTCGTTCTAGCTTGAAGAATAAACGATGCATGATATCGATTTGATGGTTGAAATTGTGTATGCACTACAAAATATCTGAAGACAGTGCCAATGGAGTGGGGGCCCATGCGAAGAATATGCATGGTGCACGAATGCATGTCGAAAAATGATGGAATGAAAAACATAGCCAACATACACGTACACTACATAGGGTGTTGGCACTATTATGCTTTTCACTTGAGACTTTGATATATATTACACCTGGTCTGGAATATGTGTGGAGCGTGTCGATCGTTCGAAGTCTAAAAGATGAGGTAATAGTTGTACTTCTCCTGGGTGCAGAGCAGCTAGCTAAGGTTTTTGTTTCCTACTATACGGCCTGTCTCTGTGTGCACAGTGCACTATCACGTCAATTCTGAACATCGTACGTGTATTGACGTGTGGTTAACCATCCTTACCGCGTCGAGGAGTAGGTATATATGCGACAGTTAAAAACCGGCTCTGCCAGTTGGCTGTCGATTCAAACGCGACATGCAGACCCCACGCCCTCACATGCGCGCGCGACTCCAAGAGATCTAGCTAGGCAGAGGACAAATCTCCATGACTTAGCCGTTGAAGCAGCAAACGTTCCCAGCTAGGCCCAGCTCGACACTCGGCCAATCGACGCCAGCCACAACCTTGGCCACCGAGACAGCGAGACATGGCACCAGCTCTGCCATTGCCGTGTACAAGCTGCCACGCCGTCACTCGAGTACGCCTATATAAGCGTAGCCCCGGTCGCCTACTTCCCTCGCACAATCCAAGCTAAGCTAAGCCAAGCTCAGTCGATCGACCAGCAAGGCAGCAAGCCACCAACCACCATGGCCGTCGTCGCCAAGAGCCACCGCATTGCGCCCGCCCTGCTCGTCGTCGTCTCGGTTCTGATAGCGCAGCTTGCGCCGGCCGCTGCGTGCCCGACCTGCCCCACGCCGAAGCCGCCGCCACCGCCGAAGCCGCCGACGCCCGTGCCGTGCCCGCCGCCGCCGTACACGCCCGTCCCGTCGCCGCCGTACACGCCGCCGTCGGGCAAGTGCCCGATCGACACACTGAAGCTGCTGGCGTGCGTGGACGCGCTCAACGGGCTGGTGCACGCCGTCGTGGGCGCCAACCCGGCCTTGAAGTGCTGCCCGCTGCTGTCCGGCGTGGCCGACCTCGACGCCGCGCTCTGCCTCTGCACCACCATCAAGGCCAAGGCGCTCGGCATCAACCTCGTGCTTCCGATAGCCATCGAGGTGCTCGTCAACGAGTGCCACAAGAACGTGCCCGCCAGCTTCCAGTGCCCCTCGTAACTGCATACTTCAACAAGTTCAGTTACATACTGCACATGTATCATTATTACAACTGCATGCATGCCTGCATGCATGGTGGGTTAAGGTTTTATTACACAGTACGTACATGATGATAAGACCAGTCCAGTTATACATGCATATCACAAACAATATAGCATATGTGAGCATAATTTATACAAGAATCTGCATTTTGTAATTGTGTACTGTACCAATATCATATTGTACCATGAACAGTGGCTTGTGGTCTCGGTCATGCAGTGACCAAGAGTGTTTTATGAATAATAAAGTGTGCGTGTGTGTATTGTGTAATGTATATGAAGCTTTGCGGTGCATGGTTCAGAAAACCTCCCTTTTCGTGTTATATCAAGGGAAATGTTTGTTTTCGCATCCTATGCTTTTACCAGAATTTTATTTCTCTTGTGTTTACCACCCTCGATAATTTTTTGTTCTTCTTTCCAATTAGCATCAGCTATCATGTCGAAATCAGCCCCGTAAGAAATTGCATCCCCATGTTGAAAGGCCAAAATGTCAGGTAGGTTGATGAAATTGTGGGTTTGGAATCGGATAGACGGGCGTTGAAGCTTAGGATAAGAAGCTGCAGCTGCAGCAGCATCGACATTACATTTCTACAGACCATGTATTAACTGACAATCTGAAGGACATCTATATTTCACAAAAGCTCGACTTCCTCTTATGATGAGGTTGATGCCACTCACAGCTCAAAGTGCCAACACCTGCTCTGTTTCGCATGCGACAAAGAAGTCTAGTGCTGACGCCACAAAAATCCAGCCTCAAAAAGGCCACCAGAAGAACGAGTACAAGCACGACATGCTGACACCACAAAAGGAAATTAAGAAAAAAGTGGAGCTTCTAGCAGAACATTGCAGCTAATAAGCTGGCAGGTCTAGGCGTCCGGCAGAGCGCACAAAGCAAGTTGTTTACGTGATTGAAAAACGACCGCGCCGGGCAGCAATAATTGACAACATTACCAATCCGGCAAAACGAAACAAAATACAGATGTTGACAAATATCACCATTCAAGATTCTACATATTCGATTATACAGCAGTTGTTCCAGTACAAGATAGGACGGGTATCATTACCATCGAGGAAATTAAGAACCAAAACCACCATACTTCACTCTGTGTTAAGGCACTTGTAACAGGAAACATGATCAATAATAGCTATCTGCAATCCAGAAGGGATTTCGGCAGGCAAGCTCAAGCCACGGCTTGGAGAGCCCTCTCAAAGTTGGCTTCTGAAGATGCCGCGGTCTTAACTAGCACATGATCTGGGTGCGATAGCTTCAGCTGGCTGCAAAGGCAGAGCGCGTTAGACGCAAGCTGATCTTGTTTTCATCAAAAGCAGACATTGTGTATAGTACCCGATGCGTATCAGAAGTAAATTTGAACATATATCACCCACAGCTTTTCAACAAAACAATCTTCTCATATAGCATAAACCACTAGCTGAGTTAATTTGATAAAGCTTAGCATGTTCTATAATATCCATGGACTGATGCATAGGGGATCCTAGCATGATAAACTGCCATTTCTTTTCATACTATATTGGTAGCATATACAGCAGTCTTCTTGAATACACGTAGGCCAAAAATTGGTCTGGTAAACACAGCCAACATAGGTCAGTTTCAAGTTGTTGGGGAGACAGGATATATGAGATCAGAAAGAAGTGGCTATAAGATGTCAATTCCAGATGTGCAAAATCAGGATCATTGGCCAGAAAATACAGCTGTGCTGCACGAGGCTACAGAATAGACAGATTCATCCAATGAAATAAGAGATAAAGATTTGCTAGTTCAAATGGGAAAAGTATCTCTGTTCATGTGGTCCTACTACCAACACGTTGCAACAAGTGACATCAACATGCTTCTGTAGTAGCCGAGGTCAATTTTGCGGTTCCATGCACTTGACCACAATGGCTGTGTGGCTGCTGCTTACAAGGGCCGAGAAGCCAGAACAACTAATACAGCTCCAAAGTAGCATCTTTTTGATAGACCTCGAGACGACAGGTCCATTGCCTAACAGCACAGGATAATTGCACTAGAATGCTATCTTGCAACGTCTAATCATATTTGCTTTGCTAGAATTAAACGTTTAGGATTCTGAACATTAAGCATAAACAAGTTCACTGAAACTTTAATTCTACAGCTATTCGCCTTGTTCATTATTTATATACTTAAGAAACATTTCTTGCTAATAACCATTATCTACAGCTATGTGCAACCCATGTACATTCATCGATCAGTATTCTAGAATTACTAAATTAGTTTGGTGAGCTTTTATGAATTAGTTAAAATGCATAAGAGAATCCCTACATGATCAGTGACTGAGCGGCAGTAGAGCAGTAGAAATTGTGTAGATGTTCTGGGTTACACTATGTACCTGAGGTATCGTGACGACGGTTTGCCAAGGTGTAGGTTACATACGATAAGGTTGGCAAGAGTTTCAGGATCTTTTGCATCCTACAAGAATAATAAAAGGGGTTTAGCAAATCAAACACAATTTTCACATGTTTTGCTGGCTTTCCATTGCTGGAAAAGTAGGTCATTGGTGCCACTGCCAACCTTGTTCAATGCCTCAAGCAATAGAGTCTCAGCCTCCTCGAAGCTTCCCATGTGCATACAACAAACTGCCTTTCCATTTAGAACCATTCCTGTCATTGGGTACTTTTCAGCAAAATCTTGGAAAATGAGATAAGCTTCACGGATCTTAGAGCCGCCCTGCACCATAGATTTCAATGGTAACCACATGTTTCCAACAAAGACCAAAGCAATATTGAAGCTTCAGTATTTCATATCATTCGACTGTGAAATTAGTAAAATTACTTACAACAGCAATGTCCAACCATGCATTTGCAAGTTGTGTCAGAGTATGGTCTTCATCAATTTGTTGCATGATCTTCAACTGCTTCTCAGCATAGTCTGAACGATGCATCTTAATGAAGATCTGGACATTTAATGCATGTCTGTAACCAAGCGAGATCAGTGTTATTTTCAAATGATGCCGGACACAAGAAAACAAGACTCAAAGCACCATGTACCAATGAATTTACAAATCAATCAAAAATTTAGAATCTTAATATATTGAAGATGATGTGTGCCATACTTCCTATCACACTAAATCAGGGGCTATCAATTGGTGGGAGGTGTGGGTGTACACCTGCACCACCCAAGTTCAAGTCTTCTTCGATTAGAATTTGGGTGCCCATTTCTTTTTAATGAAAAGCCAATAACCGTAGGTTGGAACTTTTTCTTAAAATGTTATATGAATGTCCATCAGTAAAGCCAATAGCCAGAAATCACATATTAATATAAATATCCTAAGCAAACAAACATCTAACAATGACGCACCTCTAGAGCAACACACATACAAAACAAGATAAGCATAAAAAGCATCTTCTCATGTAAGGCTGATAAATGATATCAAAGCACATAAAAACCATTCGACTACACTTTTCAAGTAACAAATAATGAGTAATATTTGAATTACTTTTCCAGGATGATTTCAAGTTTTATACTGGACAGCAAATAAAAGGAGTAAGATTTCGAGTTTTGAAACAGGGCAGCAAAGGAAATTGTAACATCATTGTCATCAGGCAGTAAAAATTCATAGAGCAACATGTCCATGCATAAGTATATCAATATGCAAAGTCTAAACAAACATAAGATGCGTGAAAAATGGAAACTTACAGATCCAGAGTTCCTCCAGAGTGCGTGTGCTTGAGAGCCTCATTGTAGTCTTGCTCATGCATAAATATAATTCCAGCAATCAATCGCAGAACAGGGTTGCTTCCAATTGCTGAATCACTCAACCATTCTTTGAGACTGGAGATGGCTCCTTCCTTTGAAGTTGCACAAGGAACAACAAACATCAGATTTCAGACTCTCTGAATGGTTGGGAAATACGGAAAATATACTCCAGCTATCAAGTAGAGTCTGGTATAACATGCACCAAAAGCGACAGTTCACAATTCAAAAATATATTATTAGTGCAATGGACATTTGAATATATACATTTGACGGTTCACTTCAAACGCAGTGCACGTACAGTCTGCCAATGGAGCTATTAATTTACTGGAACACAGGTGAAGAAAGCCAAGCATAAGTGAGCACGTATTGATTCGAGGGTGTCTCAAATGATTTATCACAAGCTGTCAATTTGACATGTGTCATTACTTCTCATTTTCTACCAGCAGAGTACAAATGTGGTGCATTATTGAATGTTGAATGACGGTAATCGCTTGATTTAAAAGTGTAGTGAAGACTTCTCTCAAACACTTCGAAACACAATTCCATGATAATTGCACGCGCTTTCTAATTAAAATGTTACTAGCAATCAAGCATCTACAAACTCGTCAGTTCTTGGCCTCCAGCTGTGCAAGTGATGCGTAGTAGCCCCCAGATCACATTACAAGTATATCAGTGACATATCTAACCCTAAGATCGTAACGATCCCCAACGCAACAACCCGGATCCAAGCCACGCACACCAGCAATCTGGAACAGATCAGAGGCAAATACACCAGATCCAGCGCGCTAACCTTGTCGCCGGAGAGGTAGAGCGCCAGCAGCTTCACGGCCTGCAGCGACGTCGCGGCTGACGAGTCGATCTCGCTGATCACCAGCTGCACACACGCAGGGAAAGTCATGATGCTCAAGCCCAACGACCAGAGAGAGAGAGCCAATTCCGGCGAGCTAGAAGATAGATGCGTAACGCACCTGGTAGGATCCGAGGGCTATGTAGGAGCGGAAGACGATGGTGTCGCGCTCGGCAGCGGCGTCGGCGTCAAGGCCCGGGACATCGCTGTTGTTGATGGCCGCCTGGTAGGCGCCAAGGTAGAACAGGTTGCGCAGGTTGAAGAGCAGGTCGGGGGTGGCCATTGGTGCAACGCGCGACGGCGGAGGAGGAAGCGGCGGCGAATGAAGACGGAGATCCGAGAGGGCGCTGAAGCCTCTGCCTGTTCGGTCTGGTGGGGGTGTTTCAGTTGCTGGAGGAAGGAGAAGGGGAAGATGTATTTATAATTGGGCTCTAGTTGGGCTGCACGTGGAGGCCTCTGGCTGTGGACCCAATGAAACTGGGTTTGTTGCACCCTTTTTTTTAGACTTTGGGCCGTCTTTGTACTGCGACAAAGGAGCCCATTAATACATTGCCATATTTTTTTATTGAGATGGAAATATAATTCTTTTTTTGCGAGGAATAATTTCGATTAATCACTGGTTCAGTGGACGTCACTCTCTTTTTTTTTTTTTTTGAGAAAACTGGCGAGGGAGTTCACCACCTGAAATTTCTCACCAAAAACAAAATTGTTGTTTAACATAAATTTTGTGCAACAAAGAAACAGAATGAACAAAGGGAAAATACCTTACCTACTGGCTACTATCTAGTTGCACCAGCTAGAATGAAGCATCAGCCGTGGCGGAATCTTTTTTTTTTTTGTTTTTTTTTGGTTGGGGGGGGGGGGGGCATGGGCCTCCTAAGTTTGTCCACTCTCATTATACATTAGCCGTGATCGGTACGGATTTTCACAGCTGTGCTGTGCTGCAGCTGCACAGCCGGTCCAAAACGAAACAATCGCAACAATCGCAAGCGCTGCAGGGAAAAAAAACACACGTTCCACGAACTGTTCGGCCGCACTTTCGCTGTAGCTGTGCAACATAGTGTTGACTGTTGCAGCACAGCTGCAGCGCAACGGTGAAAATCGCTGCCGATCGCTGCAATTAGAGTTCATCATTATCTCATGTCCAAAAAAAAATCATCACTATCTGCTACTGCCAATAAGCACTAGTTCTCTCTCACGTATGTGTAGGTGGACATGAGGCTCGCACAAGCCGTTGTGGCATTGCGGCTGTTCCTTCGTTTCATATCGTCACTAAAGAGTCAGCAGCAATGTGTTCTTCGGGTCAAATGACTGATTCGAAAACGCGGAGTCGTAAGCGGTGCAAACAGATAAACTTTACTTTCTAAGAGGTGCAAAGCTAGATGATAGGAACTTTTCTTATTTTTTAAGTATTTAAAGCTTTTGTCTATAGGCTCTCTTTAGTGTGCATTTGTGATGTAAAGGTTAAATGATCCTTCGTTATATATAGATACCAATTTTCTTTATTAAGAAAAGTAATGCCCTCGCTCAGATTTCTCTAAACATTGTGGCAAGGACAGCTTGTGAATGAATGAAGCTACTTAAAATTGAACGAAATTTATCCAGGCCTGCCATACAAAATCGCACATGTAATTTGTGCACCCACGACTTGCTCTGCCGGGATGACGATGTGACATTTTCGCCCTACTCTTTCTGTCTTTAAATACAGTGTCTATTTTAGCTTTGTCTTAAGTTAAAATTTTTGAACTTTGACCAACAATATCTATAAATATATATTGTTTCAAACTAAAAGAGTTACATGTTATGATAGTTCATTTCATGGTGAATCTAGCGACATCACTTTTTTGTTGTCGATATTTATAGTTTTTTCACAATTGTTGGTCAAAATTTAAATTTGTTTGACTTAGAACAAAACTAGATAGACACTGTGTTTTAGAACAGGAGTATAAAAAACAGCATGCAGCTCGACATCGGAACACAACGGTCTTTCGGCGCCACACCACTCTACTCCACCCACCGCCTCGGAGGACGAGACCAGAACCGTGATGGCCCGACGGAGTCGTCAGAGCAGCACCAGAGGAAGCAGGCGCTGGCACTCGCGGCGTACGACGCCTCCGGCCTCGTCACCCCGATCCGCATCTCGCGAAGGTACGCACACACGCACGCGCGTTCGTTCATGGAACTTCTCACTCCCTGCTTCTTACTAGTGGCCTCATTCGATCGCGAAACAGAGAAGCTGAGGTGCAACCTAGGATCTCTGTAACGCGGTGAAAGAGTAGGAAGGATCTTGCGAATTCTTGCGGGGATGGCTCAACATTACTTTCTCTTCCAGTTCCGTATTGAAATCACTCCCAGGACAATACGTATTGAAATGTTGGACACAGGAAGCACGTAGTGGTGCAGTACAAGACAACAAAGGCCGAAATATAGTTGAGAATCCAAAATTAAATGATCTTCTTCGCTACAAAGATATGACTCGAAAATTTCAGAATCTGGCACTACGGGCTGCCTGCCATCCACCATGCACCTTGTTAGTAAATAACACACTTGACATCCTTAGCAAGCAAGTTGAAGAGGAAATCAATAGTTGCACTGATACTACGGATCCAGACACTGTTCCCACTAATGCTGCTCCTCCAAGTCAGTTGGTAATTACAGCACGCCTAAAGAAAAAGGAAGTGGAAACAAAAACCTCGAAGCGCAAAAAACATTGGGTCGATAAGATGCACAAACGTACAAAGGGAGGTCAGAAAAAGGAGGTGAAAAAAAAAAACTCGAAGAACAAAAAGGGAAAAGATTCAGTGGTATGTAACAGGACAAACTCTATTTGATTCTATTTAACTGTATTTTACAGAAAAAAGGCTGAGTTTTATCTAATTATTTAATTCTCTATTATTGAAAAAGGAACAAAAAACTGCAGAAGTGGCATTGGATGATGGGGCTGCAGTTCAAAATATTTCCAGTAGTACTTCTTGTCCCAAGGAAGAAATGTCTGAATCATACATGGCCATTAATACCTTCTCTCAACTACTGACGGTAATATTTCAATGTGATGATCAATGTAGTGATATACTGATATGCACAACAATTAATTTTCTTTCATTTTGCAGGGAGCAACCACCGATCATTTTAATGTTGAATTTTAGTAGTCAAGTTTGGTAATGTGTTTCAAGTGTAAAGTTCAGTATGTTTTGAACAACAAGAGGCAGAGAACAGCACAATATTTTGAACTCAGCAACCTTCTGCTTGTTTCTGTGACACAAGAGCTGTACAACATTTTGAGTTTCAGTATGACAGAACACAATATGTTGAGCTCTGCAACTTTCTGTTCATTCCAGTGATAGCACAATTTATAATTTGCCATCTATACAATTCTGTAGTCTTTGATGTGTCCAATACAATCACAACTTGCCCAATTTACTAGGAGCTGCACAATTTACAGAATACAATTTGCCATCTATACAATTTCTACAGTTTTCTTCCAGCTTGAGCTTCCCTGTAGCCGTGCCCTGCATCTGCTGCTCTCGGGGGTAGAGGAGGAATGAGCTTTTCTGCGGCCGTGCCCTGCAACCGCTGCTCTCAGGGTAGCGTGGTCGGCGCATCCGCATCCGCCGCCGGCGGCGGCGGCGGGGAGGAGACATGCTCCATCCTGCGACGGCGACGACAGATACGGGTGTGAGGAGCCGATGAGAGGGCCGTGGCGGGGAGGCGTTGTGGCAGGGAGACAGCAAGGGATGCCAGGAGGCGCAGTCGCGGGGAGATGTCGGGGAGGCCGGGAGGCGCCGTCGCGCGGGGAAACGGCGGCGGCGGCGGCGGCGGCCAGGCTACTCCAGCGCTCTTCAGAGGAGCCTCTGACTCGCACGCTCGTATGGGCCGTGATGGGCAGCTGGGCCTGCTGGTGTGTGGCTTGCGGGTGAAATTTGTCTGAGTCGCAGTTGGATTGCCTATGGACGGTGGAGATGATCGACTGCCGAGAGCAGTCGTTTCTGCCGACTGCAGACAATCTGATTCCGTTTTTAGTGTCCGCGGTGCAACTTGAAGTTTGAGGAGCCTGTATCCGCTAATGAACTGACTTTGATTTCTCTAAACATTGTGGCAAGAGCATCTTGCTCTTGTAGAATAATTCCGAGGGTGCTTTCCGTCTTGCCGTGCTCGGTGTGCTTGTTTTAAGAATGTTTGTTTATATCCTTTTCCACAGCTTTAGATGTTCTCTAGCATTCGCTTTGTTCCGGGCCGACTACCAGCACCAGACGAGAAGAATGATTTTTTGATGTGTATCTTCGCCATAGCCCCGGATTGTGTTTAGCACTTCATTCCTTGGATAGTTGGATTCCCTTGACAACTCATTGTTTTAGAGCAACTCCAACAGGTTTCAAAACATGTTCCCAATATCTGGTTTTGGGAACAAACGCATTAAACTGACGCTCCAACAGCTCCTATTCCCGTTCCCAAAATTTACGCCGCTCCCGAACCAGACGGCTCCGGTTGCCATGTTTCCGCCTCCTCCTCCCACTCCCAATCGTGAAAAAATTCTCCCTCGCCCGGATTCTCCCGCTTGTCCAATCCAAGGTTCGCAAAACCGGTCAAACCGGACCGGTTTTTCACGAAAACCGGGAAAACCGGTCCGGTCCGGTAGGCAAAACCGTCCGGTTTTTTGAAAAAATTAACACAGTGTTTTCGAGGAAACCGGTAAACCGCCCGGTTTTCCCGGTTTACCGGATCGGTTTTTTGGGTAACGGTTTGCCCGGTTTTTCCGAAAATGCAAACCTTGGTCCAATCTCCCGTGCACCGCACAACTCCTCCCTTGCCTCTTCTCTCTCCTCGCGCCCACGTTCTCCAGTGCGCGGCACTTCTTCTCCCTCCTCCGCCTACTACTCTTGCGCAGGCCGCGACGCCGCCATGCCCGGGCAGAGATTGTCCGTTCGCCGCTGCCTGGCGGAGGCCACTTCCCCATTGCACTCTGCCGGCTCTAGCCTGACCGTCATGCCCTACCTTACCGGCTCCTGCTGGACGGGCACGAACCTGCTGCTGCTTGCCTTTGCGTATGTCGTGCGCAGCCAGGAGCTAGATGCGACGGTAGGGGAGAAGAGTTCGACTCGGTCTCTACTGGACTGATCGTATGGGATAAAGGCCAAGCTGGACTGGATGATATATGGGCCGTATGCAGATACGAGGCCCAAATGGCGCATTTTAATTTTTTGGGAACTTAATATTGAAAACTGTTGGTGGAGAGACTTTTTCTTTGCTCCCAATAATTTTTGGAAGCTCCCAATACAAACTTTTTGGGAGTGATTTTTTTGGGAACTCTTGGAGTTGCTCTTACGTTTGAGAAAGAGATGCCCCGAATCCTCTTCACATATCTAAACCCTTAAAGAACCAGTTGAGAGGAAAATATTTTCTACCCTGCCATACTCAACCCACCTGTTGAGCTACCCTTGATCTAAATCATCCCACCGTTGATTTCCGGATAGCAGTGGGTCCAATCAAAATGTGTGACGCTCCCACCAAATGTTTACACGTTTAACATGCAAAAATCTTACATTTTCGAAACTTTTTTCACCTGGCAAGTTTTCCACCCTCCCGCAGGACCCGCTTGTGTGATTCTCAAACACGTTGATGCGTTACCGATTTTACCCAACTTGGCTTCCATATTTTGTGACAGTTTCCTTCCTTTCCTCTTTCCTATTAATTCCTGATTTGATTCCTTCCATTTCTCTCTCTCAAGGGAGCAATGAATACGTCCCTATTTCCATTCCTTCCCTTCCTCCTTCCCGGGTTGGATCGGAGGCGGCGCCGCTCTCTTGCACTGCTGGAGAGGACGACGCATCGATCGACGACGAGCTTGAGGCAGGGCGCATAGCTCATCGCCAGAAAAGATGCAATCAACTGGTTCAATAGACGAACCAAATTGAAGCACGATACGGTGCAGTCTACAATTCTATGGTCTTGACGGGATTCCACAACTTGAATTTGAGTCTGCCGCTGACCAAGAATGGGCGGCACTGCGACGATGATGACATCCTTCCGCAGCATCCTCAACAACACGCCGCCCCGTGGACCACCTTCTCTAGCACTTCCACCTGTATGCATCTGGTGCTTCAATCACTTGTTTTTCCCCAATTTCTCTATATCAGTTGGGTATTTGATTTTTGTCTGATTTAGATTAGATTGTTTCCTCCTTCAGTGTGGCTATCGATCTCTCCGGTTTCCTGCCGCCCAACCTTGACGGCTGCCCGATGAGCTTCGAGGCCCAGGTCCTCCACCGCTTCCTCATGGCGCACAGGTCTCTGGATGACGCCGGCCACGATGGCCATTTCGCCGCCGACGCCTTTGCCAAACATCGCATCTTTGACTTCAAGAGTACCGGTCGTGGTGCCATCAGGCTCCATCACATGATGTTCATCGCTTTTCATGTGAAGCATCAACATAGGTGCGAACATTGCACTCGAACACACAACGTGTTTGATTTCTCCTATCAGTTTGTAGATTTGCTTCTCATCTCCATTCGTGAATCGTGACATGGTTATCTATCATTCGATATCATGTCGAAGCTTTCGGTGAGGTCTGTACTTCTGTAGCCTTCGTCTCGTGAAATTTATTCAGTACAGCTTTTTGAGCAACTAATTGTTGGACAACTTGCGTGTTAATATTCGCTTGTAACCGGCCAATCACATTGTTCATCTAAGCATATATATACCGAAGGAAGCTCTAAGTTATCCAGGTATGCTACACACAATCAGTTTGCAAAGTTTAACCGGTATGTCACGCACCATCAGTTTGCTTGTCTTCAGTCATCGTGCAACATTATTTTTTATTTTATTGATTTACAGCATTTGAACCTACCATGTATTGATAAAAAATTTATGTCTCCAATCTGAGACTTTTTGCCTTGCTTTTTACAGAGGAGCCTTCATGCTCGGCTTGCCACTGGAAAAGTTGGGCTTTGGAAGGAAAAGTGAGTATCACATATAGCATTGCCAAGGAAAAATTCGCCTACAGAGACACAATGTATAACTCCCTGGTGATGTTAATAAGAGAATTGATAACAAATACTCGATCTGTTTTTGGAACATCAATATACCCCGATTTTCGCACATAGTTTTTTGAATCAATACCTATTGTTTTCACTAATTTGCCATTGTCATGTTACAAAGTTCATTAATTATATTATTATATGCATTTTTTACATATGAATATTAATTGTCTTGTCTTAATTAAAATGTTTGTTGTTATCACTTTAGACTTTGTTATCAGGCTCATCTGAAATTTTGCGGTTAGAATGAAATACATGGGAAATTACATTGAATGCATGTTTTGTAAATAATTGGAATGCATGTAATATATTTTTTCTTATTAACTTTTGTAAATAACTGGAATGCATGTAACATATTTTTCTTATGTAACATATTGTCATGTTACAAAGCTCTATTGTAAATATCCTTTTGACTTTTTTAGACACGTGCGTGGCGCACGTGCATTTGTACTAGTAGGCAGATAGGGCACAGAGCATCTAGCTTTACCCCTCTTCTTGTGGATTGTTTTTGACTGGCAATGACTTATACGCCATTTACCAAAAAAAAAAAAGGCTTCAACTTTATTCCAATCAAGCCTTGGATGGAACTCGAACCCGAAGCATCAGAACTATTCTCACGATCACGGATTCCTGTGCCCAAAGCATAAGCAGATTTCAATAATAAAAAAAAAACTCAGTTACAATGTTGATCAACATGCGGCGATGATCGCTTAAAGAGATAAGGGGACTAAAAAAGAAGATCGTGCGGCAACGATCTTGTGAATGAATGAAGCTACTCAAAATTGAAAAATGAAGCTACTCAAGGCGCGTTCTGGAAAAATGAAGCTACTCAAAATTGAACGAAATTTATCCAGACGACCAGACGTGCCATACAGCCGTGCTGCAGCGTGACTGGCAGCAGCGCTCACTCGACCGACGACGTGCTATGCTATGCTCTACCCCGGCGGCGCGCAAGGCGATGCGACTTGCGACGTTTCTCTTCCGTGCTACTAGTATAAAACGGTTTTTCGGCGCCACACCTCGCAGCGGCTAATCAACTCAACCCACCGCCGCCGCGTCCTGCCCCGGAGGGCGAGACCAGACCGCGCCATGGCGCCGACGGAGTCGTCGGAGCAGCAGCAGCACCAGCGGAAGCAGGCGCTGGCGCTCGCGGCGCACGACGCCTCCGGCCGCATCACCCCCATCAGCATCTCGCGAAGGTACGCAGGCGCGCGCGCGCGCTCGTTGATGGAACTTCTCACTCCCTGCTTCTTACTAGTATCCTCATTCGACTGCGAAACAGAGAAATTGAGGTGCAACCTAGGATCTTGCGAATTCTTGCGGGGGTAATGACTCAACATTACTTTCGTCCGGTTCCGGTTCGAGAGCAAACTCGAGGTTCCGTCCGACTTGTTGTTTGTATATCCGCGGTGCAACTTCAAGTTTGAGGAGCCTGTATCTAAATGGACCGAGAACCATTTGGGTATTTCATTGTTGTTTTGCACTTTGAGTCCAGCACTTTAGTTTCAAACAGGGGCGGATCTACAGGGTATGCCGGGTGGGCCACGGCATACCCTGCAGATTTGGCCAAGCCCAACCCAGAAAATAATAGGAAAGAAACTAAAACCATTGATCCCGATCGGAAAAACGAAAACCATCACGCCGCTGTTAAACTGCTCAAGTTTCTCGATGAGATCGACGTTTCCGGGCAACTGGCGACGCAGCTCCCGTCTCCCGAGTCCCAATCCTGCGATCCCCACACGAGAGAAGACTCCGGCCAGTCGCTCGCCGTTGCCGCACTGGCCGTGTTGCCGCATTGGCCCTGCGCCCCTGCCTAGCGGCAAGCGATAGCACTGATCAATTGTTAACTACCGCAGCAGCACAGGTACATCACTTCGCAATTAGATCAATTGCTAAACGTGTGGGTCTATTACATTGTTGATTGTCAATTGACTAGTCTTTTCGTGATCAAAGGAACATTTCATTTGATTCTCTCTCTCTCTCTACCATGAAAAAGGGCAATTATGAAGAGGAACCACATTGAGCTTTTTTTAAGATTAATTTAGTGACTTTCATATATTTTTGTGCTCATTAATATGTTTTTGTGTGATCTCTCAAATATTTTATAACTCTTTTTGTTACTTTACACTTATATACCAAGTTGTTTGGGCAAAATTTATAGTTTTTTGCCGAATTATTCGTTGGAGTTTAGGCTCGGCATACCCTGAAGTAAAATCCTAGATACGCCGCTGGTTTCAAACCGGACAATTATGCACTGTCATGTGCTCATGTGCAAATAAACAAACTACGAAACCATTCTTTTTATACAACTACCAATGTACAGTAACCAGCACGGAGTACTTTATTACAACTCAAGAAGTATTTCAGCATCAGCTCCTCGGTTGCAAATCGTCCCCTAAACTGCAAACAAACTCACGGATTGTGGTGACTGGTAATTTGGCGATACCTCAAACCAGTTCCATGGTTCACATTCGTGATCTATCTGTCTGCCGGTGTTGGTACACCTCCGACTCCATACTTAGGTGGTGTTTGGATCTATGGAGCTAAAACTAGCTTGACTAATTTTAGTCTTTTTTAGAGGCTAATTTTCCAAACACATGAGGCTAGAAGGTGACTAAATCTAGTCATGAGGCTAAAATCCTCTAGTCTCACAAGGGCTACTAAAATGAGTTTTAGTCCTCTCTCTCCTTATTTAATTCACCTGGAGAGGAGAGAGGGAGAGAGAAAAGGGAAGAGGGAGAGAGAGGATGGTCTTTAATGCTCTCTCATTTTAGTCTCTTCATCTTTTGCTTTCAAACATAGGTGAGACTAAAAAAAATTAGTCAGGCTAGTTTTAGTCATGAGACTAAAGGAGATCCAAACACCCTCTTACTCCCTACGTCATGTTTACTTAAAACTGAAGAAATAAACAGTATGGACCCAGTACCAGATCTGGTCAGATCCCAACTGCATGTACCCTTTCCTAAAAATCTTTTGCTGCTGCATCAATACAAGGTGACAACTCCAACCCTGCAGGAATTTATTGTGGTCACTACCTGCCTACCCTTCTCTCTTCATTGTGCAACCCTTTCTGGTTTCTGGTTGCTACTATCACAGCCACCACTTTCTGGTTTCTGGTTGCTACTATCACAGCCACCATTTCTGGAGTTTGGAGTCTGGACCTCCTAGTATACAAGATAAATGTTCATTGACTAGCGCTGATAAGTACATGGATAAATGTTCCTAGTTTTATGTAGTTGCTTGTTCATGTTCATCTTATATGAAGTTGTTTTTTTTTTCGAGGCATCCTATATGAAGTTGAATTGGTCACTTCGTCGTGGAAACAAAATAATGGGACGGTGATTTTTCTTGACTTGGGCTAGTGAAAATACCGGGTTTTGAAATGAACTCGATCACTTCATTACTCGCATTTTGTTCTTGAGAAGGACTGAATTTATAACCTTCGCAATGTGTGCGGTGTGCCACATGCAGAATGCTTGTCAAAAGGTTGTTTTTGGCGTGAGCCTTCAAGCAGACTTAAGTGGCAGAGTAGCTTGTTACATGACGATGTTTTGTACCATAATTTGCAGGGACACTGGAGATGACGATGTTGCGATACAGATACTGTACTGTGGGATATGCCACTCTGACCTGCACACCATTAAGAACGACTGGAAGAACGCCATCTACCCAGTTGTTGCTGGGTACGTGTCCTTAACAATCATCATCGCATTTTGTAATCGTCGATCATCTCCTCACTATATAGTTGAACTGAACCAGTCTAAATGAACTGCTAATATTCTGTATTCTATCTGAATCTGATCATGCTGCGACTGGTGTGAGTCCATCTCAAATTCTGATTCTGATTATAGCTCTGAACACACAAATAACGCTCTTCGACGGACGCAGGCACGAGATCGCCGGACTGGTCACCGAGGTCGGCAAGAACGTTTCGAGATTCAACATCGGCGACAGGGTGGGCGTCGGGTGCATGGTCAACACCTGCCAGTCCTGCGAGAGCTGCAAGGACGGGTTCGAGAACTACTGCTCCCAGATCGTCTTCACCTACAACTCCCGCGACGGCGACGGCGCCGTCACCTACGGCGGCTACTCCCACGCGGTTGTCGTGAACGAGCGCTTCGTCGTGCGGTTCCCCGACGGCATGCCGCTCGACGGCGGCGCGCCGCTGCTGTGCGCCGGGATCAGCGTGTACGCGCCCATGAAGCCCCACGGGCTGAATGCGCCGGGCAAGAGCGTCGGCGTGGTCGGACTCGGCGGGCTCGGCCACGTCGCGGTGAAGTTCGCGAAGGCGTTCGGGATGAGGGTGACCGTGATCAGCACGTCGCCGGAGAAGGAGGAGGAGGCCGTGGGGAAGCTTGGCGCGGACGCTTTTGTTGTCAGCAGCGATGCTGATCAGATGAAGGTAAAAAAGGTTTTTTCTTTTTTATTAGTTTTGGTTCATGATAAACTAGATCATGTCATGTTCTTTATCCGCGTATTTAAGCGCCTACTTGGATCTGTGTTTCGCAGTCTGTGATGGGCACGATGCATGGCATTATCAACACGGCCTCTCAAGGCGTGTCCATGCACCCTTATCTCGGGCTCCTCAAGCCCCAGGGCAAGATGATCTTGCTTGGTCTCCCAGCGAAGCCTGTGGAGATCTCTGCCTTCGCGTTGGTTGGTGGTAAGTCAGTCCCCGAATTTCTGACTTTCTGTACGCATTGCTAGCTGACGCTTGTCCATGGCGACTGATGCTGATTGCTGCGACAATCTGTGCGCACAGGCGGCAAGACTCTGGCCGGGAGCTGCATGGGGAGCATCAAAGACACGCAGGAGATGATCGACTTCGCCGCCGAGCACGGGGTGACAGCCGACATCGAGCTGGTTGGCGCTGAAGACGTGGACTGGGCCATGGAGCGCCTCGCCAAGGGCGAGGTCAGGTACCGTTTCGTCATCGACGTGGGCAACACACTCAGCGCGGCATGACTAGCGAGCTCACCGGTCTCAGCTCCGTAGTGTGATATGTGCAATTCACCCGCGACACCTGATCCCTGCAGAATCAAAAATGTACAGAGTGGTAAAACTGCCTAAACATTCCGTCGTGTGTTTGAATATTGTGTGATAAAGAAAGGAAATAGTATTTGGAATAAAAAGCTGCTCTATGTAGCGATGTAAGATGCAACTGTATACATTGCTTGTATTGTACTTGATAAACTCATGCGGTATATGTCCTCCCGGGCGCTCTCAAGCAGCTGAAGATAACCTTAACACACAGAGGGAAAAGCCATTTGCATTCTTTCTCTCTTTTTCCCAAACTGATCCAACCGTTTAACAACATTGAATTATTATACTCGTGCACACAGATAAACAGATGGACATTTCCACAGTTCGATGACAGTTATAGTATACAGATACATTTCAGATTATGCATTTTGATCAGGCTACAAAATATGGCATCTCATCACCTTGTCATGCCAAGGGATCTGGGGAGGGACAGCGACCGGACCTCCGGTGCTGAGCTTGGAAACATCACGTTGAGCCTGTGCATGAGGACATCGGCCTTTGACGGTATCTCATTTAGCAGGAACTGCTGGACGATGGGTTTCTTGAACCACTCCAGAACGGAGTCACCAGGTGCTCGCAGGACGACTTTGCTCACTTCAAATGGGGACTCCAGTGATGACAGCACCTGAGCGACCACCATTTTCAGTGATGTGCCTGTCACCAGCTTGATGCGCCGTGGCACAACCCCGTAGTAGAGCATCCGCTTCCTGAATCGGTGCAGCGTGTGCACGGTCGCCACGAGGGCCGCGCCCACTGACAGATTCCGGACATCCAAGGACCAGGCAATGTGCTGGTCGAAGACGATCGCCTTGGCAAACAGCTTGTTCTCATAGGCGACCTTCCACACACAGCGGGCTCGGTTCATCTGCCCCATGAGCACCAGGTAGTTGAGGAGAACGTTCACATAGTACCTGGCTGCGCTCTCCTCATTGTCGTAGTCGATGCTCTGGAAGAACTCGCGCACGAAAGAGAGCACTGGCTTCTTGCGCTGCTCTGGCCCAGTGAACAACCCACACATGAAGTCATGTGCCTTGTGCTTGCTGGCACTAAGGATGTCCATGATAGCCCGCTCATTGCCCTCGTCCTGGCACCGCACCAAATGTGCAAGAATGGACGTGTAGAGAATTAAGTCCACCTTCGCTGCCCCAGCGACATATGTCTCCAGCAGTGGCCGTGCTGACTCATACATCCCTGTCTTCATGCAAGACTCAAACAGCTGCCTTATGATAAAGTTGTTGGTCCTTATGCCGGCCGAGCCCATGAACCGTAGCCACCGGAGTGCAAGGTCAGTTGATCCATCCTTGATATAGATCATCAGCAGGTCACTTGCAGTCACCTCAATCGGGAACCCTGATGCCTTCATCTCCAGCAGAACCTTTGCAGCCAAATCCAGCAGACTCTTGTTTGCCAGCATCGTCAGCAAGGCCGAGAATGTGCTCAGCCCTGGCCTTGTCCCTGCATTTGCCATGGAATGATACAACCGCATCGCCGCATCCACCTGACCTGCTGAAGCATGCATTTCCACTAGACATGCATATGTGGCTGGCGTGGGGAAGAACCCAGCCTTCTCCATATCCCCAAATAACTTGGCGGCGACATCCAGCCGTCCAGATCGTGCATTCGCTTCCACCACCATGGTGTACAACCCGAAGCTCGGCCTCAGTCCTCGCCGCCTCATCTCCTCCCAAAGCTCCATCCCAGCGTCCAGCTTGCCGGACCTCACCAGTCCCTCCACCATGGCGGTGCTCACCGCCATGCTCACACGGTGCCCCACTGCCACCATCTCTCTGTACATCCCCATAGCCGCATCGAGCCTCCCTGCTTTGGCCAGCACGTCCACCATCACCGAATAGACCCCTGCTGGCGCCCGGTCAACCCCTTCTCTCTGCTTCATTTCATCGAACATCTTGCGGGCGGCGTCAATCCTCCCAGCACGCGCCAGAGCAGGCACAGCGATCTCGTACGTGCCAAGGTCAAGAGGGCATCCTGAGGCTGCCATTTCCTCGAGCACCTCGAAGGCCTTGAAGGCGAGGCCCCTGGTGAGCAGCAGCGAGAGGAGGGCGTTGTAGGCGGGCGTCTCGAGGCCCCGGAAGCCGACGTCGCGGAGGTGCTTGAAGCAGTAGAAGGCTGGCTCCAGGAGGCCGTGGGTGGCGAGAGCGGAGAGGATGGCGTTGAACGTCTTGGGAAAGGCGGCGGGCTCGGGGAGTGCCAGGGTCTCGTCAAAGAGGGCGAGGAGCTCGGAGGAGTGGGTGGCGGGCGGCAGGCGCGACGCGAGGAGGAAGGAGAGGTCATCGGAGGGGACGAACCAGGGCTGGAGGCGCGCCCAGGCCACGAGAGAGATGAGCGGTGTGGGGTCGGAGGCCGGGAGCGAGGAGGCGGCGAGGAGCAGCAGCGGGGGGTCGGGCGGGTACGGGAGAGCGGAGAGGGCGGCGGAGAGGGGCGCTCCCGAGCGGTGACGGAGCGCGAGCGAGGCGAGGCGGGCCGCTGCTGCGGGGCGGGGGATGGGGTGCGCGGATGCGCCGGAGAGGATGGTGGGGTCGGCGCCCGGCACGGCGGGCCGCGCGCCGGGCGCCGAGGAAAGCAGCGCGCCCGACTCGTCCAGGTAATCCACCGTATCCGTCCACTCGAGTGGCGGCGGTGGGTCGGACGAGAGGCCGCGCCGGGGCCGCGCGATGGGCAGGGAGGCGGCTGCGCCGCGGAGCCGGGTGCCGCGCGCGAGTCCGACGCGGAGCAGCATCGCCTGGGTCTCTCTGTTGTACGGCTGCGGTGTGCGGCTGTCGCCGCCGGTGAACAAAACTGCCAGTTAGTTTGGTGCCACAAACGGGCCAGGCCGAAGGAGAGGCCCATATGAATTCGGCCTTATGGGCTGGCCCTGTCTCTCCCTCCACCGTCGTGGCCGCTACCCATCCACTTCCACTCGACGGCGACTTCGCCTGCTTCCCGAACCCGTCCTCGAACACCCTCCCCTCCGGCCACCGAGCACCCACTCCTCCGCCGCCCGGTGTTTTGGAGCCATCGCCGCCCGCCCTTGCTGCACCGGCTCCCAGAGGAGATCCATCGGAACTAGAACTGATTTCCTCTTTTGCGGGTAAGAACGCCCTAGCTTGCTTCGCCTGATCGCTCGTCTTAGCTGCTCCGCAAGATCTCTTGCTTGCTGTGATTGGTCTCATACCAATCATTCTTGACGAGATTTATACTCCAATCCATCCGTCACTTGTTGCTGATTCGTTCGCTCTGAGTGTGTTTATGTGCTCAAAGCGGTTTAATCGCTAAATTTTGGGGTTTCATCTGAAATGCAATGTGTTTGCGTCGATTTCAGCATCCCAATACGGAGGAAGTAATGTCAGGAGTTGTGACAAAGTTCGCTGTGACATCCATGGTGATGTGGATCGTCCCGGTTGCGATTGTGTATGGGTTTTACTACGAGATGATTCCAGGTTCGGCTGTTCTCCCTACTTTATGGTGTGTTTCATCTCAAGTGAAGAACATACATTTAATAATGATGACCTTGTGCTCCTTGCTCAGGTGTGAGTCAGCTGTCGTCCTCGACGCAGACCCTGATCAGTGGATTCCTCGCTGTCATATCTGTTAACGTGGTGATTGGCTTTTACATATGTATGGCAATGAAGGAGACTCCCCACCAAGAGCCACAGCCAGATCCAACATTCCTGGCTAACGCCAAAGCAAGTATTAACCAGCCAACATCTTCTCAACCCAGTGATGATTTCAAGGGAAAGGGGAAGGTCGAGTAAGCACTGCCACAGGTTGATTAGGGCTTTCTCTATGTTATGAGCATGTTAGTGGAGAGAAGTTCTGTCATGCCACCGCTTAATGCCACATCCTTTTGATTTGACGATTTCACTGTAAATCTTGAGAGTTATGGTTATGGAACCATAAAAAAATGGACCTTTTGTACCTGTTTGATATGGATCCTATGTTCGATGTGTTATTTTGGTTAGGATGCTGAAGAAAACTACCTTTGGCTATACTTTAGGTCCTTTCTGGTGATTTGGTCAGTTCTCTACAACATACTCCTCTGTTTTTCTTTTGTTGACGTTGGTTAACTAACCAACGCCGACAATAGAAAAACGGAGGGAGTATGCTTTAGAGATATATGATGCAACATGGTCTTTGACTGATTTTTTGGAAGGTGAAACCTAGTAACATAGTTATTGGGTGACGTTTGCCTTATCCATTTTAAATGTGCAACAAATAGTTATATTTATATCTGTGTACACGTGTAACATGTCATTAGTACAGACCCTGTACTTTATGCATACTTATCAATGCTTATGCCATTTGTTTTTTATGGATATTGGTGACTGCTGTTTTGTACTAGCATAGTTATCAATGCTCAATAAAATGGACTAAGTCTACAATAAAGAGTTGATGGCAGTTCATATTGTACTACTTATAGTTGTAGTATTCGATTAAGCTGACTTATCATGTAATTTAACATTTGGGAATCGAAAGAGATTAAGTAGATTATAGTTTCTTGGGAAACAGAAAAATCGCAGATTGAAATAGCAAATACATCACCAAGAGCATGCCATTTTGGGAGATACAGTGATAGTCAACTCTAGGACAAATACAATTAGGCCTCAAATTGTAGCCTAGAATTTTTGTGAAAACACGATCCTACGGTTCTCTGAAGATCTATGCCCATATGGCAAGCATGGACATCAGTCCTGCACCTACGAAAAGTGCAAGATATGTCATCAACTGAAGCTTTGTATTCGTCTGTAGCTTGAGTTTATTGAAATCTGTGGCTAGAAGGTCAACTAGGGACATATAGATTAAAATTCCTGCCGAGGCTGAGTTGAATACTCCTTCGACAATGAAGGCAGTTGAGCTATGGACATTGTAGCTAGATGAAATCGCAATCCCTAATGCAATGCCCACGGGTGCGGTCAGGGAGAAAAACATTGCCATCATGACGGTTGCCCTTAACTTGAAATCTGCCTGCAGTAAGAAATGGGAAACAAAGATGTTAGCTTTTTATTGATGTGAAGCACGAAAGTTTGCGCGCTTTTGGAGGAGTTTTTGAAAGGAGAGATGCTGGGCAAAATGCTCTCGAGCTGTAATAGTTGTCCAGTGACCTAGCTAGTTTCATGCTTTTATTTCTGTTTGAACTTCTGCTAAGCAGTAGCGTATTCCTTTTTCGCTTTTCTGAACTAGAACGACTCTGGATGAACCTGGTGTGATTTTGTTGCTTATGGTAATGAAATTTCGGGCTGTGCCCTGCCCTGGAAAAAAATTGATGTGAAGCATGAGATGAAATTAGTTCTTTCTCCCTTGTGTTTTTCTATTTACTTACGGATTAACCTATCATTGACATGATCTAGTTCGATAAAGTAATCTGTGACACTGTTTTCACCCCTTTTTTTATTGCTATCTCTGTAACAGTTTCAAGCTTATTTTATGTTTGATTTTGCAAAATTAAATCCGTTTATGATTGATCATTGTTCGGTACTGAAATATATTTTTTACCTAAAGTGTTGGGAATATAATGTGTTTTGCATTACTATTTGAATTAAATTATTTGCAATGTTTGACTCACGTAACTTGTCATGTTGCTATCCAAACCATTGCATCTGCACTTTATGTATCTCTTCCTTCCTATTGTTTATCATCCCTTTCTCTCAAAGGGGCCACTTCTAAAGTTGGTGTGCATGTTCTGACACACTGACTTATGAACTTGACTCTTCGTAAGTTGATTAAGTGTTTCATTATTATATATCAAAGGGTGGAAGCATAAGAACAGCTAGATTTTTGTCAGTGAGATATATTCTGGTATTTTAGGTTAAAAGTATACCTGTACAATGCAACCGCCCAAACCTATGCCTTCAAAGAATTGATGGAAGCTTAGGGCACCAACAAGAGGCCTGATGGTGGATGGCCTCACAGATGCTCCTAAGGACACCCCAATGATCACTGAATGCACCAAGATTCCAAGCTCAAGGACCTGCATGGTGAGAATTTTACGTTATTATTTCAAGGGCTGTTCATCATGGAAGCACCAACCTTGTTAGGGGATATTATGCATGAGGAGTCAAAATTCTTAGGCTGGAGAAACGCATTATGTTCTGAAGTCTGAAGCACAGGTAACCACTGAATAGTTATTAATCTGCTCATCCCAATATCTGTTTCTTCATTTGTTATGGAAAGGAGCAAAACTAGATGTGCCATACAGATTTTAACATATCATTATGCTTTGATCTCTGGGACTCTTTTTTTGCAGAGAGTTTGTATCTAATATCCATCTTGAATATCTGATTGGTCATAGTAAGATATTTTGAGCTAGTTTAGCAAACTGCTATTCGGAATCTTGATCTGATTGAGTGCACTAATAGAAAAACGTTGCATTGTTGATTATATGGTTTTAATGCTTCTTACCCTTTTCTTTCTGCACTGTTTTTCAGGAACCCAGGAGTTATAAGACTTCATTCTTTGTACTATATTGCGAGGGAGGCTTATGAGCTTCAAGTGACTACTCTTACCTGAGAGACCACCCTGTGCCGGATTTTGTCAGCTATTGAAGCCTCCTCTAGTGAACTGATGACATCGGCCTCTCTATGTGGATGTCCATGGGTTGCATGGGTGTGCATATGCACATGCCGTGCATGCCCAGTCCGCCCCTCCTCGTCTCCAGGTTGCTCATGTGCCTCAAGGTTATCGACCGGCCGTGCCTTGCTGAAGTGAGAGCGGCGATAGTACCCAGCAGCCAGTGAATCTATCACCATTGTGGCCATTGCAGCAGACATTGCAACAAGGCCTGCGAAGGGGAAACCATTCTTGTCCCTGCCACCTTTGTGGAGGCATGGGGATGTCAGCCCATCGAACGCTGCTGGCAGAATGTGAACCATGCCCGTAGCAAGGATGACGCCAGCCGCAAATGCCTTGACAGCAAAAAAGATGTCACCATCTGGGTGTAGCTCAACCGTGGAACGGCCAAGCACAGGCACCAACACCCCAGCTGCTCCAGCTGTCAGGATGGATGCAATGGCGATCAGCTTCAGCTTCATTGCACCCTGGCTGTCAGCCCCATCGGTTGCATTTGTGCAGTTGGAGGTGCTGGCCGCAGCCAGTTGTGAGAAGAGCAGGAGCCATGGAAGGACTTGCAAGGTATGCTTCACAGCTCCCATGGCACAAATTGTCTTGTGATATCTGTATATTCCAGTATGAGTTGCAAGAATATGAGGCAGTGGTTAGTGCTTTATATAGAAGGGAATGTGCTGATTTGAGATAGTTGCCAACTTACTATGCTGTGGCTAGGTGGGGCCTGCTATTCTAAATTTCCACCCACATCGTGCGGCCATGTGTCAAAAAATTTAGTCAAAAAATTTAGTGCAAGATATTATTCATACTGGACCCTGTATTATAGTTATCAGTAGGAATGACCAACCCCCCACAATCGTGCTGTTAGCCCTGACTGCATGATGATGTTGAGCGACTGGTGAAATTGTTGGACATGGAAAAGAAGATCCAGTCGAGAATTCGGACCAAGGTTTAAGCTCCGTCATCTGAATCTGATCATCGATCCAGTTTAAGAGACCGTGTTGCCTTGGTGTATTCCATGACTGCTGAAGCCTGTATGGATGAGTGCAGTGATGCCGTGTACCCTGTAAAAGCTAGGAGCACAAATGAGGTAGGAACTCGCAGTGGGTACCGACGGCTGAGGACACGAAGGGGTGAATGATGCTTTCTGGTCAGGTCAGAGCTCGGTGTAGTGTTGATACCATGTTGTCATCAGTCAGTTAATTAGATTAAACTCCTTTGGGGCTTGCACTTTGCCTTTGAGGTAGCCTGCTGATCTTTTCGGCGGAGGGCCTGAAAAGGCTGTTTGGTTCGTGTCTTATCACATATGATGAGTCTAATATTAACTCATGGAGTGACCGGTGGTGTCATCACTCAGATTAACTGACCTTTTTGGGGACGTTATTGGTCCTGTTTGGTCGTTGTTGCTGGTTGGCTTATCTTTAATCTCATCTCGGTGACTCGCTTCACCATGCTGCTTTATGGGAGTGCTTTTGAACCAGACTGATTTGTTGAGCATCACAACGTTTCCTGGAAGGTGCAGCACTCCGCCTGCTGATGTGTGTTTTGTTCACGCAGTCTGTTTCAATCCTGAAATGTGGAAAGATCCTAATGTTTCGTTTGTCCTATTAGTGTGATTACATCTTGAACATATGTAAAAAGTAAACAAACAGGGACGAATCTTGGAAGAACTCCATTGGGGCACTGACGACTCTATAATCGATTCCTGAATGATTGGTGCAAATGCTTCTGACCTACGGCCTTTTGGCCCTTCAACCGTAATTGGCCTGGGTCAAATGATTGTAGCAGTTGGATAGTTCCTGGGCAGTTCCACTAACCTTGGCGCAGCACGGGCCGCCTCGTCCGGTATCCAATGTCGAGGAATATTGTGCATGCATCAAACAGCAGCCATAAGGAAGGGGACCCCTGTCCTCACGGGCGATGATAGCTGAAACTTTTTGGATAAGGACGAAAGCTGAATCTGATGGGAACGAGAGAGCTGGAATGACATTGCCGGATTGTAGCAATGGTAATTGCAGTATGCATCAAATGTCTTCATAGATTCACCGTCCGGAAATCCACGGCTTAAGTTGCCATGGCTATGACTGATATGTTTTCATAAAAGCAGTTGATGGAAAGATGCCGTCACTCTAGAAGTTACATCTGAATATCTAGGAAAAGATTGTATATGCCTATCAAAATGGACATTGTAATTGCTGGTTTCATCAATATCCTTCTCACGAATGCGCTGTCATTGGAGAAACAATCATTGATGGCTGCAAGGAAGATGTCATTCGTGCGGTCCTTCTCAAAACGCATTTTCCACTCGTGGGTGTGACTATTGGCAAACAAATGTGCCAGATTCTCGCCCCATAGATAGACATGCATGTTTGGCAAAAATATCGCATGGGCGATAAGGTAAATTGACTTTCTACTGACCCCTTCAGGGCTTTGGTTATGGCCGGTGCACTAGAGAGGAAAGAGGCCAAGGAAGGCGATGGATCATGCAGAGAAGGACGATAAGACAACGTGATCCTTGTACGTAAACAGCAGGAGCCCATCAAAACCTGGTGTGGATCTGAAGGAATCAAACGACCAATAATGCTAGCGAGGGTGCATGTATCACGATGATGTTGCGCTTGACTTGACTCCGGCCAGGACAGTGCGTGCTCGCTAAACTGTCATCTTTGCTTGTAACAATTCTGAAACGAATCATCTAAAAAAAATCTGAAACGAATCTGCAGGGAATCAGCCAGCTACAGTTTTTTTTCAATAGCCAGCTGCAGGACGGCGTTTGAAGGAAAACGGAGAAATCCCGGAGGTTGAAGGAAACTCTTGAAGCAAATGAAGAAGTGGCTTGAAATCCCGGAGGTTGAAGAAAACCCTGAAGCAAGTGAAGAATTCGACAACCGGAAACCAGCGGAGGACGGTGACCGGGGGAAAAAAATCTGAAGTGATCACCGAGCTTTTCGATTCGTCAGAGACCTCACCGCCAAAGCCAACGGTCCAGAACTCCAAATTCTCGCAGTACACGCACCGAGTCCATGGACCGAGACCATCCTCTCCGTCCATTTCCCAAACCTGCTCGCTCGAATGCCTGGATTAGCAAATGGTCCACTGAATTCGCCATACGCCGCGCACTTCGCCCTCGACAATTTCAAACCCTTCAAAACCCGTTACCGTTAGAGCCCGTAGCTAGCTCCAGGCTCAAACCCTAGGAATTTTACCGAGAAATTTCACCCGAATTAGGGCTGTATCGTTGGAAGTAGTCGTCGCGGCGATAGAATCGGCGGGGCTTCAAGAGGATCCGAGCAAATCGTGAGGAATTTTGCGGTTTTAGGGTGGTCGTTTCTCGCATTTTCTGAGCGGTTTGGTGATCCGCTGATTTCTTTTGCTCGATTTGTGCAGATCTGTGGAAGGGTAAGGATTGGCGGGCGTGACGCCGAGCGCCAGGAATCTGAGGTGAGTATCTAGAGACGGTAGGAAATTTGGTCGGTTCTTTGGGTCTGGGATTTGTTGGTTCGGCCCCAATCTCGTTCTTCTGGTGCGTTCATAGGTTCTCGTATGCGATTTCCTGGAAGGAGCGCGGTTATTTTGGGATTAGAAGTTCTTGACTTTTCTTGAGAAAGTTTCTTGAATATGCTGATGTCTGAATCACAGATGTGCAATGAACTTCGTGCAGAACAACAAGATGCCTGAATTCAGGGGTGCCACCAGGCAGGCACCTGCCGAGCTCTCTGGTGGGGGATTCTTTATCAGGAAGGTGGCATCACCAGGAGCTGTGATGGTGAAGGGTGGTGTCAAGCCGCTGGGTAGACGTGCTGTGAGGGCTGCACCGCAGAGGAGCCCCCTACCTGACTGGTACCCAAGGACCCCGCTCCGTGACATCACATCAATTGTCGAGGTGATTGTTTCCGTGCTGTCTATGCGATGTTCTCTTAGTTTTGTAAATGCAGTGGCCATTTCTGGTTTATGAAATTTACTTTACAGTATGCTACAGTATTGCAATTTTTGAGTTATTGTTGGTCAATGTATTCAAGTTATGGACTAGAGTAGGTATACATAAGGTAAAAGTACGGCCTTATTGTTGTCTCGGACTCATGCTATTGACATTTTGTATGTATTAATTACAAGATCCGTCAATTCTTTTGGACCAAGTCTCGCTGACTTAGAATAAGGAAGTCAGTAAGTAGCATGGAATGTGGGGCGATTCTTATCTTTTAGTCTGAGTGTACGGGGTCATATAAATTTTTTTCTAATAACTCAGAGGACTTGACTTGGCAACACTTCTCTCAGGAGTTATTCTGATGCCTTTTTGCTGCCTACTCGCATCTAGCTATTTTCGGTTTTAGGTGCCCATCAAGTCTGAATGTGCCTAAATTCACTGAATGTTCAGCAAGTATTAAGTCCGGTTTTACATTTTTTTTTTCTTTGTCCATTTTCTTAGTGTTCCCTACCCCATGACGGTTCTCTTAAGTTTAGTGTTATTTGAACTTGAAAACATAACTTATCACATTGGAGTTCACTTATTGCACGAATGGTTCTCTTTAGTTTTTTGACGGCACTCTAAAATGTTTGGTTTACAGCACTGTTTAGTTGTAGAAACTATGAAGTGAAACTGGAAAATTTATTAAATTTCTGCCTGTTCTGTTAAGATGAATCTTTTGAACCTGTTGGCATTTCTGATTTAGGTGCATTTTAGAGTTTGGATTCATCTGATATGTCTGACAGGTAGATTCATGTTTAGGAGTTCAGTGACAACATAATGTTTGATTAGTGCTGTGGAGTCTGCCATGTTTGGCTCTCATTTGCAGTGACCTTCCTTACTACTTAGATGTCCATTCATTTAACATATGACGTAGGGCTTAGACTGAGGTTCATGTAATCATATTATAGGTGGAATGCTTCAGTTGCCTTCCACTCTTCCATCTACTCAATTTTTTTCCTAGAGTGTCATCCTTTGGAACTTTTTCCCCTTGTCATGTTTTCCTAGTTCTGTCGTCGTCAAGGCTAATATTATGCAAGTATCTTTACGCTGTTGGTCGCACATAATGTAAAACTTAATTTGCTGACTATGATATGCATATTTTTGACGTTGGAATTATCAAAAGCCGGTAATATTTCCTCAGTATCCAACTAGAAAATCTGCAGATGAAATAGCATATTTCTGAAGGACTATAAACTTTTTGAAGCATAAATAGTTAGTAAGCATAGAGTGGCAATATTGGTTATGACATTGACCGTAATCTGGATTAAGCAGCGAATCATGGCATCTTGTTCATCAGATATTGTTCATTCCTCCATAGCTAATTAATTACCCATCATGAACTTACCCTGTCTATGCTTTTCATTTCGTGTACTCTTATTTGTTGAGGTGATCAAAATTTTGCTCGTGCACAGTTAGTACAGACAGGGTAAAAATTGTATGTAAACCTAATTCAGGTGCACTCAGTAATATTCCTAGTAATCTACTCGATGTAATCTTAGTAATCTACTCGATGTTCTAACTCCAGCTTTTTGCAGGTTCTTGAAAGAAGGCGCCTACGGGATGCTGCATCTCAGCAGCAGATCCAATGGACAGAAGATTCATCACAATTTCTGGAACCAATGATTCAGAATCCCGGCTCAACTCAAGATGTGGCAACCCCTGCAACCTTTTCGGCCAAGGACGAGCTGAGAAGATCTTCCTCTCCATCTGGCTGCTCCTTGCAGACTACCCCATCAAGCCCCATTGATCCAGCCCTCTCCATCTTGGAGAAGGAACTTTCCAGCTCAATAGAGCATACGGAGAAGATGGTAAGACGAAACCTGAAGCAAACTCCGAAGGCCGCTCAGCCTTCCAAGAGGGTCGTCCAAAGGCGCATCCTGATGTCCATGCGATGAGCTGAGAAGGTCTGCTCGGCAGCATGTTCTCTCTTGTCTGCTGCTTTCTTAGCCGCTAGACATAATAACTACTAATTGCATCAGTTTTGTCTTAGAAGGGTGGGGTTCGTGGTTCTCTGCTTGGGGACCTGGGGTATATGGGGTAATGGGGATGCGTAGCTCTCTGCTTGAGGGCGTATACAGTACACGCAATTGTGTATTTCTGTCACCTGTGTAAATGGGTGGTGAAACTAGTATTTCTGTCACCTATGTAACTGGCAAGACAGTAGCTTTGAACCTCTTTTTCCTTTGATCACCTGCTATAGAACAGAAGATACGTAAAATGGGTGAAATGATGTTTGTTGTGACCTTGACGGCTTGAATATAGTTATAGTAGAGTAAGATAACATCCTGTTGGCATTGTCCCTCTGCATAGTTAAAAAAGTTGTGCTATCTGCGGTCTTTATTGGTTCTTTAGGGTTTATTGCTCGGTGTTTTTTTCTTTTGGTTTTCACAGAACTGTGTCTCTGGGGGCTAGCAAGTAGCAAAAGCCAGGCAAACTATTCTGCTGGGCAGTCTCGTGCTAGTTTATTTCTCACTGCTGAATATGTTCTACTTTTCTGTCCGAGATCACATCTCCCCAAAGACTGGTTATGCTTGTGAAAACAATCATCACACGGGCATAGCAGCATGAACCCACCTTCCAGATTGTACGATGTTTTGCCTTTCTGCGGACAAAGGCATCCATCAACACCTGATCTGATCACGATCGTCGATTGAAAAGGTCCATTCTGAAGTTTGATAACATACACCGGCAGAAATCACATACGTAGTACGGACAGTGGCGAAGTTCATACGTGAAATGTTTTGAAAAGGGTCCTTTCCCAAATTCGTGTCGCTCTCGACTCTCGTCAGGTTGTTGCAGCAGCAACACCAAGATGCGATTTGAGAGGCCCTCAGTTTCGTCCCTCTACGTACGCACCCTAAACTCTCACGTACACTCAGATTCAGATGAACCAAGGTAGCTGGTACCATACTATACTATGATGACACACTCGCTCCGTGATGTTATGTTAGGCCGCAGAGGTAGGCGGAAGCGTAACTCAGCAGGGCATGCCGCCGTCGACACGTCAAGAGGATGACCAGCCTCACTAATCCACCTGGCAAGCTCATGATCGGCGCGTGCGAGAGTAGCGTGCACTGCAAGTGCGTACGCTCGGCATTGTCGCCGCAGAGCAGGAAGCTTCGTCCTTCATGCAAAGACATTCGCCGCGTTTTATTAGCTGTTGCTTTTTTTTTTCCCCAACAAAGACATTCGGCATAGCGACCACCCGGAGCCGCCACGACTACCGGGCCGTCAAACAAGCTACCCAATATCATCTTGCGGCCCATTGATATCAGTTTGTTTCGGCGCTATATATGGTAAAGCCCAAGAGGTGGAAGGCCCAAGGTCTTTGAAGACTCCGAAATTCGAGCGGCCTGTTTATGAACTGCTGGAGAATTAAACTATATTGATTTATTTTTTTAAAATGAAGTCATCGATGTTTGTTTCACGGTAGCCGCACATCCTTTCTTGCATGATAGGGTGCGAGAGAACAAACTAATTCCTACTTTTGATTTTTGTCAAATTACAAAAACAAGAAAAAAACATGTTAAAGGCATCGGAGAAAATGCTCTTGCCGATTGATTAGGAGCTGATGGGCTTAAATAGTACAGGGGGCGATCAGGAGAATCACATATAATTTAGAACTGAAAATAACAACTGGCAAGTCTATCTCCTAATCTCCAGTTAGTGCCGTAGTGTCCTCATGGCTGGAGTCCTTCGCGAAGGCAGGCATGACATGCACGTTTAGCTAACACACGTATGTCACGTTACTTTGAAAAAAAAAACTTGTCACGTTTTCTTTACTTATTGTTTTTTTACGCACGTTCTTTTATTTTTTATTAGGTATTTTTTTTGTCTTAGTTTAATTGTCATTTTAGGTTTATTCATTTTTCCTAAAATAATTATCATTCTCACTTCACAATGCAACTTTCTCTGTTTATAATACACCTCTATCTCTATCTCTCTCCTCCTTGTTTCCCGCGCACATATTTTTATTAACTTTTCTTATCTTCGTACCAAGAGCTAAAACGACAATTATACTAGGACGGAGTGAGTACTATATATAGCACGGTTCAAACTTAAAAGAAACTTCCGCGAGCACTGTGTCACAATCATATCAATCTGACAGCTAGCATATTGATAACAAAATAAGCAAAAAACCCTCAATTATTCGGTGCCAAAATAAGCAAATATTCGGTTTCCCTTTCGGCTTCCATCACATGGGTTTGTTTTCTAAAAGAACCGTTTACGTCTATGTGTCACATCAGATAGAATTTTAGCAGCAACAGCTATACACAAGAGGCTGGAATATTAATGCAAATTTCCGTTTCTAAAAATGAATTGTAACAAAACTTTATCTATTTATGCATAAGTATATTTGATTCTTTGTTCCGTTTATTGGATGTACTAGCCTTCTAGAAGGTCAAAGCCAGAATATTCTTTCTCATTACTACTATCTAATAAAATTATATTTGCTCAGTACAATAGTTCCATAAAAATATAACCTTCTTTTCATACTACATAGTTGTAACGTACTTCCAGTTGTAGAGAGCGAGTATTCATGTGTTCGTTAGAGTATTTTTTATATATAGTAGTCACACATCCTTTTTCATGCATGATACTAAGATGCAAGAGAAAAAACTAATTTCAACTTTTGATTTTGTCCATATAAAATAAAAAATCGTAAACCATGTTCAAGGCAATCAGAGAAAATGCCCTTGGCGATTGATTAGGAGCTGCTCGGCTTAAATAGTACTCCCACCATGTACGGAGGGCGATCGGGATAAACAAATAAGACAAAACTTTAATAAGGTGTATAGCGAAGCAAATAGAATTGTTTGGAGATAGAATGAGCCATTATTTTGTTTAGAGAGTGAAACGGACAACAAATTGTCGAAAGAGTAAAATAAATTTTTCCAAGTCTAATTGGCCACTTTTCTGTGCAGCTAGTGATGTTAGGCAGTTGAAGTTTACTCACCGAACCGAACCTTCTGACCCCAGGCCGGGCGTACGGGAGGAAGGTCAAGAAGACGGAAAAACAGCCCGCGCGCCTTACTAAACCACATTGGTAGCGAAATGACAGCAGCACGATGATAAGCGCACGACCAATGATGGACTAGCAACAGTGGCGAAGAGTCTTATGAGAGCTACTGGTCCAACGCTTATTATGAATTTTTTACTATATCCACCAGATTTTCACCACTTACTACTCAGTTATTATGTTCTCTTATTGGCTCAAAGAAATGCACTCCCACCATTTTGCTCTAGGCTTCTTCTAGCTTCGCCTTGCAGGGAAGAGAGAGGGGAAAAAAAAAACAAACAAATCAGTTTGCCTTCACCGGCATTGGGATTGGAGATGAACTACCGACGCATGGCACCTTCGCGCGCGCACCTGGGAAGCAACAGACAGATGAGGGGAGAGCGACAGGTCCGCTCCCTCTGCTCTACGCATCGTCGGCATCGCAGCTGTTGTTGGCCGGGGGCGCCGTGTTGCTTTCTTCAGAGACGGAACACGCGCGCGCGAAAAAAAAAAAAAAATGGGGACCTGCTGCTACGCCGTGTCACTGCCTTCGTCTCGTCCTGTGCCCAACAAAAACGACGGAGCAGATACTCCATTGGATGGAAACTTCGTGCAGAGGGCCACATTTTCAGCTGCTGCCTCTTTCTCGCAGACTTTTGGGAAGGGAAATGGTTCGGCGTCGGTCCATGTGGTTTCGTTGATCCTCCAGTCGTGATGCGACCGATCGTGCGAATCCAATTGCAGCAAAGATCTCTGCTTGCTGTGCACCATGGAGCCTTGCGCAACAAAAGCGACCTTTACGCCATTAATCTACACAATAGTTAGTACAGCTATCCGTGAATTCTCTCTCTCTCTTTTCTGAACATGTAATCAGATACATAGATCTGGGACAGTGTTAACTGAACCTGTTATTCATAAAAGCTTTTTGTTCACAAAAATAGTCAGTACAGATATGCGCTGCATGATTGCACCTTCCAAATGTAAAGAGCAAGTATTCAGGTATTCGTTGCGAAATATCAACAAAAGTGAGAAAGCACACACTCACTCCACTCCACACACTGTCCAGACTCCCATCACCTTTTCTGAGTAAAGCAGATCAAACGTTGAGGGGCGATGTTTTGCTCGTTGTTACACTTGATAGTTGAAGCCTAGACTAACAGTGTATGTATACACTTGTACGCAGTATCACTCTGAAGGTACATATCGAAATGATTCTACAACATATATAGAGGACTACAGGAAGGACCTGGTAGTGGTGGCTTGCAAGAAAGAAATGAAGAGCATCTCAACAAGCATGGAGGCAAGGGAACAAGGGGGGAAAGGGAGGGACAGCACCCAAGGAAAGGCAGGGAGAGGGAAAGGAGAAGGGGGATCGTGAAAGTAAGGGCAACCTAACGGATCGAAGCTAGGAGAGGGGGCAGAAAAGAATCCCCACACACCAAAGCAACTTTCTTCGCCTGCTTCCCTTCCATTCATTAAAGAACAGCAGTGCTCTCTCATCCCCACTTCTTAGATACGCACGGCACGCTCCTCCGCTGATTATTAGCACTAACTAATTAATCTATTCACCGCTATCATTCATGGCCAGAGTTACTTTGTTGGTAAAACATGAGTGGTTACTGTAAAGCTGGCAGTAGTAGTCGGATACAGCATCGATCTGAACTGTAACATGTTCAGACAGCCGTGCCCTGTCGTTCTTCTTCAGAACAACTACTCAACAGTACCCTGCACCCAGACGGTCAAATGGGTAGAAAACTGCTGGTGCAAATATTCAACGCCGTAATCGTAGGCTGTATCTACCCTGTAGTCGTGGAGTTGGCAGGTCGAAGAATTGATGAATCGACTTGGCAAGCAGCTATCGAAGCCTTGCGGTTTGCTTTTCGTTAGCAAGGGAGTCGGGTCGACATCTCTCAACATTCGGACCTTCTTGGCCAGCCAGTGGCGGTGACATAGCTATATATATCAACCCTCTCTCTCTCTGTCCTGCGCAGGTGTGTGTTGTAAGTTTGTAACCTTCCTAACCCAACCCGCACATCATCACTAAACTCTCTCTCCTCTCTCTCTGCGCAAAGCATCGCCATTTCAGCAGCAAAGGGCAAGCGCGTAGCGCAAGGCACAGAGAGAAAAGAGAGGGGGGCCTGCAGGCCATTGATGTCGAAGCAAAGCTAGGAGAGAGATCAGAAGAAGCATGGAGCGTGCAAGCAGGAGAAGGAGAGGCGGGGGCTCCATGACCATGTCGCTTCTCGGGGCTCTGCTTCTTCTCGCATTGGCCGGAAGCGCGAGCGCGTGGCCACACGACGGCGCCGTCGGCGCCGCCGGCGGCGGTTTCGGCGGGGTGGCCGGCGGCGAGCGGCGGTACAGGGATCTCGCGCAGAGGCGGCTGGAGAGCGTCAGATCTTCCTTCGGGGCGAGACGAGATTTGGCCACGGTAAGAGCACGCACTTTCATTTTGCATTAGCGGTAACCTGCTGTTTCTCAAAAAAAAAAAATAGCGGTAACCTGCTTATCTTTCAGACTTTGGTGCGGTGCAGGTGTTGATTGCTGCCCCCCTATCTACCTCCCTTTCCACTTGTAGTAACCAGTTTTTTAATGAGCGGTCCGTAGCATCGTACACCTCCGTTCCGTTTAGATCATGTTCTGGGGAGTAGGAGTGGTACGTGCAATAGTAAACTCATCAGAGACAGGACAGGTGTTGGTTTGCTTTGCGGTAGATTTCTTTTCCATTTCCCGTTTGCTTTTGCAAGAAAAAGCAACGTTTTCATTTGTTTTCCAAAAGGAAAACAAGGAAAGCAAAGGCTTTCTTCACCACCAAATTAATGGAGGACCTTCGTAAGCATCCATCCCCCCACCGTCTCGTTTTCTGCCGGAGGTCGCTGTTGACAGACACCGGCGACGAAAATCCAAGCCGCTCCCCTGAAGAAACGCGCATCGCATCAAACCTATCAATCTAAAGGTGCCCGCAAGAGTACGCGTAGAAAACGCTCTGCTTGCCTGCCGACGCACACATCGCGAGCGTTACTTCTCTGCATGCGACTGCGAACGAGCGAGGCTGGACTGGACTAAGAGCCGATTCAGCCGCTCTGCATCTCTGCATTTCTTCTTCCAAGTGCATGCAAGTGCGTCAGGTATTTTTTGACCGCAGCACCGGTGACGCCGTGTGAAATCTACCTGCATTTCGTGCCAAACTTTCTACGTACTAGTACGAGCAGGACATTTTCCAATTTCTCCAGCGATTTCGTCAAGGTTTGTTTGGCATGCTTACATTCAGCAGCATGCGACGCCGTGTAAAGCTACTTTACTTTTCCAGCTTTGCTTCCCATCTGTGTTTGAGATGGAAGGAGCACGAGCAGTGCACCAACTACTACTAACTGCCCCACACCAGTGCACCAAACGGAGGCGACTACGCGAGCGCCAGTTGCTTCACAGCTACTCGTGCTCGCGACGTCACGATTGGTGTGGTGCCTCGCGGCGGCGCACGCACTGGTCACGTGTTTCCTTGTTGCGTGCGTTCTGCTGTCACGTCTGACCTCCTCCTGTGCTGCAGTCGTCGGCGGGCGCGCGGGTGTACCACGTGACGGACTACGGCGCGGACCCGACCGGCGCCGCCGACGCCACGGACGCCATCAACAAGGCCATCGCCGACGCCTTCCGGCCGCCGTCCAACGCCACCATGACCGGCGGCATCCCCGACCTCGGCGGCGCCGAGATCCACCTCGACGGCGGCATGTACCTCATCAAGGGGCCCCTCACGCTGCCGGCCTCCGGCGGCGGCAACTTCAAGGTAAACAACAAGCCACTGCTAGTACTGAGCTGGTGTCCACGTGTCGTCGCATTTGCGTCACCGCTGGTGGCCAACCATTCGTACTGATGAGCTGTTGCTTGCTGTGGATGTCCACGTGTCCACCGATCAGATCCACAGCGGGTCGCTGCGCGCGTCGGACGACTTCCCGACGGATCGGTACCTGATCGAGCTGACGGCGACGGGAAGCAGCCGGAGCTACGACTACGAGTACGCGACGCTGCGCGACCTGCTGCTCGACTGCAACCACCGCGGCGGCGGCGTGGCGGTGGCCAACTCGCTCCGCGTCGGCGTCGACAACTGCTACGTTGCCCACTTCGGCTCCGACGGCGTGGCGGTGAGCGGCGGCCACGAGACCTTCATCCGGAACACCTTCCTCGGCCAGCACATGACGGCGGGGAAGGACCCCGGGGAGCGCGGGTTCACCGGCACGGGCATCCGCCTCGACGGCAACGACAACTCCGTCTCCGACGTGGTCGTCTTCTCCGCCGCCACGGGGATCATGGTCACCGGCGGCGCCAACGCCATCTCCGGCGTGCACTGCTACAACAAGGCGGCCGGGTTCGGCGGCGTCGGCATCTACCTCAAGGTGCCCGGGAACACGCAGACGTGGATCACCAACTGCTACATGGACTACACGGGCATCGTCGCCGAGGACCCCGTGCTGCTCCACGTCACGGGCTCCTTCTTCCTCGGCGACGCCAACGTCGTCTTCAAGGCCGTCAACGGCGTCGCCAAGGCCGTGCAGGTCGTCGGCAACCTCTTCAACGGCCGGGACACGGGCGTCGACATCGTGCAGCTCGACGGCAAGTTCCCCACCGTCGAGCAGGTCTACGTGCAGCAGAACGGGGCCATGGGCATGACGGTCAAGTCCACCACGGCGCGAGGGTCCGCGGACGGGAACGGGACCTCCTGGACGGTGGACTTCTCGCCAGTACTGCTGTTCCCGGACCGCATCGGACACGTGCAGTACTCGCTGGTCACCGGCGACGTGTTCCCGGCGCACACGCTCCAGAACGTCTCCGGCAACCAGGTCGTCGTCGCCACGGACAAGGCCGTGTCGGCCACGGTCCACGTGCTCGTAGACCAGAACAGCGACTGAAAAAGAAAAAAGTGCGGCCCCAACATGATTCGAGGGCTGCTGCTGCCTGCTCGCGGTGACGGCGAGCAAGGCGCCATTTGTTTGTTCTTGTCGCAAGATTCAGCCATTCATGTCGTCAGAGTGATTGATTGTACTCTTTGATTGGGAGTCAGAAGAAGAAGAAATGCTCCAGAATGGATCATTTTTCGCTGTCTGATATGTCTCAATGGCAAAATAATTTGAAAGTCAAGTCAAAAAAAAAAGGAAAAAAAAAGAGAGATCTGAGCAGCATATTATAAAAATCACGAACCTTTCGCGTGCAGTACATCTCAAGCGACAGGATCGACAACAGGCCGGTGTGCTTTCTTGTCACCTGTCATTCTCAAATGTACCAGAAAATGGCCCTCGAATCATGCATGCTTTAATCATTTTCTCCATACTAGTAATTCAGAAATGTGGTCCGGGACCGAAACTCTGAAAGTGTTAGATGCTAAATTCCTAAAGCATAACGAGTAGCTCACCTGCTTTTCTGGCTAATTTATTCACTCCATTCGCACCGGTCATTGAGTGATGCCAAATAATTCAATGATATGGTAGCAGGTAGCTTGCATTTTTGCAGTTCAACTGCCAGAACTTTAAATTGTTCTTCGTTAGATTTTTCAGTTGACGAAATATGACCTTTCAGATGTTCTGGATGCAGGAGTTTGGATGCGGCAATGTGTTCGTTTACCAGCCTTTGGTCTTATCAGTTATCACACGTCCATGTGTAACCTGTCTCTTCATCTCCTCATTCAGAAGTCATCAAGATGTACAGTTTGTGTTGATCACGAAACTCAGCCCGGCAGTTTCGCCTGTTGATTCTGCATGATTACGCAGCATAATTGACAACCTTCAGAACTGTAGGTCTCTTGTCCAAATGGAAGCTGCGATTGATATTGAAAGGCTGGCAAGCTCTGAATTCCAAAGTAGCGACACACACACAGACACGCATACCTCTAGGTCTTCAGAAACTTCATTTTGCTGAAATCAGGCATTTTTTTTCTCACCTGCTGGTGAGTCAGTAAGTGAATTATTTTCACGATTACATCTTTGTTCCCACTACCACAACATCCTAGACATATCAGTGAGATACTTTCTGTCCTTTTAGTGCACCGACAAATACAATGTGGAGATGTGGGGAATCCCTCTATACGCCTTTGGTCCCAGAGAAACCAAACCATGTGAATTGTGGCTTCTGGAAATCTGGTTGGCAGCATGATCCCTTTGTCACTAATCCAACATTTTTATTTTGGGGAAACCACAGATCCTATACTATCAGTTATGCAGAAAATCACTTAGGAGTTAAGAGAGTTTGCATAATTGAGTACTCAAGTATAAAGCAGTTCCATTGTCACTTATTCACAAAAAAAAAGTTCCATTGCCACTTATTAATAGTGTAGGAAATTCTGTAACTGAACCAAAGATGGTGTCAAATTTCTCAAAAAGACGTGTGATTTAGCTGCACTTGTATTTAAGTTTTCTAACTGCCCAGTGAAAAGAATAGATATATAAATAGATTTTAGCTTCTCAAGAACGCGGGTCATGTGTTTTTTTTTTTTGTGTGTGTGCGCGCGGGGGAAAAAAGGGCCATGTTTATGCAACCCTATCACTAGAAGTCAAGGCCGGATTGTAGAATTATGCACAGATTTTTTTACTAGTAAGTCACTCAAGTCTAACAGCTTAGATTTCTTCCCTAGAAAAAGACTTGGGGGTTGCCATCAGGATTACTTAGGAAGGGTTGTCGAGTCTCTGAAGGAGTAAAAACCAAACCTTGTTGGGAGTTGAGAATTAATTTGACTTCCGTAGATCGTACTGATTGTTGTTGGTTAACTAATCTGACAGAGTGAAGCCCCTAATAACTTGAGGTCTTGATTCGAAAAGTACCAAACGGTGTTACGTTAAGGGAAGCAATGCATTGTACAGTCGGTACTTTAACGAATAAAGCTTGGAAATTGCACGAGTTTAGACCTATAAAAGTAATACTTTGTTAAACGTAAGATCATCAGATTAGATGGATCCATGGTTTAATAAAATGATATACTCCCTATCTCTTTCCTAGGAACTTTTCAGGAAGCAACTTCAGTGGAAGCAATTTTTCCTTCAGATGTAGGATTTCAGAGTTCATCCACGGATCCTTAACTGATAACTTAAATTGTGCTGTTTGGTAAGCCTTAGTTTCAGCAGAAAGATATTTGAGCAGAAAGGCCATAAATAGTCGGAAGCCACATCCAGTGCACCTGTAAGCTTAGAAGTTGATCCCAGAAACGCTATGCTGTCCTCAAAGTTCAGTACAGCGAGTGAGTTTACTGTGTGAACTCTCAAGAACGCAACTTCATTTTTTAAAAAAGCAGTTGAGAGTCCTTCATAGTTCATGAATGCTCAAATCTGTTAATTTAATCTACCAAAGTCCCAGAAAAGTAATTCAGACAATGCCCCCAGAATTGTAGTGTATCAGTAATCCAGATATGTTATTCACAAGCTTTGCTCAAGACATGCGGATCTCAAAGACATAAGCAAGTTGAAACAATATCCCATCGCTTGACAAGGATGATCAAATATAGTCATCTAACGTGTATTTTATCTAAATTGTTGTTCTAGAGCTAAAGTATACAGAGACATAAAAGTACAGCGATTTGTATACCCACATTATATACATTTCCCCTAGGAAAAACTCACTACCAAGCAGCTAGTCCTGGAGAACTTTCCATCCTATGAACAAGTGACCAGGCCTTCCAGGCCAATGCCTATGTTACCATGGCCTTCCCGCTCCACAGCCTCCACCACCGCTTCGTAAAGCTTTATCCATGAGCAACCTTCACCTGTCCCAACAGTATCCCAAAATGTCAAATTGGGGCTCGGCGGGCATGTCGCAACTACCATGTCAGCAATGCTGCCCACTTTCGCCACTGATCTTGGGAAATCCAATGCCAAGTTGTCAACTTTATGTTCATAGATTTTTCCATTCCTGTCAACCTTGTATCTTGATGTGCCACTGAAGCAGCCATATGATTCCCACGGGACACGTGGGGTTCCCCATAGCTCCCACCGGACAACTATCGAGTTCTCTGTCAATTGCCAAATGCGTGATACGTCAAGCCCAATTTCGCTGAATAGCAGGCGCCCATGGAACCTTAGTGCCCAGAAGATTGTCTTGTAGTTTTCAATTCCATGGAAAGTGTTCAGTGGGTCGACAAATGTGATGTCCTCACTGCAATCGACATAAACGATCATTTCAACCACTATTTTACAAAATGAACGTGTGAAGCACTCAAACATGCCAGCAAATAATTTAACTATGCAAGAAATGCAACTTTTCCAGTGCTAGTGTTCTTGTCGGACATGATCAGAACCACATACTAGCACAATTGCTGATTATGAACTATAAGACTGTTATATACCACTGTCCTGAATCTGTAACAGCATAACCTTATACAGCTATCAAACAAGTGACTGATCATCAATTGATCCAATCATCCAATTGTCAAGATTGAATATGACAACACAAATTATCAGTTATAATCTAATAAGAGGTAAACAGACTAGCCAACACTGCATCAGTGGAACAAGTAATCACACCTTCGTTTCTCCATTTTATGAGCACTGACAACTTGAGTTCAGTGTATCTTTGACTTTTATCACCTGAACATTGCAAGCTATAATTCCCAGTGCGGTGATTTCTCAACGATCAATTCAAGCGATGCTTAATCCTTCAAAGGATTAAGCCAATATTAACAGAAATAGCGGCAGGAATGACGGAAGGCCGTCTTACCGGTAGATGTCGTAGTTGGGTTCCCGGTCGAACACGGCCGGCAGGTCGTCGCGCAGCGTGCGCACCGCCGTCCCGAGGTTGAGGTAAAAATCTGACCTTTGCGGGTCCCCGCTGCCCTTGCTCCGGCTCTTGGTCTCCGTGGACTTGGACGGGGGAACGGCGGTGGCGGCTTCCTGCTGCGAGGCGCTGAGAAGGAGAAGGAGGCTGAGGTGGCCCGGGGCCGCGGCCTGCGCCAGGGCGGAGCCGTGGAGCTTGCCGCCGGCGTGGGCCGGCAGGGCGAGCTGCGGCCTGGGGAGTGGGGTCGGGGGCGACTTGCAGGACGGAGTGGTGAGCTTGGGGAGGAGGAACGCCATGGCTTCCCCTCCACTTGGTCCTCGATTTTTCTGGTCTCCTCTGCTCCGTCTACGAGCCTCGGTGTGCCATGTAGGAGTAGAAAATTCCAAATCCAGTCGCGCTGCGTTCTTGGGAGCTTGCGTTCGTGAGTTGAGCCGGAGAAGAGTGGAGGAGTATTTGGGTGGCTCTGAAAGCTGCAGCGAAGCCTGTATGCGAGCGAGAAGAGATTGTCTGGTCTGACGTGGTGTGTGGTGTGCCAGTCTGGTTTTTCTTCCTTTCATTTGTCGCCTTGGCAAGTGTTACTTTCCTGATTTCTCATTTCCTTTAAACAAATTAACATCTTTCAAGAATTCATAGAGAAAAACAGTAGCATTTTAAGCGTCTATGCAACGATTACTTTTCATAAGCCTACGGCCGTTTTAAAGACTGCGTAGAGTGAGCTTTACGCCTTCAATATTCAGGGTGTTCGGTTGGAGGATGCAGTTGCAGTTTTTTGTGAGAGGGAACACTGTAACGAAGGATTCGCGCACTGTAGCAGACAAGTAGACTGTAGCAGCAGCAGCAGCAGCAGCCTGAGGAATTTCCTCCAGCCGAACACCCTCATTTACTCACCTTTTCAAACACTAGCCCTACCATCTCAAAATCTCGTTGACTCCACAGGAAACGGGGGAAGTTCCATGTCCCTCAAATTTACAAATTTGCAGCAAGAAAAGTGATTCTAACGATTTTTATGCCTCATGCTATCTCCATATTCTTCTTGATGATGACACCAGCCAGTCATCGATGAGAATATGGAGGTAGCACTGCCTTTAAAATCATCACGCAAATATAGCGTGCATCACTCTCTTCTTTCCAGTATGCCTCTTATGGCAACATCCGAAAGTTATTCAAGTTCTTATCTGGTCAGCAGAGAGGCAGACGAGAAAGACTGGCATTATGGGACTCTTCCTCTTTGTTTTCGAGTTTTAAACTGTCAAAAACAAAAGGGTTCTAGCGCAAACACACAAGGAGCAGCTTGGTATGCTTATCTACAACATTACATGACAAGCACATCATCCTAACTGATTATGATGATACAACACAATTCCTCTATTTTTTTTTCTTTGCTCTAAAATTGAACTACACCATACGCTTCTTCTGGACGTCTGACAGATTTCTTCTAGTTGCAATTCACTGTCAGATAATGTATTGTTGTTGTGAACTGCAACAATAAGATCACTTCATATTCCCATCATGTGATCCAGCCCTGGCTGCGGAGCTCCTCCCATGCCTCCGCCTGTTACATTGTGCAGAAGTTGTTGAAGCCAGCGCCTTGTTGCTGGGTCATCCTGTGTTTGCAGATAGTCAATATGCTTACTATTTGACCAGAACTAATCTAAGGCCCATAATTTGTTTAGGTGAATGAGCAATAATGAACTGGTGACGGCAGATATAAGATCATGACTCACCCTTAGACAGCTGTTGAATGTCCCATCTTTGAGCATGTCAGGGAGGCAACTTTGCAATGCAACACATGCCCTGCATTAGGAGAACAAAGTTTTACGCCGTCTGGCAATATATGTAAACTAAATTCAGAATTCAAGCATAGTAGCAAGAACCTGGGATTGTCCGAGAGCCTGAGGTAGCATCGAATGATGTGCTTCAGCAACCTTGTGGAAGGCTGATCCGCAAGCGACACAACCATGTTTGCTAAAACACTGCCTACAGCAAAGAAACGCTCAGCTGTGGCACATATGTAGCGCAGCCCAACATCATCCAGAAGAATCTTTTGGACAATGAAGGTTGCCACCTGCAAATGAGAATTTCGCTATATTAGTGCTGAATAGGAGCTCACTAGTCAGCAAAGGTTATTTCAGCCTAAAAATTCAACTTTGAACTCTGCCACCAAAAAAAAGCTGAAGCCCCCTCATAAGCTCATATTCAAATACTTTTCTCTTATGCAAAAAAAACGTTGCAAAATTGAATAAGAGGAGCTAGCGAGAGGGAGAGAGAGAGAGCCTAAGTTAATGTTGTACCAGCCAAGTGATAAATTTAGTAGCATATATAAATATTATAGTAGGGAAGGTCTCCCTCTAATTTCCAGGCTTTACCTGTTGAAATGAGCCAATGGTAAAGCCGCAATGAACTAGACTAAGGCAATAGTCTAGTTATTTTGGCTTGATTGATTTCTAAACAAAAACAAGGCTACCTAGGTGCCGGGCTAACAAAATAAAGAAACTAGGACATCAATCTACATAAACTAGGAAAGTATTACAGCTGTAGATTCAGCCAAATATGGTTTCCACAATATTTCGCTCCCTGCCATGAAACAGCGTATTACAGGTGTAGATCCAGCCAAAAATGGTTCCCGCAATATTCGCTCCCCGCCGTGAAACCGCTTGTCCTTGAACTGTTGTTGTGGCCATGACTGTAACCCTTAACACATTGTGGACCCATGCCAATGAAAATCTGAAGGCCTTGCAGGGTTCCTTAGTCTTGCTAACATGTAATGCCAAACACCTCTTTGTTGCACGTCAGCTGTATGACGTGTTATGGGCCTGGCTGACGTTGTGCTTGAAGAAGAAACGGCACAACAGTCATATTGGGTTTTCTCAGTGACATGGCAATTTGCTGACAGCCCAAGAATCTTAATAGGAACAGAATCAGAAGGTGGTGTCATGGCAATGCAGCAAGCCAGCAAGTTCAAGTAGCGTACTGTAGGCTATGGCGGAACTATGAATGCAACAGAAGGGACTGGGATCTCCATGATAGGATCCAGATGCGTGTCCACCAGAGCCGCCAATAGTGCTTCAGGCTGAAGTGGTAGTTGCGAAGTGAATTGTGCCGATGTGATCATCGCGGCAGATAGTGGCAGCATGTCCACTGCATTGATACGAGATGTCTCCTGCACTTTTAGTTTTGATGATGCAGCCTTCTTTGAAAAATAAAAAACACAGCCGGTGGGGGTAAGACCGCCCCGAAGGTATCTCACTTAACTTCAGCTCAACTGGAGCCTGACCGAGAAAGGTCACAAAAGTTAGCCATCCTCATATATATATTTTTTTGAGCAAAAACCCTCCTCATACATGGGGATGCCGCCCCCTATAGTTCGGACCTTAACTCGTGCTTTGAGGCCCAGCCCACTACCACCCCCCTTCACTAGGGCCCGCCTACCACAGGTCGGTTCACCCATGCCGACTAGGGGAACTAGCGAGTGATGTTTCTAAAATAGCCCTGAAATTCATTCCAACTGGGAGTCGAACCCAGGAGCCAGGGTGCTACTACAGCACCACAACCACTACGTTATGAGCTCGTTTGCTTCTCAAAAAATGATTTTTACTCTTCCGAGTTTCATCCATAGCAGCACCATGGAGGTGGCTGGTGTGGATGGAGTAGATCCAAAATCATAAGCATGTGATCCGAGGACCTCTTTCAAGGAAATCAAAAGCATTTGATGCCGAATATTGTGGCAGCAAAAGAATACACGGTAGAGCAGCTCACCGTCAAATCTCTGGGCTTTTCCTGTTGAGATGAAACTCTGATTAAGCCGATTGGCGGGCAGAGTGCTTTACTGAGTTACATCTTGATTGATTTCTAAAGAAGACTAAGGCAACCATTTTATACTATACTAAGTTCTCGGCTAACTACATAAGGAATCTATGTAACAGACTAGGACACGTGACAACGATCTCAATAAACTTGGAAAGTATTATGGCTCTAAGTCCTTCCGAATATGGTTTCCATCACAAGGTCACAGAAAGGCCAAACGCCTTTAGAGGCTCCTTGTACAATCCACCTCTTGACTAATGGATTGTAACATGGGCGGTGGTTACGCCTATCAGAGAGAAGCCTCGTATAGTACAAGCATGTTGTAAAAAGAAGTGATGGAAGCAAAAAAGTACTTCAGATGATGAAGAAATATACTAAAAATCTATTACACCTTTGCGAGTGCTAAACAGAAGAACCAAGTGTTGATATTTAATATGAGAATTGTAATGGCTAACTACATACGGTTTTTGACAGCTCACTGCCCATCTCCATGGTTCGCAAGCACAGAGGAATTATTTCAGTTTGTAGCAAAAAACTGATAACTTCAGTATCATCAACCTGCATTATCACAAGGCAAAGAATTAGCAGAACTGGTATTCGAAGAACAAGTGGGGGCTTTTTATAGAACTTCATATTGAGCAAAATGAAGGCGATACTATGATGCTGTTGCTATATGGCAATGATACAAGAGTATAAGAATGCAAGAAATTACATATGTCACAACACAGGGTATTGGGAGCCCCTGACCTTTTCAGTATCATAATGTCTAGGAGCAAATGGTGTGGGACTGTGCAGAGTACTGGTACAACTGAAATAAAACTTGCTTCTTTGGACAGAATCTAATTGCAACAACTTCTTTGGTGCATAGCACAGTGATTGTTCAAATAGTACCTACAGCTTTTATATGTGAAGTATGCCATAAAACTAAAGGATACAGGAGCTAAGCTTCCTCTAAATTTTAGTGGTGAAATGGCTTTTGCTGTCTGTAGCTCAGATGCTATGCTTTACTATTAGCTACAGCTAAAGAAAGAATTGCAAAACCAAGAATGAATTACCTTAACAAGAGCACCAATGACACCCAAGCTAGTTAGCCGTAAGTACTCAAAGGGTCTTGTTTTACTAGTAGTATTCAAGAATGGGTACAGGTACAGTGGAATGTGGGCTGAAAAGAATAGAATTTCAGTCAAAATCAGTTACATCATATATCTCAAAAAACTTAACAATTCTCCCGACTGGGCCCAAACGTGCACCATTATCAACGCATCAAAACTATGTTATGCATAGGGCATGGCGTGTTACCATTTAAGAAAAGGATCCTGGTCTCATGATGCGATGCAACACACTGCAATAATTGAAAGATTCAAGAAAAGTTAGATTATCTGTAGTGTAGCAGCAACCAGAAACCAAAAAATTGTGGTACTATCCCTTTATTTGTACAGGCGTACCTGAAGAAGAGCAAGTGCGTTGCAGACACGGTTTGATGCACCAGGTGACAATGTTGGGGGTGAAAGTGCAGGGTAGATTGATACAATCTCCTGTAGTATATCCAACAATGTGGGAATTATTAGCTTAAACCTGAATAAGTGGTCTACAACAAAATCATGAGCTAACTTCTAGGATAAAGAATCACTGAGCTCAGAAAAGAAGGCGGGAAAAAGATTCAGCATAGAAACACATTAACAATGCCAGATGTAAATTAGCCTCAAAGCTAGTTGCTAAGCTCCCAGTTCCTTGTGAATTCAAGCATGCAAATCCTCAGCATCGGAGGGCCAGAAACTAACATACCTGGAGTAGTGCGGCGATTGTGCCAAAAGAGTGCCACAGCAACGGGGCAAGATCTTGAAATATCTCCCTTTTCTGAAAATAAATAGATTCATTTAAATACAGAACTTGACCTAGCAAAATGCTGTCACAAGCAAATGACTAACGTACAGTCCACATTTGTTCAGTTCAGATTTGCTTATCAAAATGACATTACAAGTAAATAGCTAACATATAATCCACATTTGTTGAGCTCAAAATCGTTTCAGAGTGGATTCATAAGGATATTGAATTGCTTTTCCTATAAAAAAAATGCCAAGTAAATGGCTAATGTACAATCCACATTTGTTCAGTTCAGGATCATCTGAGAATGGATTCATTTAGATATTGAATTGCTTTGCTGAGAAAAAAAATGGCATTAGTAAATGACTAATGTACAATCTATGTTTATTCAGTTCAGGATCACTTGACAAATTTACTACAAATTCTTGATGGAGACAGCATTCTTGGCAATGAGGCCATTCCATTACTGTATCAATATCCTAGAAACTTAGCAACAAGCTGTGCAATAGCCAGGATTTAGGAAAGATTGCATTAGGTAATAGAGTTAGGTCACTCTAGAAGTGAACTAATTTGTTCTCAAAATGAGCCACTTGAATGGCTGCCTGTAGTACTGTCTTATTAATACAATCAGGAAAACCAATAAAAAATAATCAATGCACATTTATCATATCTCAATCCTGACCTAAATCACCAAACTGGAACCAAGTCATTGATTACTATGAAACTCCATAACGTCAGTAGGGCAGAAATGTTTCACACGCATAACCCCAGTTCCACGAATTTTCTAATACAACCTAACCCGATATTATTCCCGCAGGAACCATAACATGCAAATCCGCTATGTACAAGATAATATCACCAGACGCAAATCATTCCCCACGTGAAGGGGCTACAAGAGTTGCGAGCGGAAACCTTGGAGAGCTCGAGGAGGGCGTTCTCACGGAGCTCGGGGTCGCAGAGGTCCAGCACCAGCTGCTCCGCCGACGCCATCTTCTTTTCCTTGGACGCCTGGCCCTGCGCGGGACCACCACTGCCCCCAGCCAGCGGGGAGGGCGACGGCGGCGAGGCCCCGGCGAAGGAGGGGATGTTAAGGGAAGGCTGCATGTTCGCCATTTCACCGCAACTGCACGGCAACAACAAAGCATCGATCACCACAAATTCTCCACAAATATCGACTACAGAACGAATCAGGGAACGGAAAATCGATCGAATTCGAGTCGTAGCTTACCAATCCAAAGCAATCAATCGATCTCTACGCGGATCTCCACTCTGCTAGGCTATATAGTGGCCCCAACCAGTCCGCCCCCGAGCGACGTGCGGCGCCGCTACGGGGGATCCACGGCTCGGGTCTGAACGGGGGCGGCGGGCGGCAGGACAAGGAGGAGGAGGAGGCGGTGACGGCTAGCCGGCGACGATGAGGTGAGAGGAATGGAAGGGAGAAGACGGAATAGCTTGCCGAGGAGAGATCTCTCGGCCTTTGGCTGATCAATGGGCGGCCGAGATCAAACGACACAGGATCAGACGGCAGTTCCTGAAATTGGCTTTCAGTTAGCGTCCCTTGCGAGCAGGAGCGGCGTGACCGCGCGTGAAGACAGCTGTAATGGCGGAACGGTTACCACCAGCCCACCGAATGGGATACAGTTGGGCCAAAGGGAATTTAGGCCTTTTGGGCCGGGCTTCCACTTAACCTAGAGGGGTGTTTTTGTAAACTTCCGCTTCCGCCCACGAAGCTGCGCTATAAAAGTGCTCCCTAGGGTTTTTGCCCCGCGCCGCCACCTCCTTCCGAGTCTCCGCTCCGCAGCCGCACCGCGCATCGCCGCCGCCGCTTCGCCGCTCGACGTCCACAGCGCAGCCATGGCGGAGCAGGTATCGCTCGTCCCGTGCTTCCCGTGTACCTCTTCTTCGCATCTCGCCGTCACTTGCTTGGGCTGGTTCTTCGCGATGTGATGCACATTCGCGTGGTTAGGATGGCATGCTTCCTGATCTGGCCTGGCCCCGTGTGGTGCTAGTGTTAAAGTGTGTTGCAATGTATGGATTTAGTGTCATCGGTGATTAGTTGCATGTTTTTGCATTTATTTTTGTCGATTTTGGAGGTTACTAAGTTGCTACTTAATACATCTAAACTGGTTAGTGTGTTTTAGTAGGATCTAGCGCCGCAATCCTGTACAAGGCCTCCTGGTCATTGCGGATTTTTAGTTTGAGGCCACAAGAATTTGGTGCGGCTTCGTAGTTTCGGGTGGTCTGGTTGCGATGTTTCCTTTACTATCATTTGTATCAGACTTCACCATTTGTTGGTGTTGAGGTGTCGCTGGCACATTAGATTTGTGGCTACTTTACTATGAGGAACATAGAGATCTGTCTAGATGTTATGCTATGACTTATGTCATATCAATTGCAGAATAGTTACAAACTTCTTGATAGCGGTTAATTAGTTTCAGTGTGATTGTGTTTCGCTAGTGTGGACTGTGGAACATAGCCAGTGCCGAATCAGTTACAAACTGTATGAATTTTTGACTTGTTCCAACATAGAGTGTGCTTTTGTAGTTTCCATATAGTCATCTAATGATGTTCATCTGTATCCATTTTGCAGACTGAGAGGGCTTTCCTCAAGCAGCCGAAAGTTTTCCTCAGGTGAGGGCCTGTTGCCTCTCCTTTGCCTTGTGCTCTTTATCTGCAATATGCCTATCCTAATAGATCTTATGTTAAACTTTTAGCTCAAAGAAATCTGGCAAGGGTAAGAAGCCAGGAAAGGGAGGCAACCGATTCTGGAAGAGCATTGGCCTTGGCTTCAAGACCCCCAGGGAAGCAATTGAAGGTATAATGCAATCTCTCTTTTTGGCATTCAAATGTGGCGAATTTTTGTACCATGGTGAACAACTAAGTGTGAACTCCATTCCATTCTTGTGTCTGAGACTGTTACATATTGTTACTTAAAGTAACAGTATTTTTTACCATCTAGTCATGATGCTGATATACCTTAATAATCCATTGATGGGCCATGCGCTATTGCTCGTAATTGTTGGACAGATCATTAATTTCTATTTTCATGCAGGGACCTACATTGACAAGAAGTGCCCATTCACTGGAACAGTTTCTATCAGAGGCAGGATTATTGCTGGAACATGCCACAGTGCTAAGATGAACAGGACTATCATTGTTCGCAGGAATTACCTCCATTTTGTTAAAAAATACCAGAGGTAAGTAAAGTTTTTGGGGAGTTTTACTCTTGTTCTTCTGCCTAGTAATGCTTGATATGACCCCATACCCTGCACAGGTATGAGAAGAGGCACTCCAACATTCCAGCTCACATCTCACCATGCTTCCGTGTCAAGGAAGGCGACCACGTCATCATTGGCCAGTGCAGGTAAATTTGTGTGCTTGCATAACTCGGTATCTCATGCTTAGTTTATCTAGATTAATCAAAATAAGCTCTATATTGCCTTGCAACATCCACAGATGAAATAGAGCCAAAGTTGTCAAATTGAGTTGTTTGTATATGCCAAGGATCTATTTGTGCATTGCTGAATCATATTATTTATTTACTGAACCAGGCCCCTGTCAAAGACCGTGAGGTTCAATGTCCTGAAAGTCATCCCGGCTGGATCCACTGGTGGCAGCGGCGGGAAGAAGGCCTTCACTGCAGCCTAAGCTTAGACTATGTTCCTTGAGTAGTCTATAGAATGATGTTTTGTTGCTTGAATTTCCTGCTAGGCTGGTGTTTCCGACTATGATTTGGAGATCGTATCCTGTCAAAGAAGTCTCATCATCTGAACATGTTACTCTTTATGGAATCTTGTCCTGCAAAGTTTTGCTAAGACCTGTATCGTTTCTCTTCTGCTGTTGCTGGTGCCATGTTTGCATCTCCCTTCAGTATCCTGCAATCGCAGCATGGCGATGTTGTCCTGGATGGAAAAGCTTAGCAACCTTTTGATTTTGCGATATTTGCTCCTTTTTACTGATGTGCTTAATCAACTTAGCTGCGGCACAAGAGGAGCGGCTAAAGCGATTGTTGTGTAGAGTAGCGCATGTTCTGGTGTCGACTAGTATCTAATTTCCAATGTGTTCTTGCATAACAACAGTTTCATCACTACGACTGGGCTTGCCATTGATTTTCTGTCATCTGCAGTATCTTGCCCCCGTCTTCTGCACGCAGTGGTGCCCTGCAGAAACGCCGGCTGCCTAGCGAGGAAGAGGCTGTCTTAGGATAAAGGATTCAGTCTCATCTGTTTACTGGTCCGGCACTCCTACAAGGTTCAGACTGGAATCTCTTCTTTCCGAACTCATCTCTTCTATCTGAACCACGCCATTCAAAAAGGAATAAGAGAAACAAAGAAGGCCATAAGCCAAGAAAGGAATAGATGCAAGCTGCGGTTTGCACACAGGGTATCCGTGAGCTGCACTTCACTCCAGTGCTGATTCCTTGTTTGCTGACTCCGCTGTGTTTCCCTGACCGCCGCCGGCGCGTATATTTCCTCTGTCCCCGTCCAGCTCCTGCACAACACAGCTCGATCGCTTTCCTGCGCCTCGAGCTCTCGTCTTCCCCATCGCTCCGTGCACAGTCTGCTGCGCACACTTCGCCACAAACCTGCACGTCGTTTCTCCAAAAAGAAGAAAAGGGAAAAAAGAAAAAAAGAACCACTGTACTTCACCTAGCTCCGAGCGCCGTCGCCGGCCGGCAGGCGGCGCTGCCGCACTGGCCCTTTACGTATGTACCCATCCTGCGCCTGATCTGTGGCGATAAATTGTACTAGTATTCGACGGTTTTTTTTTTTTTACTGACAGGAAATGGAATTCTGATCTTGCTATCTGCATGCATTCAGGGCCCTTGAAGATCTTCCCCCTAGGTGTGAGGATGAACGCGCTGGTGAATGCGGCGGCATGGGTGATGGGCAAGGCGCTGGCCCCGGTCGCGGACTCCGTGCTGGAGGACTGGGCGGCCAGCAAGGACCTCGGCACCAACGTCAAGGACCTCGAGACGGAGCTGCGCTACACCAAGGCCATGCTCGAGTCCTGGGCCCGCCGCAGGGAAATCGGCGACAACCCGACCCTGAAGGAGCTGCTGCAGATGCTGCGGGACGAGGCGTACGACGCCGACGACGTGCTGGACGAGCTCGACTACTTCCGCATCCAGGACGTGATCGACGGCACCTCCGAGGCCGCCGACGAGCACGCCAAGGGATGCTGCCGCAACTTCCTCCTCAACGCTCGCCACACTGCCAGAGCTGCAGTGGGCAAGCTGCTCTGCCCGTCGGCTGCTGCTCGGCCTGGAGCTACGAGGGTCGACGGCCATTCTGATGAGGAGGCCAATGCTGCTGAACCTGGATGCATGCGTAAGCTCGTCTCCGGCGCTTGCAACACCGTCCGCCACGTCGGTAAACGCCTCCCTTGCTCATCTCTGCCACCAGTTCGTGCTGCTGATGATAATGATGGTGATCGATCTGGTATGCTTACTATCCCGCCAAGTGGTGGTGCCTCCATCCACGAGGCACCACAGAGGGAACATGCAGCAGAAACTCCAAAGTTGGAGTTTAATAGGGTGGATATCTCTAAGAGAATGAGCCTTATTACAAGGCAATTGCTCGAACACCGCAGAGAGGTTTCTAATATTCTTAGAACCATAGGTTCTAGCAGCAACACTGCCCCAGACATTGCCCAGAGTCGTCCCATCACCATTTCTGAGAGTATAGAGCCGAAACTATATGGGAGAGACCTTATAATGAACTCCATCATACATGATATCACCCAGGGACAATACTGTGACAATAACTTGACCGTTATTCCCATTGTGGGTCCAGGAGGCATAGGGAAAACAACTCTTGCACAGCACATATATCAAAGCCAACAAGTACAAAACCATTTCGATGTTAAGGTCTGGGAATGTGTTTCTCTCAATTTTAATGTGGATAAGATAACCCATGATATTGAAAAGTATATCCCCAAAGTACAAGATGAAACGATTGGCACTACAAAAGAGTTGATTGAACAAAGGTTAAAATCTAAAAGTTTTTTGCTTGTATTGGATGATATGTGGGAATGCGGTGACGAGGATGAATGGAAAAGGCTATTGTTGCCACTCAAAAAATCTCGAGTAAAAGGCAACATAATTATGGTCACAACTCGGCGTCCAGCACTAGCAGAAATGATTAAAACAACCCAAAATCCAATAGAACTGGAAGGTTTAGACCATGAATCCTTTAAGGAGTTATTCCTAGCTTGTGTCTTTGGTGAAGAGCAATGTAGACATGATCACGGTATTCTGCTTGAAACGGGATATGAGATAATGGAAAAACTAAAAGGCTCACCTCTGGCAGCAAAAACTGTTGGTAGACTATTGAGGAATGACCTTGATTTGGATCATTGGACTAGAGTTCTAGAAAGTAAGGAATGGCAATCATCAAGAGGCAAACACGACATTATGCCTGCATTGAAGCTTAGCTATGATTATCTGCCTTTTGATCTACAACAATGTTTTTCTTATTGTGCTTTGTTTCCTCAAGATTACATGTTTGAAACCAAAGAGCTGATTTACTTTTGGATAGGACAAGACGTATTGCATTCTGGTGATGAAAACGATTTGGGTCTTGAAGATATGGGGCTGAGAAAAATAAATGATTTGGTCTCACATGGATTTTTTTAAAAAGAGGAAACTGAGATAGGACCCCATTATATTATCCATGATCTGTTGCATGAGTTAGCATTGATAGTTGCATCACATGATTGTTTTACTTTACATCTCGGCAGCGATGTACCAGGAAACATAGGGCAATCTGTCTGCCACTTGTCTATCACACTCACCTATGCCATCTGGACAGATGAAAAACTCAAGCGTGAACTGAAAAAATCAAGTACAAGATTGAAAATTGGAAACTTGCGGTCTTTGATGATATTCGGAGAAATGGAAGAAAGGTTTGCCAAAATATTTAAAGATTTTTTTGGGGAAGCAAATGCACTTCGTTTACTTTCTTTGCCAGGACCTATGGGATTTGAAAGTAATCTCTTAACAGCTGTCCATCTACGGTACCTAAACCTTGGGAGCTCCTCTGGACAAAATTTGCCAAATATACTCCCTAGATTTTATCACTTGAAGATTCTAGATCTAGGAGAATGGAGAGGTCATAAACATTTGCCTGAGGACATGAGCAACCTTGTAAACTTGTCCCATTTCCTTGCCCGTGATGATGACCTTCACTCTAACATTTCATATGTGGGAACACTAAAATACTTGCAAGAGTTAAAGATGTTCCGAGTCAACAAAGAAAGCAGTGGATTTGAACTAAAGCAACTAAGGAATTTGATGGAGCTAAGAGAGCTTGGCGTATATAATATGGAAAAAATAGAGACAAATGAAGAAGCAGTAGAAGCAAAACTGATGGATAAGAAGTACTTGCGCAAGTTAACATTAGTCTGGAACGATGTGCAACCTAACATGCACTTATACATGTTACCTAATATAGATCATATTCAGGATGCATCGGTTCTTGAAAGCCTTCATCCACCTAGAAAACTGCAGGAGTTGTCTATCTGGGGGCATGGAGGCCGTTATTGTCCAACATGGATAGGGGACCATATCTCTAAAACTTTGAGATCTCTTCATCTAGTTGGTGTTGCTTGGGAAGTTTCCCCTCCTTTGGAAAGCATGTGGGCGCTTCAGGAACTAACATTGAAGGGTATACCCAACCTAAAGGAATTCGGCTCCAGCCATCTTGGTAATATTACGGAGCAAAGCTTTCGTAAGTTAAAAGAGATAAGTTTAATTGGCTTGTATCAGCTAGAAAAATGGGTTCTAGGGGACAATTGTCATTTGTTGTCCCAACTTCAAAAGTTGATCATTATAGAGTGCCCTAACCTCTTAGGGTTGCCTTTTGACAATATTCTTTACCCAAGAAAACATGATCTAGAGAGGAAATTGGATTGGTTTCCCATGCTGCAAGTGCTTGACATAATTCGTTGTCCAAAAGTCATGTCATTGCCTCCTGTACCTTGGACTCCAACTTTGTCCTATGTGAGAATAGTAGGTGTGGGATCAACTCTAAGAACAATTGGAGTACGACAAATCAACATTGGTCGTGACTGGAAAGGATTATTTTCAGATACCGTACTATAGTTTACTTCATCGCGAAGGAGGAGGAGGAAATGATGTTTTACGTAACCCAGATGAACAGTTTTTAACCTTCAATAATTTAAAAGATTTGCGACAGTTAAGGCTGACTGCTTGCCCACCTTTGCAATCAAAGGACCTCCAAATGCTAGCTTCGCCTAAAAGAATTCCATGTAGAAAATTCAAGCCATGTGTTCAAGCGATCAGGAATTGAAGGGGAAGTGAGAAGGCACCTTCCAGTTGAAAAACTGAGCGTCAACAACTGTGGTGGCAACGGGAAGGAACTGACTGAGCTCATCTACCATCTTTCACAGCTTCGGGAACTGGAAATATTGAACTATGAGAAGATAACACGGATGGGTGTTGCTCTGGAGCATCAAGATCCGACAGCTAACATATTGTCACCATCACCTTCAGCTCTTGGTACACAAGCAACATGTCACAAGTGGCACACAGCAATGGGGGTGGACAAAGAAGAAGAAATAGATGAGGGGATGCTTATTTTTCCAGCCCCTCTCTGTGATTCCCTGAAGGAGTTACTCATTGGAGGTTGTCCAGAGCTAAGCCTGGTAGCTTCTCCATTTCATATGGACAACACGGTAGGAGGCATCGACAGCAGGGTGCGAGGAGGGCTCCAAGCCCTGCAGTCTCTGGTGAATTTGAGTATACACTATTGCCCCAAGATTTTTTCTACCGACAAGACTTCATTTTCCTCTTCCTGTTGCCCTTTCCCATCCTCCCTGCGAAACCTCTTCCTTGATTGTGTGGAGGGCATGGGGACGCTGGAGCCCCTCTCAAACCTCACCGCTCTGAGACACTTGGGATTAGGTAGGTGTGGAGATGATTTAATGTCAGATGGATGGTGGCCTCTAGTTACTCAGTTCAGCCATTTAATTCTCAGATTCGGATCCATTAGTGCTCAGATTCCCATCCAACTGGAGGAGCTACCGGATGAAGTTCAGGTCATGGCCACACTCTTATTTGAGGAGCTACGGGATGAAGATGGTAGATACAAAGTGAGGGAGCTAGAAACGGATGACGTCGCAAGAGTGCTTGCTGCACCCATCTGCATCCTCCTGTCTTCCTCCCTCACCAAGTTACAGATTTGTTTCGACCACGGGACGGAGCATTTCACAGAGGAACAAGAGGAGGCCCTTCTGCTCCTCACTTCCCTCAAGGAACTCAAATTTGTTAAATGCGACAAACTGCAGTGCCTCCCTGCAGGGCTTCATAGGCTCTCCAACCTCAAGATGTTAGAAATCTGGGATTGCCCAGCCATTACCTCCCTGCCCAAGGACGGCCTCCCGAGTTCACTGCAGCAATTAGATGTCTATTCGTGCGGCAACGAGGAGCTTAAAAAGCAGTGCGCAAATTATGTCCAGAGCCATCCCCAAATCAGGTCAGTAATCTGATCCCTAGGTAAATTCCTGTACTCATCCTTGGCCAATTCTCACAGTAGCATTGCTTTTCTTCTTAATCCCATAGGTGTCATCCCATGATTTCTTGATAATGTTTGATATGCCTCGTTACTTCGTAATCTGAATGTTCTCTTCCTCGGTTTACCATGTAGGAGTCCTCTGTCATGAAGACGTAACTTCTGATGTCCTAGTGGAGAATTTTGCATTCACCAACATCTCGCCAACCATGGCCTTAAACTGCACGGTGTCTTATCTTCCTACGGTAAGTTAAACTCTAAGTGCAGTCAAGTAAAATGCCGAAAATTTCTCGTTATATTCGCTTGATATTATTCTGGTTTCAATAAGTGCTCCTGTACATTTTAATTTTAATCAGTTGGAGAGGTTAATGTTATCACCATCGAAGTGCTTTACCACTATTAAGTGGTGCCTTCTGAAATCATGGCTTGCTTAAATGATGCTTTTCCACCTAATCTTTATTTCACAGTAGGTGGTAACTATAATTCATTATACTTTAGATTTTTAAAAATCGGACTAAGAATATATACAGGTTTAGGAAACGGAATCATTATACAGTAGCATGATTTTTCCAAAAAATAGTAACTGTAGTTCTGTGTTGTTTGCTTCAGTATCCACCAGTTGTCAGTTTGAAGAACGACAACCACAATCTTGTCTTTTTGTCACTTGCTTCTTTCAGCCATTTACCATCTATTTTTGTCTAATACCTGCAGTTATCCGCAGCCATATCTGCATATTCTGTGAGCAGAGCTATCAAAAAAATCATGCAAAGAAACGTGACAAATGAGTTGCCCACAACGTTGGTATGTAAGTAGCACTTTTGAGGACATTGCAGCCTTGTGGTGAGCCTAGATTGATATGCCAATTCAGAGTGGCAGTTTGAGGACAGGTTCAGCTTTCTGATGAACCGAATTTGATTTGTGAATTCAGAGTGGCAGCTTCAGGACAGTGTAGCTTTGTGGTGCACCTAGGTCCCGTTCGGTTCACCCTCTAAAACACCCTCTAAAGTTTATACCCCTCTAAAGTAAAAAAGAATCTTACTATTTAGGGGTACTAAATAAAATTTAATTATAAAACCTTTCTGCAGACGGGCGTTATTTTTCGAGACGAATCTAACGAGCCTAATTAATCAATGTTTTGACACAGTGATGCTACAGTAACCATCGTCTAATCGCCGCTTAATTACCCTCATTACGTTCGTCTCGCGAAATAGATGGGGGGTCCTGGACTTAGTTTTGTAATTTGACTTTGTTTAGTACACATAAATCGTGCCGGCATCTTTGATGTGACTGCTACAGCACCCTCTAAAGTGATCCAAACGCACCCCTAGTTTGCTTTCCAGTTGAGAGTGACGGTTTCAGGACAGTGCAGCCTTGCGGTGAGATTAAATTGATTTCTCAATTTAGAGTGTCAGTTTCAGGATAGTGCAGTTTTGTGGTGAGCCTAATTTGATTTCTCAATTCAGAGTGGCAGTTTAATGGCAGTGAAGAGCTTTTTGGTGAGCCTAATTTGAGTGGTACCGACAGTGTTCGTTCAGTCTGAAACAGTAAAGAGTTTGTATGGGACAGTACTATATTAGAAAATATTGTGCCAGGATTCTACATTGATGTTATGGTGTTCAAGCTAGTGTGGTTCAAAAGTGTGATCCAGAAGAGTCCTTTGTACAAGAGTACCTTTTATTTCTGATAGTGGAAGATATGGACCTAATGGGTCCCGTGGTTTTTTACTCCTCGCATTGAGGAGGTTTTTCCACGTAAAAACCATTGTCCCTTAGCATGCCACTTTGAGCTTTCATACTTTCCTTTGCATGCGCATCAGCACATATGTATTTAATTAGAAAATCGTCATGCTCAATATATTCTCACTTTATTTGCACCACCGATTGCTTCCGGTACATGGGGTATTCTTTTCGTGTTCTTTCATCAGGGGAAAAAGAAAGTATCAATGTACTGAGCAGTAGCAGCTCTGAAGGCAGAGCTTTCTAAACCATCATGATCGAAATAGATAATGTTCGGTGTGTTTGTGTATACGCTGTTATATTAAAGTTAATCCACTTGGTAGTTGGTACAGCAATAACGCGTCTTGCCTGCTCCATGGAATGTTCTCCTGGGACCTATATATGTTACGATTTATTTTGAAAAATTTGAAAACACGGAAACAAAAAGAAAGTCAGACACGACTGGCCTCACCGTGATGTACAAATTACAAAACTTCCGGCAGAGGTTCCGTGCATGAAGTGCAACGATATAGTATATGCACGCGATTGATCTGAACGATTTCGCGGACTGCTTTGGTTTGTCCTTCGCGGGCTCGCACGAGGCCGGGCCCACCGACTCCGAGCCCCCACACACCCTAACAATTCTGCTTTCACAGAGAGAGATGGCGGCAATGCGATCGGCACTGGCGACGCTCTCCCGCCGTAGCTGTGGATCCTTGGCAGCCGCGCCCATGGGCGGACGAGGTCTAGAGTTCCACCCAGTTTTCCGCTCCGCGGCGCCAAGGACGCCGCCCCTCCGCTCGGCGGCCGTCAGTAACCATGAGGTAAAGGTCGACGTCGTAAGTTAGGTCCTCATTAGTTTTCGTAGAGTAGATCCTTGACTTTTACATAGTTGTACTCATGGAAACCCAAATCTCCATTCGTAGGCCACCCCCTCAACTCAGATCACTAAACTCACGTCAATTATGCAAATCATTCTTCAATAGCTAGTAGGCTCCCTCCTTTAATTGTGCAACCATCTATATACTTGGAACTTTTGCATGTTACGGATTTCATTGGATAGAAAAAAGAAATTCTGATCTTGTGGTGGGCAGGGAAATCGAAACCGGGCCAGTTTTCGCGGAAACCAAGAAAACCGGTCCAGTCCGGTTCGGACGGTATATCTTTTCGGATTTGAATTTTGAACGAATTTGAATATTTAACGATGCTTGATCGGCTTTGACCGGTTTTCGATCGGAAAACGGTAAAACCGGTGAGGTCCGGTTTCCGCGGCTCAGTAGGTTATTGAAACTGCGGTGGTGGGGATTCGTCGGGATGTTAATTCACATTTTCCCTCCTAATCGACGGACACGCGACAGGTGGCCCATCTCTTAGACATTTTGGGACAGAGGTGAAATTCAGAGATACTATCTGACGGAGTAGTTAAGTTAACAATGTTCTCCCATCACTTTTTTTTTTTTTTTTTTTTGCGATTTCCCATCACTTTGTTGTTTCACAGCCCTTTTTCTTTTGGTACATAAAAAACACTGAATTTATTGCCTTGGATTTGATATTCGAATTTAACAGCTTTGGTCGGTGTTGAAGTTTTTCTGAGGTTTCATGCCTCTCGTCTGCATAGAAACTGGAAACTGATTTCATAGTATTTGATAGGGTACTTCTTTGGTAGCATTGCCGCAATCAGCTGTGTGAAATCAGTTCATTTGGGATCACACATTACATATTCTATGTTTCAGATGTTTAAGGGAACATCCCATCCTTTTTCCCACTCATCTTCTTTGGCATGCACATTACTACGCTCACTTCATCTTGCATCATGGGTTTCAGTTCCATAACTTAGCTCGAGGAATAGATGCAAAAAATCTGTAATGAATTTGTTCAGGCTTTTCTTTTGTTACCTTATCTTGTTTTCTCTTTTGTACAGTTTCACTATATAAGCAATAAAATCACACAGTAGGGGCCTCCCTTCTGTAGTTCCGTTCAAAAAAAAAAAAACAGATGCACAAATTCCCGTTCACAGTCCACGCGCCTGTTATGTAAACTCTATTGATCAGAGTGCTTGTTGCAGAGCTGGAGGCGCATGTCAACTGGGGATGGGGATTCTACAGTCGAAGCGGCGAGAATTCTTCGTCTGTGGTGGCAACGGTGAGTGGATGCTTTGCAATTTCCTTTTTGACTTTCTCTGGTTATGGTAGATAGATTGGTACTCCCTTCTATGATAGTTTTTGAGTATGTTCTTGTACTTATTTATGTAACTGTATGAAAAAAAAAATCAGAGTCCATAGTTTTTCGCCTGTTTTTTTATGTTACGTTCATATTTGCAAATAACCAGGGGCACATCCGAAGACAAAAATTACACTCTCCACCAATTTGTATACATGAAAATCAACTTGATACAGGAGATTTCTCTGATGTACCATGATTTTCTTTAATATTGATTAATTTCACCAAGTTTACAACTTAATACAGTTTTGATTTAAGGGCAGTGCGCTATGGCATTGCCAATTGTAGTATATAATCAGAGACCTGTAAACTTGGTGAAACAATCGATATCATGCTTTGAAACCAAACCTAATTCATTTAGTATTTTGTCAATTTTTTTCGGAAATGGCAATCTGTGTTGTTTACTACAAGTGCCCTGTGAAAATCACTTTAACCATCTTATTTCGATCGTCCCTTTTCTGAAGGGTTAAGGATCGTGTGAAAAATGCCGATGAAGAAGAGAAGATCAGGGCTTTCTTTGTTTACGGATTGGTTGTTGTGGTCACACCGGGTTACTATGTGATGAGGTCGGCAGTGGATATCTACCAGTCCAGATTCAACAAACGCTAGCATCGTCAAGCCGTCAAGCTTGAATGCTCCTTCATGGTTGCCTAGTTTTCAGTATTCTTGTATTCTTGAGACATTTGATCTAGAATGCCGGCTGTAGCAGCCATAAATGTACCTTTCTTGCTCGTCCAAGGGGGTGTTCGGCGCACGGGGTCTAAACTTTAGAGGGTTTTTCCAACGAATATTATGATTACAAATAAAGTTTAATTACAAAACTAATTTCAGGACTCCGCTCGAAATCGCGAGACGAATCTAATGAGGGTAATTAAGACGTGATTATACGATGGTTACTGTAGCATCACTGTAGCAAAACATAGATTAGTTAGGCTCATTAGATTCGTCTCGTGATTTAGAGGGGGGGTCGTGACATAGGTTTTGTTATTAAATTAATAAAAATATGTTTAAATAGTAAAATTCTCTTTGATGTGACGGGTGTTAAAGTTTAGAGGGGGTGCGCCGAACGCCCCCCAAGATGAAAGTTGGTGGCCTTGTAATGGGCGTATTTATATTAGTACTTAAGCGACCAATGGGCTTATGTGCGCCTCCGTAAAGAGCATGTTTCTCATCGAGCTTGAAAATTAAAGCGAGACAGCGGCATTTTGCTAGATTAGACGCTTTTGAATTTACAGTCTTGAATTTTTGATTTAGCTTAGCTTCTGCGTTTACAGTCCTTTGTGGCATAATGTTGTCTTTTCAATCTTTTCTGTCGAGCCTGCCAGCCCAGTGCCCAGAACGATATATAGTTCAGTAAATCAGAAATGGTTGGTGCGCAGATAGAGTTAGGGGAAAAGGAGGGGATTGCATTTGTTGAGCGCTGGAATCCGATATGTTCACGACGGCGCTGGAATCAAGAAATGGAACGTGCACTTCGTTCTAAAGGTCTGCTAACACGTGCATCTTTAAGCACATTTTTGAAAGGGACTAGCACTTGAGACTTGTTCTTAACTTGAATACAATGCTCTGCCGCCCTTGAGCTTGAGTGTTCCAGATTTTACCATTAAATTCATCTCAAAGACTGGTGTGCCTTGCAAAAAAACCAGGGCGTTAATGAGGTCGTGTGGATGATGTGTTGGTCAAGTCTCGGTCTCAGCCACTGAATGTGTAGTGTTTAGGGCTAGGCGCCAAGGAACTAATGACTTTTTAAATATTGCTTTACTGTTGATAATTCGGCTAAACAAAAGACAACCAAAATATTAGATACTTCATCTATCTTGAAACCTTGAAAAAAAAAGGATACAAAGCTGGACCTTTTGTGTATCTTTGAGATTCTGTTCTTTAAGGAAAAATGGCCTATCTTGTATTTCTCGAGGAACATCGTCATTTCTCTGCAGCCATTGTTACTGTATTTTTAGAGTGGAGCCCTACAATGAGTTATAGTTTATTTATGAGTTTTTCTTTTGAGTTTCTATGTGTTGTTTTTAATGATACATTCGACAGATCTGCTTTTGATTGTGTTTTTCGTGGATGGTGAATGTACTTTTCTCTGAGCAGCTATCTCCACATGAATATCAGTTTCAGTTTAGTGAGCTTCTCCTTACTGTTGCTGAAATTAGTTTTGCTTACTTACTTTTTGGTTCAATTGTTTTTCACGCTTTTTTTGTAATTATTACTTGTTTCTTGCTCCATCGAGAAAATATTTATTCTGTTTATACTTTATACATGCAGTTTGTGATAGCCACCACGTCTATTTGGTGGTGTTTAGTTTCTGTCGGGTTTGAGTTATTCCTATTTGGTGGGAAGAAGGAAAACGAAACTGAGGTAAAAACTCATTCCTTTATATTAAGGCTTAACCGTTCTCTGTATAGGAGTTTAATTTATTTCCTTTATCATATACAAATGCACAGAACACACAATTTTTTTGCACCAAACTTTAGTTTCCTGGGCTATACAAGTTATTTTTGTTTGTCATCTGCACCAGGCGTAATGAAAATATCGCATAGTATTCTTTGTTGTGTTGTTTAAAGTTTGTGATACATATACACATGCTTACAAATTAATAAGCCCTTTAGTTTTCTTACAATGAGATTTATAGTAGTTTTAAAATCTGATACAGAAGAAGTAGGCTACAAAGGACTTTAACCTATTTCTGCGGCCATCCAACTATATGAAATAAGAACTGTTGTACTTTCAAGTGCAGGGAAAAAAATCTAACAAGACATCTTGATATTTAGAGCTACACTTACTCTCAGCCACACTATTAGTACTATTTCGGATGTTTAACTTGTTGTCTGCGTAATTAAATCATATTTTATTGTTCTGTAGTCATCTACATAAACTCATTCGATCCATTTTTTTCTCGTGGTGATCAAAGCCTAAGCCAACTCATTTGCTACACTTACATGCTTGGCTTATTGTTCTTGATATTTTGACGGCAACTCTGTTCACGTGAGTGTGGTCAAACAACTTAATATTCAGATGACTATGCTTACATGCTTGGCTGATTTTGACGTCACAACTCTGTTTGATTTGAAGTTAATGTTCCGAGTTCAATTGTTTGCATCTGAATATTAATTAATACGTAACTGATGGTGCCAATTGTCTTATCGTTTATAGATTCCATGCAAACTGAAAGTGCTCAGATTCCATGCAAACCGCCCTTGCTAATTTTTCTCTTCACCAGGTTGATGTGGTCGCCGGTCAGAAGGACCCCTCCAGTCTTTGAAAACTTCTCTTGATAAAGTCTATCGAATTTTCGCTGAAAAGGATGTGACCTGTAAAATTCATGTTTTTGTCGCTTTAAAACGTGTACGCTAAATTATGCTTCCATCAATACCTCCTGTAAACTTTGAGGTGGCCTTTGGTTTGGACAACTGTGCTGTGGAAATACGATGGGATATGATGAGATGGATTTGGATTAGGGATCCTACCTCTGTTCTTTTCGTTCTTGTCGTTAGGACAATAAATTTAGATCTAATTTGAAGGAAAATACTTATCTTAACGACAAGAAAAAGCATGAAGAAAATATAGCTTCTTCCTATTCCACTGTTTTGTTGGCGTCCAAATGAGATATAGAGATTAAAGTTTCGTTTGACGAAATTGTCCCTCATCACACTACCCATAGCACTTTTTTTTTGTGACACTACCCGTAGCACTCATGCCTTGCCATATTACAGTATCGTACCATTCTCAGATGCCACATCAAGGAGCGTCAAGTTTGGGTACTCCATTCATTCCAAATTTTATGACACTTTTTTTTCTAAGTTTTCTAAAATTATGTCATTCCTTCGAAAAAAAAAAAGTCATTCTCACTTCCTAATACACCTTTTCCTATTTTATGTGCATATCTATCTCTATTTCTCTCTTACTCGTTTCCTTTTCTATGTGCCCATCTTTTCCACCTCTTCTAATCTTCATGCCCAGAGCCAAAAGGTCATGCGATTTGGAAGGGAGTGAGGCAGAGGAAAGCAAAGCTATAAGCTCACGGGCAGAAGAGCTGATAAATGGAAGTGCTTGGGAAATAATCGTGGAAGCCAACGCAGATCCAAAAATCAAGCTCCTGGTGGCCTTCGCAATCCACAACCAAGACTGGCCTCCCACTTTACCACAGGCTCACCGGAGTAATGCTAGAGTCACTACATTCCCACGCAAGCATTACTCGCCTCACCATGCTAAAGATTACAAGCGTTCGGCAGGTTCCGTGCAAGAACTGCCACGATTTACATGCGAATGACCTGAAGCCACAGGCATTCCAAAGACTGTTTCTGAAGTCAACGAAAAGGCTGTAATGGTCTGAAAAAAGTAGACACACACAAACTGAAAACGGCATGTGAACTCCAAGCATCCAACGCACAAGTATACAACAATCGGACACCATATCTGAAACTCTAATGTAACCATCCATCTCATGCCTAAAGGAAACAGGCCAATCCTTGCCCGGCACTGAATCATCCATTTTTGCAGTTATGTCATGAAGTGGTGCTTCTAAAACGATATCTCACTTGGTGCATGGAATGTCCGTCCACGGCAGATTGCTTCCAGATTCTCTCCAGCGTAGGAGGAAAGTGGAGAAACCTCAACTCCTGGGAGTAAAATCAAGGAAGCATCATGAGAGAAACGATCAGGGAACTCCATGTTTTGATGTTCCTTTTAAGTCCTTGATCAGTTTCTGAATACAGGAATTGGCAGAAAAATTACCTGTCATATACAGGGGCACAGAATGGGTCAAGAAGCCACCAGCAGCGACAACCCATCTGCTATGGAGACGGAGAAGCATAAGTTTCGCACTATCAGGGGTGTCATACGCTGCGCCGTTCGCGTTCTTCACTGGTGCAAATTCCTCTTCCCGCAAGACCTGAATTTTTCAGAAATGCACCAAAGTTTGTCCTGTTCTAAGGAGAAGAGACAACATGAACATCACGACTAATTGAATCCAAACCTCAAAAAGAGCCGTTGACGGGGAGTAAGTAAAAGCATCGAATATGAACTGTTCAAGCTTCAAGCCCATCGTATACCCATGGATGGAAGGAATCTTCTTCTCAGCCAGATGATATCTGGCCACAAAAATTTCCAAATATTAACATGTAAAATGCTAACCCCAACAAGTGTCACGAATGGGGATTATACCAAGCTATTGTCAGGTAAAATTACTGCCCATTAACAGGGGCGGATCTACAGGGTATGCCGGGTGGGCCACGGCATACCCTGCAGATTTGGCCAAGCCCAACCCAGAAAATAATAGGAAAGAAACTAAAACCATTGATCCCGATCGGAAAAACGAAAACCATCACGCCGCTGTTAAACTGCTCAAGTTTCTCGATGAGATCGACGTTTCCGGGCAACTGGCGACGCAGCTCCCGTCTCCCGAGTCCCAATCCTGCGATCCCCACACGAGAGAAGACTCCGGCCAGTCGCTCGCCGTTGCCGCACTGGCCGTGTTGCCGCATTGGCCCTGCGCCCCTGCCTAGCGGCAAGCGATAGCACTGATCAATTGTTAACTACCGCAGCAGCACAGGTACATCACTTCGCAATTAGATCAATTGCTAAACGTGTGGGTCTATTACATTGTTGATTGTCAATTGACTAGTCTTTTCGTGATCAAAGGAACATTTCATTTGATTCTCTCTCTCTCTCTACCATGAAAAAGGGCAATTATGAAGAGGAACCACATTGAGCTTTTTTTAAGATTAATTTAGTGACTTTCATATATTTTTGTGCTCATTAATATGTTTTTGTGTGATCTCTCAAATATTTTATAACTCTTTTTGTTACTTTACACTTATATACCAAGTTGTTTGGGCAAAATTTATAGTTTTTTGCCGAATTATTCGTTGGAGTTTAGGCTCGGCATACCCTGAAGTAAAATCCTAGATACGCCGCTGCCCATTAACATGTTTTACAGATTCACAAAACAATTGCAAAGTGGGTGGCCTATGATACATCCTGTGCTTCAAGTTACTGTCTCATTTACAATAGCCAAGTGTCAATTGCAACTAGTTAACTATAGTTTTTTACTATATTGTTAATGGCAGAATTACATAAGTTGGATAGGAGGCAAAAGCAACAGAATAAAATCTTACACACTGTCCTTTTCAAGGCTGTTTGCCACTTGATTCAAAAAATCCAAAGTGAACATATGCAGGCATACCTGTATCAGGAAAAACAAAATACATGCAGCTTCTCATCAGAGGGATAGAGTAGAACTGGGATTAGGATGATAGAAACATACATTGCTCCAACAGTAACGAAGGCGTCCCGTTGATTGATTAATTTCAGTAGTCATAGCCGCATCCATTTCACTGTACTCAACCACAGAGAGAGGTCCGCCACGACCCCGTTGAACAAATACTCCGACTGTCTCTTGTGGATAAGCCTGTTCAACATACAATAGATTATCAACGCACTGCGTAGTACTCCTACAATGAAGCACGAGAAATGTTTGACTGTACCTTTCTAACAACTTTAGCAGCTGAAGATACACCTTTTTCAATGAAGTACCCTAAGAATGTAGGATCTGCAACACGGACCTATATGCATAGCTTTAATTATAAAATGAACAGGGAAAATTAGCGGAAGTATTCCTCTCCGAATGCGGAAGCTCACCAGCGCATTGTCGACTCCATAACAATCTACATATTTTACACCCCGTGTGGACATATCTTCCATCAGCATTTTAGACTTCAGAGCTGTGATGCCATTGTAGTGAAACTAAACCTCAGAAAGGATTGCTTAATAAGTGATACAAGTCAATGATACAGGTTTATGGGGATTACCAGCATAAACACCACCATTGCCATCAGGAGCCTTTGCCACCTGGCGTTCAGCAATCAACCCAGCATGGACAACAAGAATGTCACAACTTAGCAATGGGTGATACCCAAATCAAAATAACTTTGTAGGCACCAAAGTTACATTTGTCCGGGTTCAAAAACCAAAGTTACATTTGAAGTTCAGTGATTGTGTTCTACTAATTAAACATAGAAAGCGAATTTCAAAGACCAAATTCTGACTCACAGCTGTAAAGAGAGGTCAGAAGTAAGTAGATGGGTAAAACGAGATGGTACCTTGTATGGTGTCTCCATGATAAATCTTCCATCAGCAGAAACACAAGGCAGAGTACCTTGTTGGAAAAAGGTCACCTGCCAAGAAATAGTTCCACCAAATTATGAAACAAAACTCTTACTAGTGAATCAGTAGTCTTGCGCATTTTGTTGAAATTCCATGGAACATAGCACAAGGAACAATTTGGCGTGCTCTTACTTGGTCAGGTTCTAAGCCAAAATATCTACGGGTTTCGAAGAATTTGCGAGTGGCAGCATCAGTAAATGGACTTGTCATTATATACCAGTGAATCGGCACAGTGTTACTCGGACCTGAAAAACCATTTTCAATTCGACGGTAAGGATATGAAGCAGAGAACAGATAAATAATCTAACAGAAGTTGCATTAAAAGCTATTACTTTCACTAGATTGAGCAGCCAGCTTTTGAATGCACAAAATCCGTTCAGCTTGGAGTTGGAAAAGTGACTTTCCAGATGGAAGTCCAATACCTGAGGCAAAAATCACAAATCCGAATATCCATCAAACAAAACAGGACTTCAAATTATAACAGAAGGGCAGTTACACACTAATATGGATGAACAAAAATGAGGAAGTAAATACCTTTTATTTTCGCTATATTGGGTATAATGCTACAGCATATATCGAAGAAAATAGATAACATGTGAAATACAGAGCTGGTTTTTTGACAAAAAAGTAGAAAACATTTGGGACAAGAAATAATCCACAGCAGCATGCATCTCTATGATTCCAAAAAGGGAAAAATAAAATGCATAATACTACACATGTAACATAAGTAGCCAAGTAAAGTTTGCTCGAAAAACAGTAACCAGGTAAATAATATTCAAGGACTGAGGTTGAACAAACTTACTGAAACATCCCTTCGGATCCGAGCTACCGAGACGAGTTCCCTGCGCACAACATTAGAAGAAATCAAACCATGAAGATAGTTTTTGTCAATTCAGTACAGGAATAGATATGGAGCCACCTAGGAGAGCCCTTTTCAGAATTCAGATCACCTGACCACCAGCCAAAAGAACGACGGCCAGCTTCCCCTCCGAAATGGCTTTCAGCCCCTTCTTCCACCATCTTTCTTTGTCCTCCGGAGACCTGTCCTCCACCTTCGAGACACTGGATTCCGGCACGGGCTCGACGGCAGGCACCGGGATGCCTGTGTTTCAGAAGGGCACCACATAACTAAGAACTCCAATTAAAGGTGCACATGACATTGCGATATTGGAGCAATCAGTATTTATCCGACTCTAACCTTGTGACCCGAGGGAGCGTCGAATGATCCGATCGATCCTTGAAAGATCCAGACTCTGAAAAATAGAGCACACAGTATGGTAAACTGGCAGAAGAAAAAAGATGGTGCAGATTTTCGTTGTGCTACTGCAAAGAGAAAAAAACTGATGAAATTATAGGTGGATTGTGGATTGCCCAGATAAAACTGATGGAAACTGACAAAAAAAAAACCATCGCTTTATAATAACATTAATAAAATCAAGTCAAAGTAACCTATTCATTCCCAACTAAAGAAATAAATCTATGCACCGAATTCTAACTCGGAACCAAGCCTTTGCGCAGAATTCTGATGTAAAAACAAAGCTTCAGACATAATAATTAGTCCTTATAAACACACAAAGCTTAAGTTTTATGCGTTGCCTCAACTTGGGGGGAAGAGTTCACCGGCGACCCAACTCGAAAAGAGAAGTAAAAAAACTCAGGCGACAATTCCAACGGAAGAACAAACTGTTACAGGAAATTGCGGAGGAAAAGAAAGTCCTCTCCCGCAGGGATGCGAAATCTTGGCCCGTGGCAACCATGACCACAGCGCATTGGGCTCTCACCTCGATGTCCCGGACGAGGAGCTCCCGGTCCTCCGGCGAGAGATCGTCCCAGAGCGCGAAGGCGCCCTCCTGGCCGTAGTCCTTCATCCTCTCCAGCAGCGCCTGCGGCGGCGCGGCGCCCCACCGCCCCACCGGCGCCGGCGCCGACAAGCCAACCACCATCTCCTCCCTCATCTCTCCTCTCCGGCTCACAACTGCACAAGCAAGCAGAAGCGGCAGGCAGGTGGTGGTGGTCTGGTGGAAGATGAGCAATGGAGAGATTAGAGAGAGGAGATCTGTGATTGGGCAATGATACGCTTTGGCCAAAGATGCCAACTCGGACGGGCGGATTGTTCTTGGATCACCGGTGGCCGGTGGGTGGGCCGCGCGCGTGTTTATATACCACGCGTGATGCCTGTGCATGTGTCCCGTCCCTCACTCCCTCTGCTGGATTAATTTGGCCGGGAGCAGATGATGACACCGCATGCCGTTGAATAGATGTTCCTGCATGAAAAATCTAATCTTTGCAATTAGTATGATGCACTCTCCATGGATATGGTTGTATACTGAAAAAATGGTGCGGCACTGAAGCAACAAAAGGGAACCAAAGCCTCGTGACTCTGACCAAATATTAGTCGAGAAAGAACATCCATCTCGTTACCAGTGCTTGTCCATTTGGGCGCTGCTGTTTCTGAATTCTTTATGGCCTAATCACATGAAAAAGGAACAGAAGCATCTGCTTACTCACTAACCCAAACAAAACGTTTGACTGACACGGTGGGTCACTAGAGGGTAACCCACTCAGTAGCCACGTCTCTGCAACTGTCCTGTACAAGAGACAGAAGTAGCAATAGATGCAGCAAAATGGGACATAAGTCAGTTCACGGCAACTTCCATGTGTTGTTAAATACAGTACTACTACTAGGAAGCTGATTCATTTCTTCTTTAGCATATCTTCTTGAGTGAATTGCCACCTGACGAGCATACGGAGCATGAGGTGTGTGCAAACAGACTTCTTCCCCTTCATGGCGAGACCTACCTCTCCCAGTTGAGAGTTTCGCATTCATGCGTGCTCCCGTGCATGGCCCGCATTGGCATTTACACGTTTGTCTGCCAACCCGGGCTCACAGGCTCATGGCTTCAGGGAAATACTATGATTTTGCTGGGCTAGAACAGGACCGGCAGATCGAGCTACAGCCCATCACCGACAACAATCTCTGATGTTTGAAAGCTTGTATTCCAAGTTTGTTTCAAGTTTCTACTGCTACTCCAGAGAAGCAATCCACTAGGCAGTGCTAGTAGTAGCTTTTACAGTCTCTTGTTGTTTCCCTCTTTTCTGTCAGCCATCACAACATGCATGATGTAGCTTTCGTTTCTTTTTGTTTTTTGTTTCTTTGTTCCTTTACATTTCACACATGCGTGCCCCATGCATCGGGAAAAGAAGGTCGGGACTTGCGTACTTCTCACTACACAGCAACCAACCTATACCCATGATGTGAAAATGTCAACAAACAGAAGGATATATACAACGACAGAAAAAGCTAGTAGCAAACTACCAACGCTTGCAATGCGCGTGATCGGTTAGTTGGGAGCCCCGAAAACATCTTGCAATTGTCTGAGGCTCTGAGCTGCGTTGTTGTAGCACCAACCGTATGATAATCAACCAGTGATTTTTTGTTTGGTGACATGTCACTTGTTCAAAGCTAATTGCGGACCATCAAGTAGCCAAAAGAGCATTGCCGCTGCTAGGGAAAAAAGAAAAAGAAAAAGCAGAGAGTTTCCTGTCTGTCACTTGGACGGCAGATGCAACCGCACTGGCGAACACCAACCGAGGCGGTGGTGTAGCAGACACGGAAGGATTTTTCATGGCTGGGTGACGACACAGAAAAAGGAGTGATGAGTGAATCCTTCAGGCTTTGGCTCGTTGGTCTGCAGGCACGCAAGCATATGCACATGCGAAGACTACACTCACTTTGGAATTCCTTTTCTGCTTTTGCTGTCCGACCAGGTGTCGTCGATCAGCCGATGACCAGCTGCAGAGGTCACCTGATGTGCCTCACATTCGATCATCTGACAATTTAAGTTCTGAAGAAATGATACTGACAAATGTCAAAATTTCCTTTTCTGATCGTCAACGTTTATCGTTTCAGTGGCCATCTACGTACCGCAAAACACCAGACTTGTCGGCATTCTTATCAGCACTAATTTAAGAGTAAATTAAGCGCTGGTTTCCGGTGCTACTAATCTTTTGTGGTCGGTCAGCTTTAGCAATGCATTGTGCTGTAGGGCGTAGGTAACAGCCGTTAGTGCTGTACTGAAACTGACTCATGAACTCACAATCATTTCATTTCATAGGTCTCAAGTCGCTGTCCTACGGTTGCCACAGACTTGACCTCTGAACTAGAGAACCTTGTTGGTTATATCAAATCGTCTTCATATTTTAGTTAGTAATCTTTTGGAAAAGCTGAGAGAGAATGTCTAGATGAGCATAAAAACTTTAGTTCTCACCAACCCCAACCATATAGGCCTCCCAAGTCTGAAATTTCTGAAACGTGGACGTTTTATATGTCCAAATTTGTCATGTTCATCTAACTTGTATAGAACATTTCTTAAGAAGAGTCATTTATATCTCATTTTATTGGGTCATTTTAACTAGCGGTGATCAGTGTTCAGTACACTGCCTTGCTTCTTTGTTACTAAAACAGGGGACAATTCTGACTGTAACAACTGGCCACGAAAAGATTCCCATCTGAAAATAAAGCTCATTTTTGTCGGTGCACTGAAGAAACAAGGAAGGGGAAGCATTTTGTAAATTATTTGACATGTAGTTAGTGCAACCAAAAAGTACCAAGGAGAAAAGAGGGGACGAAATGTAATGTGAATTTTGAAAGCTGAACTAAAGCAGGTAACAACAAATGTCTAGTTGCTAGGAAAAGTACCTTGGCTTTGTACATGCCATGCCTAGCTATTTTAGAGGGAACCCATGCGTGCGTATTATAACATATCCAAAGAATATGCATCTTGTTTCATTGTTTATATGCCTCTAGGGAAGAGACAAGTATCTTAATTGCTGTTGATTAGAGCATTATATTCTGTTAAAAGTTGCAGTCTATCATGCCATAGATAGGATCAGATTATCAGGCCGAATCTTCAGCTCATTATGGTAGCAGCGGCTTCAGTAAGTAACAACAATCATTGGCTAACTTTCTATCTGTTTACTCCATTTGGAGGCCAAATCAGCTTTGTTGGCAGAAGTCAGGAACTTTTAGGTAGTTTTAGGCACTACGTTTCCAGTAGATAAGTCTAGGTCCACTACACATCCAGCATTATTGCACGATCGTCTCCCAAAGATTTCAACCTATAAAGGATAACAAATGGCAGTACATCAAATTCCTTCGCGATTCTCATCATAGTTTACGGGAATCGTTCAAGGACCACACGCAGAGATAAAGGCCAGTGATCTGTACTTGAGTACCTTCTCATGGCATCCAATGCATCTCCCAACAACTGATGAAGCCATCCGCAATTATAACCCAATACCCAACAATAGCGTGGTGAGCCAAACGAAGAACAAGCCAAATGCCAGCCACACTCGTGTACTTCAATAATCAACGAAGCAAGTACGCTAACAACAACATTTGCTACTCAATCTAAAAGAGAAATACTGACCAGCAAAAGAGAAGCCAGTTTTTGGTCGAACTTAGGTCCAACGCTCAGTGTTCAGTGCATGTCACCTAGTTAAGTTACAAGCGGCAATACATTGGAATGGCGAACAAGTGAATACTACATGTCAGGTCACTACAGAAACACAAAGTACAGGAAGTATGCCGGCAGCTTCATACAAAAGCAACATTAGTCTACTACTAACGATGAATCCTTTACACAGTTACAACAAGCTGCTGTCTTGTTTAAAGCATGCATCCTTGTTAAGGTACCCAACGAACGGCGCTAAGAACACTCACTAGGTCTTGAGCACACTTTTAGTTTTCCTTTGGAATGTAGTAACTTTCCCAAGATCGAGTTCACTGGGGAGGAAACCAACTACTGCTGTAGAGATTTTCTGACGGCCTTGGCATTGACAGGCCGACATGGTCAACTTGGGCATGGTTTCTAGTACCATCATAAGCCGAAGAGGAACAATTGGGTGTTGTCCCTTTATTCAAGGTCTGATGTGGAAGGAAATAGTTTGCAGCAGCTAGAGTGTCATTAAGAACAGGGATATCACCAGTGAGAGTCCTGAATGCAAACTGAAGACACGGGTCTGACCAGACATGTCGAAATAGTGATGACAATGTGGATCCAGGCATACCATCAGCTGTTGAACCTACTTGTTGTGGCAGAACAGGCAATTCCGCTAGAGCATTCTGGCATTCAACATCTGATGAAGAGCATGGGACTGATGCTCGTATTTGACTGGGAACTAAACAATAATTGTCTTCAATCTTTTCCGACGAACCCGGTGCTCCATCTTTTTTCTCAGGAAGCGCAGAGGAATTAACCTTTATTCTAGGTTTTTTAACTTGTTTTGGTTGTAATTGATTGGTTATGTCAGTCTGTGCGCTCATACGTCCATCTCTGGATGCATCATTTGCTTCCTGGCTCATCTTCAGTGCAGCTAAACGAGGTGATGATCGAAGAGGTGTAGCCATCTGTTTTGCAGATTTCATTTTGCGTTTTTTTCCTTTGGTTTTCTGCTCCACATTTGCTCCTTTCCTGGTCACAGACTCAGCTTCCACTGGAGTATGTTCTTCGGAGCCTGATTGGGTACTTCTGATTTCTGAAGCTTCAACTAGATCAGACCCCCTTTGAATTGAATTTGTATTGTTAGTCTTTGATGATCCACTATTCGGACTGAGCCAGGCATCTCTCAGTGGCTTGGTAACTCCTACTTCATATTGATTCGACTCATTGACTTGATCCAGATGTGTACAATCTGAGGATCGTCCTGTCTGAAGTTTACAAACCAAAGATAAATAGTTTGTGCAGTAACAGATAACTAGGAAAATGAAACAATAAGAAACATAAATCCTTCCCATACACTCAGCTACAATTTTTTTTTAAAAAAACGAAGGCAAGGACAGAACAGCCAAATTATAATTTATCATGAAGCCTATGCTACCATAAGATGGATCATTCCCAAACTTGAACTATCATTGATGTGCGTGACTAGTGCCCATCACAGAATCAATGAATATCAACAACAATGCTTGTGTCAAAGGTGCATATAGAAAATCTGAATTTATGTACTACCAAAAATAGAACTTCTTTTGATTTGCATCTACTGTATAAATCACATTGTACCTAGTGAATTGTTTATCCTTTCAAGATATATATCCAGGTAAAATTAGAAGCAGGAACTTACATGAAGAGATTGATACCCTGCACCATGCAGGTCCTCGATTTTTCTCTTGATTGGTAACCTAACACATTGACTGATATCTCCAGATTGAAGATAACGGTATACATTCTTAAGAGACCGAAACTCGTAACCATGGATCGGATCAATATAGACCTGTGAAGATCAGATGAACAAAATGTTTACAATTACAAAACTAAAGTAAGGCATCAGAGTGCAACCATACATACATATGAAATTGACATGTCAGAAGTACAAGGTCAAAATACAACTGTCCATTTAAGATAAATCCCCAATTTAATCAGGGAATTACAATATACCGTGTCACCCTTCATTTTAGATCCATATCGATTCTTTCGAGGTCTGCATTCTTTCATCCAACCATCAGGCAGCCCCTCTCCAGCAGGCTCATTCTTATCATCAACCTAAGCAGTTAAAAGGAACGGAAATTCAGAAACAAAATTGTTAAATAGTATGGCCAAATTAAAGGAAAACAAATAGTAAAAAAGTTTCAAATTTGCATACCATGGTGGCAGGTTTTGCTCTGACAATCCCACTTCAAGCTATAGGACGAGAGCTCTCACTGGAATCCATGCTGCCCTGTTTTGATATGGCAAACCACAGAAGATTTTATTTAGCTCAGAGACATTGAATAAAAGTTGCTAGGTTGTGCAAGGAAATGACAAGTGTGTCACTGAATTTACACCTAAATATGGCTTTCGCTTTTTCCAAAGAAAATTGGAAAAAAATATTATGTGATAAGTAATTATGTTCATGAATGAACTGCACTGCCTCAGGAAGAAAAACCCGCGGCACAAGGGCACTCCTTATTGGAACTTGACTATTCAGCTACTAATAGAACATGATAATCTAAGCAAATCTTAAAGATGGGCCACTATGCTCTTGTTATAGTAATATACTGAGCTATCAAACTTCCTAGAACCAGCTTCCAACATCAGACCTTACAAGGACCAAATTTACCAAATACTATTAATTAATAAGGTGGGGCATAAAGTTCTAAAACAACTAAAAAAACTCGCTTGGCTCATAAACAAAATCGCACGCTGGCATGGGCAGAATTTTCACTCTAAATACTAAAGCTCAAGGTCAAAGGTGTCTTTTCATGGAAATTGTTTTACCCGGTTATTTTTCGACTGTCCAAATCGTACGCCAAAATGCGTAGCGAGCCAAACTATTGAAGAATAAATCCTAGTTCAGTTGTATTAGCTTACCCAAACTAGTAAACTAGTGGCTGCTGCAGCAACTCACAAACAACAGTCAGAAATACATCTTTCTGTACAGCCTCTGCATCCAGATCCAAAAATCCCAGAGAGATTATCTAAACCAGCAGCATAGAGGCCACCGAATACACTCACATACTACCAGAACGATCCTATCCACGTCCTTAACAATCCAAATAAAACTTTCTAAAGCCCAAAAGGTCCCAGTTGCACATAAAAAATTCAGCTAAAAAGAACTGTCGCACGAACAGACATGCTCAAATCAGCGCCACGCGCCAGCAAGTAACGAGGAAGCTGTGCAAGAAAGAACTCACCAGCGCCCGGCCCGGCTGAGACGGCCATGGAACGGAGCTCTATTTCGCCAAGCAGCCGGGGGGAGGAGAGGAGACGAGGATGAGAGCAGGCGGTGGAAGTGGAGACGGCAAGCAAGGTGGCTGTAGCTGCACTGCTTGAGCTCCACGCACTAGCATGAGGAAAGGCAAGGCAGCAGCTTTCTTTTACCTGTGCCCCAGTGCCTGATGCCGCCGCGCGGCCGCGACTTTTGTCTGCTCCCGTGATACGATGAGATGGTGTCCGCCGTCCGGTGCGTGGTGGTGTCATGCGTGGACTGTGAAAGCGTCCTTGCAGAATTAACCTCTTGCGGCTCCGATTGGAAACCTTGAATGCCGCATATCACCATGTTTCTCCGTCCTTTGGGTGCGGTTTATGCTAACCGCCCAGACGAGGCAGCAGAAGGCAGAAACTGCAAATAGACCAGCAGCTTGATCAGACAAAAAAAAAAGGTATTTCTCGGACCCCTCTTCTTTTTTGGTGCGGCAGCAGTACTAATAGTTCAATTTACTCGCACTGTACGTACACATCATTCACACTCTCTACTTACCTGATCGATTGTGCAGTTCGTCCAGGTCTGGCTCACACCAATCGCCGTACAGATAAAAGATATACATACCCATTGATAAGAAGCCAGTCATCTTGGGTGATCCAATTATTGGTCTGAATCCAACCTCAAAAAATCACACCTGCTTTCTTCACGAGCACACAAGGCAAGTGACATGTTGTGTGATAGAGGCAGAAGGAACCTTGGACTTGGAATAAAGAAACAAAGCAGTGAATCATCTCACCACCATCGCTAATCCAGAGGGATTGAGTTGAGGGATGAGCCACTCCCAGCTTTGAAGGGCAGATGGGACCATCAAAAGGAGAGAGAGGGAGCGCACATTGGCAGGCAGGTGAGGAATCCCTTTCGCTGTAGCTCCGAGCTGCTGCTCGTAATAATCTGGCTAATCCAAAACGATCAGCAGATATCGACATGAGCCGATTCGCGGATCGTCAGACCCCACTTCCCCTGTGCCACATGCTCCTGAAACGTAGAAAACGATGGATCGCACGTTCTTGGCAGTCAGTACAGTACTGCAGCTCTTCATTTAAGCCGACAGCTTCTTTCCGAACGAACACTTGTTTCTACAAAACCAAAGCAACTCTTGCGATCAGCTGTAATTATCGCAAGAATTTGCGCCTTCTTGGGCCTCTTGAAAGAGAAATTGCCCCTTCGCTCTCACCAGACAGAGCCAGCTCGCAGTTTTCAGACTACCACCACAACCCTATTACTGCAGCCACGCTATACTGCAAGCAGCAAGGCTGCAGCCTTCTTCTGAAATCAGAAGGCAGCAGAGCAGAGCAAACAGAACAGAGCGACGCTATCTCCTGGAAGACTGGAATTGTTTGTCATGTGAAGGCGAGTGGTTTCGTGTGCACTCTCATGAGTGTTGATTGCTGAAGCGAAGACGGGCGAGACTTCTCTACAGAATCTGTGTCCTCTGCCCGGATGAAGGCGGCGAGTAGGACGTTCCGATGCGAGGATCTGGAGGTGGAGGTCGGCTATGAGATGTGGAGCAGAGGAGGCGCGCCATCGTGCTGAGGACCACGCGCAAGCAGGCTCACCCAGACACCCACTGCTTGCTCCCGAATGGCTGCGGTTTCTCTTGTCATTCTCGTCGAGGCGGGGCTGGCCTCCAGTCCACGGCGGTGACTCCATGCCCATGGCAGCGGCGCGGGTGGGGAGTGGCGACGCCAGCGCCGGCGCCGCTTCTGGTCTCGTTCGGCGACGGATGGTGGCGCGGGACGCATGGCGGCGAGGGTCAGCGGCGCGTCGGAGGCGGCGGCGCGGCCTCGACAGCCTCCGGCCTGGAGATTTAACCAAAAACACCCCCTACATTTATGCATAAAGCCTCCTAATCTGGATCGCGATTATTAATAGCGATCCAAATTTATGCATAAACCTCTCTAAAGTGGATCGCGATTAATAACCGCGACCCAGTATTTCATAAAACCTCCTGGTTTGGATCGCGATTATTAGTCGCGATCTAATATTTTGCAAATAGACCTCTATAATTTACAAATACGCCCTCCTTTCCCTTTCGATGACAGCGAAACTGCGAAAGCTTCTCATCGTCCCCTCCTCCCGTCCATCCGCCGCCGCCGCCAGCCACCGCAGCTCCCGTCCATGGCAACCGCAAGTCGCAACCGACCTGCATGCCCTTCCTCAAACCCTAGTAAATCCGATCTGCACTGTCTTATCGATGGCGATTCCGCAATGAGATGGGACCTCCAGTGGCGTTGTGCCCAAAGCCTCCGTCACTGGCTTCCTGCCGGTGACTAACGGCTGTCCGGCCGGAGGCGGTGGTGCGTGCCGACCACCGCGCTGGAGCTGTTCATGGGCCGTGGCAGTCGAGCTGGACGACAAAACTTGGGCACATTCAGCCTCCGCATGTTCGGCGCCGGAACTTGGTTTTATTTGTTTCTCAAGGCACGGCTAGTTTTCGCTTACCTGAAACTCGGAGCATTTCAGTCTCATTCGATGCTCAGCACTTTGATATTCCACAGATTAAATCCTCATTAACCAGAGGCAATTCACGCGAGAACATTAGCACCAACATTAGCTTATGCAGCTCGAGGACATACAGGTCCCCCTTGAGCTCACTGAACAATTTATAACGTACCAAAAACTACTCACCAGAAGCAGCTCTACAGCTTGATTCTGCAAACCGCAGCCTTCAAAATCAAAGTTTGCACTCTTATTTCGGAATTTCCGACCTCATTTGTACCTAACCTAAGCCGAGCAGCCTTGTCCTGGTGCTAATGCCTGAAGTGCCTAACGCCAGTGAAGACGAGTGACACTCCATACTTGTTGCAGCAGTCAACGCTGTCATCATCCCTCATACTGCCTCCGGGCTGGGCAATGATTCCGATGCCATTCTGGCACGCTTCCTCAACGGCGTCGTTCCAAGCTGCAAAATTGTCAACCCAGTCACTTGCTGAAACACTTCAATAAAAACCGGATGGTCCAAAAGGATGAACGAGAAATGCCGTTTCTTACCGAAGGGGAAAAAGGCATCACTTGCCAGTGCGGCTCCCTTGGCCTCTTCTCCTGCCTTTTTGAAGGCGATTCTTAGACTTTCCCGTCTGTTTGGCTGGCCACTTCCCATTCCCAACATGCAGTTGTTCTGTACAAATAGCATCAAACACATCATTCACAAGTTCAGTAATTTAACAGGAATTTATGGAGTCGATACACAAGCGCCATAGCTGAGACTAATATACAAACCTTGGCTATTACAATTGCATTACTCTTAACATGCTTCGCACAGAGCCAGGCAAATTTGGCATCAGAAAGCTCATTCTCTTGGGGAACCCTCTTCGACTTGGTGGTAAAGGTGATGTCTTCAGGAGTTACATCATCAGACTCTTGAGCCAACCACCCACCAGTAACCTGCCTAAGTGAAAGCATCCCCTTTCCAGTCCTCTTAGCCTCGAGTATTCTCAGCGTCTTTGACTTCCCTCGGAGAATCTCAAGACCCTTTTCTGTATAGCCAGGCGCGACCACTATCTCATAGAACATTCTTGTTTGGCCATCAACAGGACTCCGGAACTCACGAATTTCCTTGGCAAGGTCCTAAACATATAGTAAATTGTGAATAGAAGTGTTCAGAAAACCATTAGCAGTTAAAAAGATGCAGCCTTCTGAATACCACGTCAATTGTCGTATTGAATGCAACGATCCCGCCAAATGCACTAACAGGATCTGCCCTTACAGCTAATCTGTAAGCTTCAAGGATATCCTGTCGAGAAGCTACTCCACATGGATTTGTGTGCTTCACCACGACACAAGTAGGACTATCGAACTCTGATACACAATTCCAGGCAGCATCCGCATCCAAGTAGTTGTTGTAAGACATTTCCTGTAAAGGAATATGTAATCTTTGAAACTCTTCAGGATATGTAAACAGAGGTTATACTGTATGGCAGGATATCATTCAATCTAAGAAATGCATTCAAAATAGATGGACAAGGTTATATAACTTTTAATGTCTTGCAAATTTTACTTTATGAGTTTCACCTGTCACTTCACTGCTTGAATAACTGAACCAAGTGACAAACAACTCACCTTTCCATGGTGTTGAATAGCAGTTGCGATGCCACCAGCACCGACTAGAGAAAGGCTCTTGTCCGCATAGAAGGCGGCATTCTGATGGGGATTTTCGCCGTACCGAAGTATAGACCTCAGCTCCAGAGGCACAGTAAAGCTTGGGGGGAATGTATCTCCTACAAACAACATATCATGCTTGTCGTCAAATATTCATACAAGATATCAAACTCTTATAAAATTACTGAAGTATTTACCTTTGTTGGATTGTTTCCACAACCACTCTGAAACAGCAGAATCATAAGAGGCAACATGCTGAAAAGCTTTCCATGCCAACTTCTTGCGGAACTGCTGATCCTCTTGGTTTCCTTTGAGGTATTCCAGTAGAGCAGGATAATCTTTATGATCCACCACAACAAGAACATCCTTATGGTTCTGTTAATAAAAACTCATTTTATAAGGTAATATCAGACCACATTTTACAACAGATATGCTTATGACATCCTCCAATAAAAGTTTATCAGTAAATAATTTCCAAAGACAGCAATTAGTTTGTTACCTTGGCTGCAGCTCTGATCAATGTAGGACCCCCAATATCAATATTTTCAATGCCATCCTCAAAAGAAATGGAACCAGAGGTGACTTTGTCATAGAAAGGATACAAATTCACCACAACAACATCAAATGTCCCTGTCCCCCAAAAAGAAGCTTCTAGTTAATATACAGTTTCGATGGCTAACAAAGTGAGTAGCAAGATTGAGACCACCTGATCATGTTATAATAGTAAGGTTCCAGTTAAGAATCATGAACAAAATAACACTAACCAATTCCGTGCTCCTTCAATGCTTCCAAATGATGCTCCTGGTCTCTCCGAGCAAGAATACCACCATGGATACTTGGGTGCAACGTTTTCACTCGTCCATCAAGCTGATACATCCAGATAGTGTGTGAACAGGAACAAAGAATAATGCATATTACTGATAGCAGCACTCAATAGGCCGACGTACCATTTCAGGAAAATTTGTGATTTCTTCAACTTTAGTCACATTGACCCCTGCTGACTCGAGGCTGGATGCTGTTCCACCAGTGGAAATAATAGAGTACCTACAAAACCAAAATATTCATATGCGGTTCCATCGCTAACCTGGAACATTTTAGTTGGGTATGCTTCCTTTTGTTTACTTATTATCTACTGGTAGGAGTATGCTTAAAGACAAATTCCTATATAAACTATATCCTTGCTGAAAAAATATAATGAGATCTTATCACTACATGTAAGTCTGCATTTTATCAATTATCAAGTATGTCAGAAACCGAGTTGGATATGGCACACGGTTAAGAGTAATCAGCAGTCCAACATGAAAGAAATAGTCTTCGAACAAAATCGACAAAAGTGACAGACTGAATGCTGCTTACCCCAAGCCCTGAAGACCGTTCCCAAGGTAAGCCAAGTCTGTTTTATCCGACAAGGATATCAATACTTGCTTCTTCCCTGACACTGCGTGATTTCACTATCAGTCAGTAAACGGGCTGTAATTTTACGCTGTGAGTTAAAAGGGACAAACCAATATGTTAATAATTTTATGGACAGACAGAGAAAATCTACTAAATCCTGACTGAAGCCCAGATAACTCGTAGAAGGTGACAGTAGCTGCGAGAAGCATCAAAGATTCAAATCCAATGTGTTTAAGAAGCGATTAAACATAAATCGTCCCAAGAAGATCGCAACATTCTTCACAATCTCACTCTTTTTAACTCCAACAGTCCCACGACAATAACAGCAGAAACAACAAAGCAGGATGAGAAGAAGCTTACCGCCCTGCTTAGTCTCCGCTGCTGCTACGGCGGGCCCGGCAGAACGCGCCGCCGCCACCGCCGACAGGGACGACGCCATGGACACGAGGTCCTGCAGGAAAGGAAGCACCACGTTCACCAGACAATAAATCCCGAGAAGAACAAAGGGAGTGAAACAGGGAACAGCGCGACAGGCCGGGATGGCGGAAGGAGGAAGGGAGTACCGAGCGGTGCGGCGTGGAGACGAAGCTTTGGCCGCGGCGGAGAGGGCTCGCGCGTAAGCCGGGAACGAGATTGGCGGCGCCCGCGCCGGCGGGAGACGAAAGCGGGTGGAGCGGCATGGCTGTGGCTGTGTCTGCTCGGCGGCGGCGCGTCGACCTCGAGCGGAAAAAAAGTGAGGGCAAAAAGGAACGTGTAGGAAAGGAAAGGACGGCTGTATTTAAACGCTCTTTTCGGAAAGTTGTCAAAATTTGGGCGAACCAAACTCCCTTTTAAATGAGGCGAATGAATCTCCAACTTTGGGCCGATATGATGGAATCCCTCGTGCAGCACATGACGCCCAGCCCAAACATTTTTTGCGATGGCGAGGCGTTCGGGCCAACTGAAGGAGCGGCCCACTACGATACTGCGTGTGCTGAATGAGTGAGAGTAGCAGAGGCAGAGCGACTCGCTCGCCAATCTGCGGGGGCGGCTCGCCGCCTGGCCTGCCTCCCCATCACCGCGCGGAGGCCGGAGGCGGAGGAGATGGTGCGCGCCGGTTTCCCGCCGGTGCTCTGGGTTCCCGCCGGTGTCGGTGCGCCGTGGTGGCAACGGGCAACGGCCAGGCAGGAGCAGGACTACCATCCGCGGCGGCGCCGGGAACAGGTGCGCAATCTGATGTGCCATCGCACCCTTCCCTATTTGTTTCGTTCTCCGCACCCTGCACCTGAAGGTTATGCGCTCCAATCGTGCTGTGCTTCTGAACAGAGGGCGCAATGGTTTTTTTTTTTCTATGCTTTTTTTAAGTTATTTTACAGAACTATTTTTGTGGAACTACTATAGTACTATTATGAGTCTCTCTCTCACACACACAAAAAGCACTCTTGCCGGCCGAAACCCATCAAATAACTGTTCGTTCAACCACCCTGACTATTTAAGACCTCAAAGATTGCGTTCTCTTCACGAGTTCACGTTATAGCAACTAGCCAAATTAAAACTGGACCTAGTAAACGAGCGCATGGAGCGTGCTCAGTAACTCATAGTCTCATATGGAGTATACTACTTCCATGATCATCGCGCGTCGTTCTACCCCAGCACCGAACCAAATGAAAAAGAGATGGCCACAACAGTGTGAGCTCTCGTTCGTCCCACCCTCCTCGTGTTGACCTGCCTCCCCTATTTCATCTATGTTCGCCACGCTTGTGCACTATCTTTCAACCTCAGCTTCGCCGGTCCCCGGAGCCCCAACCTCGGCACGTTGATAAACTGCACCGGCGGGCGACGCATACCTCGCCCCCAGATACTCTCGAGCTGACAAGAAACAGACGTGATCAAATTAAGCAGCACAAACAGCGTCGGCCGAGCTCAATACACGCAGAATGTGGCGCCGGGCCACGACGAAGCGCGTGTGATGCAGCTCATCCGGCGGGAGCAGAGGGCCGTCGCGGCGTCGAACGCGGTGGCTCTGGTCGGCCGGTTCTGCGGCTGCCACAACGCCAGGATCTTGCTGCCCATGGCGGCGAACATAGGGTCGCCGCTGCCTTGGACGCCTCCAGCCGGACCAACGGAGGCTTCACGAGACGACGACCACGACGACGCTTTCTCATAAAACGGTGGTTCTTCTTCTTGACCTCCCAGGCCCAGTCATCCTCGTCGTCAAGCTTGTATGGATGCTGTACACTATAAATTTCAGAAAAGATCAAGGATTATCGAACTGCCAGCTAGTTGGGTAACTGCCAATTCCCTTTCGTGTTGGTTCATATACCATGTATGCTTGAGAACAGTGACGGAGCTTAGGTAAGACTAGTAAGCACTAGTAAATGTAGCTGTATAAACCAATAAAACACTAATTGTGTGCTTCATTTACACTAATAAAGCACTAAAAGGTAGTTAATTCTTCATCGGCCCCTCCTAAATTGGTGCTCAAGCTCCGTTGATGCTTGAGAATGCATCCTTGATTGTAACAATCTCAGTGCAAACATTTCCCATTCCCCATCGCGCTTTGGGTGATGCCAGGGAGCATGACAGGCCTACTCTAACCAATGGAATGATGCAATTCTGCATGACATCGGTTGCATTGGTTTCGTCTTGGAGTAGCACTGGATCAATAACCTCATTGACACTGTTCGGGAATGCTCTGTAGACGTATTCATGCAGGGTTATACCATCATTGAATTTTTCATCAGTTGGACGACGCCCTGTAGTCATTTCTAACAAAAGAATCCCGAAGCTATAGACATCACCCATGGTTGAGATTTCTGTGTTTAATCCATACTCTGCATTTGCATTTAGAAAAAATAATTTAAGCATATGTAAATATTTTCCATTCATAGAGTTCCATACAGAACAGATATAGCAACATAATAAGGACATGTATCTCACCTGGTGCGATGTATCCAATGGATCCTTTTAGGTGTGCCAAGCTTGCTGAACTATTGTTACAATGCTCGTTCGGTTTACTTGTGGACAGATATCTAGCAAGGCCGAAGTCTCCCACGCATGCCGTCATGTCAAGATCCAAAAGAACATTGCTTGGCTTCAAATCGCAATGAATCAGAGGATACTCACATTGGTTATGAAGATAATCCAATGCAAAAGCAACATCCAATGCAATGTTAATTCTTTGAGTCAGACTTAAAATATTTCTAGGCCCTTGTTCATGGACCTTCTGATGTAGCCACATTTCTAGATTCCCATTGGGCATGTACTTGAACACAAGAGCCTTGAAATCTTTTCCAGTCAAATCCACTGAAGAGCATAAAGTGATGACTTTGAGTAGATTCCGATGGCGGAGGTTTTTTAGGGCTCCGCACTCTGCAATGAAGCTTTTATTCGCTCCAAATATATCAAGGTTAAAAATTTTGATAGCAACTATGCTGTCCTCAATCTCCAAACAACCTTTATAGACTGTTCCAAATGACCCTGAACCGATCAAATTGGCCGAAGATAACTGATTTGTAGCTATGACAATGTCTTGGAATGTTATCCTCCTCACATCTTTATGGTGTTGTTTGATTTGTGGCACTGCTTTTTTTCTCCACTTGAGAATTATCACCATGCATGATAGAGTGATAACAATAAGAGAAACAATTGGAAGTACGATCTTTGGAGCCAAAGACCTGTGTCTCCTTTTGAAGTCAACAAATTTGGCACAAAGAGGTAGGCCTAGTTCTGGAATATTTGTGCACAGCCTGTCATTTCCTTGAACCGACGTGGCACAAGCATTGCTAAAAATACCACCCATTGGAACCGCTCCTTCAAAATTGTTGAATGATAAATTAAGAGCATTGAGACTACTCAATGATGTGAAAAATCCTGGGATTGTTCCAGATAAATTGTTTTGTGAAATATCAATTTTCTGTATTCCGACCAAGTTCATGAAAGATTGTGGAATGCTTCCTTCAAGGAAGTTGTTTTGCATCTCAAGAGACTCAAGAACTACACATTGGCCGATAGTAGATGGGATATTACCGGACAACATGTTGTTTGAGATATTAAGAACATTTAGATTAATTAGGTTGCCAACTTCCTCTGGTATTTTTCCAGATAAGATGTTGTGGGACAAGTCCAAAAGTATTGAAAGTGAAGACACTTTTAGGAGATTGCTTGGTATGCTCCCAGATAGTGAATTGTGAGATAGGTTTAGTTGTTGGAGTTGCGTGCAGTTCCCGATGCTATCAGGTATATTTCCGCTCAAATTGTTGCCATCTAGACGAATTTCATTCAGCTGAGTAAGGGTCCCAATAGTGTCCGGCAAGTGGCCAGAAAGTTTATTATGCGCAATCCCTAGCGTAACCAAGCCACGACAATTAGCTATAGTTTGTGGTATACTACCATTCAGAAGATTGTAACCCATAACTAATTCGATGAGGTTTTTGAGGTTACCTATCTCCTGGGGAATAGGGCCAAAGATTTTATTGTCTCGAAGCCATAGATACTCAATACTGTTTGGAAGCTTACCAATAGATACTGGCAAAGTTCCTCGGAGATTATTCGAATGGAGCATCAAGATAGTCAGTTTACTGCAGTTTGTGAGGGAGGAGAGGAAACCCCAGTCGCATGCTTCTAGCATATTTCCACCAACATAGAGAACCTCCAACTTTGGCAATGATCCAAAGAATGGAATACAGCCGGTCAGCATGTTGTAAGCTATGTATATCTTCTCCAGGTGTGATGCGTTCACAAGAGAAGCAGGGATTGTACCATCAAATTTGTTTGATTGGAGCACTAGTGTCTGAATTTTAGGCAGTGTGTAGCCAATTTTGGAGGGTATTCTTCCAGTAAGTGCGTTAATGCCCAGGCCAAGAAATTTCAGTGATGACATGTTGAAAATCGACAGTGGCACATGACCAGAAAGGTTGTTGATGGTTAATTTCAATGTTTCCAATGCAGGAATATGTCCTAAGCTCTCTGGGATGCTGCCCACAAGATTGTTATATTCAAGAGACAGAAAAACAAGAGAAGAGAGATTTCCAAGCGATGAATGAACTGGTCCTGAGAGGTTGTTCTCTTGTATGCTAAGATATTTCAAAGGGGGGGAGATGGCTCTGACATTCGGTAGTGAACCAACAAAATTGTTCTTTTGCAAGCAAATTGCGATAAGTGACGAGCTATTGAAGAGAGCCTCTGGGAGCTCCCCAGTGAGCATATTGCTCATGAGCCTAAGTACTTGGAGAGAGCCATTGACCAAGGATTCAGGGATTGCACCGGAGAGACTGTTGCTCCCGAGGTCAACATGTGTTAGAGATGAGCTGCTCCAGGATTGTGGTATGTACCCGGATAGACTGTTACCTTCTAGAATCATTGTATGGAGCTTAGGGAGGATCCCAAAAGTGGTTGGGATGCTCCCTTGCAGCTTGTTATTGCTAAGGTTTATCACTCGCATATTTTTGCATTGGCACAGGGTTGGTGGGATCGCACCTTGGAGGGAGTTGTTCCATAGTCCAAGTACTTCAAGTTGGGTGCATGATGACAGCGCAGAAGGGATTCCACCATCGAGAGAGTTCATGCTGAGGTTAAGGTAGGTGAGCTTTGTTAGGAAACCAAGCTTCTCCGGTATTGAGCCATGGAAGCTGTTGTTTGACAGCTGCAGCCTCTCAAGGGATGTGAGGTTGGCTATGCAAGATGGTATGACGCCGATGAAGCCTCCCGACGAGAGGTCTAGTGCAGTAGCTCGGTGGGGCAACTGCTCACTGCAACTGACGCCATGCCAGTTGCAGAACTGAAGGGATGAGTTGGTCCATGAAGATAATACTTGAGTTGGATCTGAGAGCAGGGACTTGAAACAGAGAAGAGCTTGTCGGTCGTTCTCAGTATCATTTCTATTGGTGATGGCTAAAGCTGATGAGCATACTAGGATGAAGAGATGAAGAACCACAAAAGGACATGGAGAAGGGTTTCGTGGATGGATCATGCTTATAGCTGTGGTGTGGATCCTTGGAATAAAGAGAAAGAAAAAGCCTTTCTTCTTGCCGGAGGCTATTTTCGAGCACCTAACGTATGAAGGATGCGTCTCCCCTGATATGCTCCCACCAGTTATATAGATGTCCCAGCAAGGCTGCGCGCGAGTGCGCCTACACCTTCGGCTCATATGACGAGGGAGTAAGAAAATCTGGACTGTCCATTTTTCCTAATTAAGATTTTCATTAGCGGTTGCATCCAGTTCTCTTGGCCGGTTTTAAGAGGAAAGGTCCCTCGATGCCATCCCCTGGTGCCACCAATATTAACTATCCATCCATCCTGTTGAAGTTTGAAATATCATACTACAGTACTTCAATTTTTTTGGGGGTAAAATTGCGAAAACACCCCAAGAAGTCACTTGGAGTTTGAGTTTCCACCCTATAACTAATTTTGTTGCAAAAACCCACTAGGAAATTAGGCCTGATTCGATTTGCCCCCTTAAGCGCACATGCTTTGATGGCCCCGTTCCTTTCGTCTGACGTAGAGTTAGGGTATCATAGATTTTGTTCATCAGATCGACCTTGGATAATCGCAGTAGGTCTTAGGAGTTGGGAGATTACCAGAATCCAATAGATTATCATGGCGGTTGATGATCACCTTGGGTTCCCAGTTGTGCAGCTGCCTCCCTTACTCCCTCCCAGTTGACCGTTGTCCACGCAGGCGAGCCAAAGGTGGCTTATCTGTAATGTGGTGACTCCACGTTGTCATCACGTTAGATCAAATTGGCCGGGTAATCAAAGCACATGTGTTTAAGGGGATCATTGAACCATACCTAAATACTTGGTGGGTTTTTGCAACAAAATCAATTATAGGGAGGAAAATCAAACTCCATGTGACTTCTTGGGGGCTTTTTGCAATTTTCCTTTTTTTTTTCCATGCGTATCACGGATATGCATGCATGGTATTTGGTGGCAATTACAAAACGCTCCAGGTCTATGTGCTTATATTGCACAACATAAAAACAGAAAGAGCGTAATATGCCCAAAAATCCAATGGGGCTCATCTTGCTACTCCTCGCAGAAATACTACAAATACACTTTTCGCAATCATGACTGCCCTAGGCCCTTGAAATGGATATGGAAAACAAAGTGCACGCCGAAAATCAAGGTTTTTGCTTGGTTACTTGGAGTAGACAGGCTCAACACAAGAAATATGTTGAGAAGAAGGAATTTTCGTGTAGAACCAAATCACAACTGTGTTTTGTGCAGAAGGAATACTGAGGAGACTCGCTATCACCTCTTCTTTGGTTGCCCTTTCAGTAGCAACTGCTGGAGTAAGCTGAGGATTCAATGGCCCCCCTCTCTATCTCTCTTTGACATGATCATGGTGACTAGGAGTAATTTTCAGGGGCCCATATTCATGGAGGTAGTACTCATCGCTGCTTGGGCCATTTGGAAAGTTCGAAATGCTAAAATCTTGAGAAAAGTCTAATTTGCATCCCTCAACTATTAGGGGTAGCGCAACTTTCACCCTGAACTATAAAACCGGGTATCCACAGTCCCTCAATTGTATAGGTGGGTGCAAATCGACTCCTCGGGCGGTTTTGAGAGCGGTTTTGTCCTACGTGGCACAATGGGTCCCACATGTCAAGTGCCACGTCACTTTTTCTTTTCTTTTTCTTTTTTTTCTTCTCTTCCTCGTTTAATTCTTCCCTTCCTCTCTCCTTCCCGATAGCTCTTGCCGCCCCGCCGCCGGAGCACTTCACGGCGCCGGAGCCGCACTCCCCAGTGCCGCAGGCGAACTGGCCGGAGCCCGGGTTCACGGCGCGTCCACGGGGCGCGACTCGCTCGGCGCCAGCGCGAAGCCTGTCGTGGACAGCGGCGGCGAGCCCGCGCTCGACAGCAGGCCCGGCCACACCGTGTAGCCACACCAGGTATCAGCGAAGACGGTCGGGGAGGGGAAGAAGCTGGCCTCGAAGGAAACGGGTGACGAGTATTATCCTCTCTCTCTCCTCCGTACTCATGTTCGTACAGATGCCGTGAAATCTTTTCCTCTTCTCAATCTGATTCCCCATTTCTCTCTCTCAAAATTCTCCTTGCCCCTTCCAAATCCGGTCACGATCTCATCGAATCTGCGTTGGAAGAGAGCAAATCGAATTCTCCAAGCACAAAAGTAGTCCGGATATTCTAATTTCCTCCTCCTCAAGCTGAGGCAGCTTGCCACCATTGAAGCTCATGGAGCTTGATGCAGCTTCCCGATTGAATCCCATGGAGCAAGAGTAGATGCGCCCGCTTGCGCGTTTGCCCTTGGAGGTCGCCGGCGGGGGGAATCGGTTGGAGGCGGAGGACAAACAAGAAGAAAGAGCGGTGAGCGGGACAAGGTCTTTTTATTCTTCATGCTCTGCTTCTTCACCGCCGGCAAACGCACAGGCTTGATTCGATGGCATCAGACTAGCAGCATCTCCTTCGGGCGGAAGGTGGCGCGGTCGCGCTCCGTCGGATGCAGCAGCCACAGCTTCTCCGGCGAGTTCCTCGAGCGCTGTCCAACGGCTTCCGCGACTGCACGCTCCGGCGTGTCGACTCCCAGCGCGAGCCCAATGCAACAAGATGCACGGCGGCCTCAGCCACCTAGGCGGCGCTGGTGCCGGCGACGATGAGCCTGACAACGACGTCTGCGAGCAATGCACGGGAGGCCTGGGCCCCGCGGCGGACAGCACGGGCGGCGGCGTCGACAGCGGCAGCGACAAGTCCCATTCGGGTGCAGGGTAAGGAAAGCATCCGAATGGGGTGACGAGATGCAGTTAGAGAGGGTACGACGGCAAACGCACAGGCTCCTGTCGCGCCTCCCATGATGCCACCGCGACCCTCGCCCTCACGCGGCGGCGTCGAAGGCCGGCCTCCCTTCGACCCCTTGCTACATCGAACCCCTTGCTACGGCCGGGAGGAGTGCGGCCTCTTGCGCCGCGCCTCGGCGTTGCGGCGGCGGCGGAAGAGATGAGGGGGTAGGGGAGGCGAGGCGCGAGCGGTCGACGAGGAGGACCGGCTTGTTGCGCGGCGGCAGCAAGGGAGCGGGGCGGGATGAGCCAGCCGCCATGGAAAGAGCTACCGGGAAGGAGAGAGGAAGCGAAGAATTAAACGAGAAAGAGAAGAAAAAAAAGAAAAAGAAAAAAAAGGTGACATGGCACCTGACATGTGGGACCCACTGTGCCACGTAGGACAAAACCGCTCTCAAAACCGCTCGAGGAGTCGATTTGCACCCACCTATACAATTGAGGGACTGTGGATACCCGGTTTTATAGTTCAGGGTGAAAGTTGCACTACCCCTAATAGTTGAGGGACGCAAATTAGACTTTTCTCTAAAATCTTTGATGGGGTGAATCCATCTTTTGGAGCTTGGTGGCATCTTTTCAGGGAGGATATTACTCTGCACTCCATCAGATTTTCTCAACAAGACCGGCAGGATATCTTAGATTGGCTTAACACTTTGTAACCTTGCTGTTGCTACCTTGGACTTCAGTCTGTTGTCTGCTCCTCCTCTTCTTTTAGTTTTGTTTGTTTGATTAGCTTAGCTTTCCTTCTTTTAGGTAAGTTTCTCTTAAGACAGACTTGTTTGGTGGTTGTTTTCTTTAATGAAAATTGGGTTGTGGGGATCTCCCCCACAGTTTCTTTCAAAAAAAAATATATGCCCAAAAAGAAAAAGTTCACGTGCAGAGAGTGATGTGCATCTCAGGTGCAGTAAATGTCCTATTTGACTGGAACTATTGAGTTTTTTTTTTTTGAGATGGAAAGTAAGTTCCATTAAAGACTCGCTCCAGGCTTATCGCCGGATACGAAGGGAATTACAAAGTCTGGTGCGTGATCCAGCCACACGCTCTGATCATCGACACCCAAATTCATGCCATAGGCAGCTAAACAGTCAGCGACACTATTACAAGACCGGGGACATTTGTTCACCTTACAACAATTAAAGTCCACTAACATCTTCCCCCTAATCTCCCAAAAGACAACACCAAACTCTGATCTATCATAAGAGTTCCCTGTAATTGCTGTGATCAGGTTGCTGGCGTCACTCTTCACAATAACTCGCTGCATTCCGAGGTTTGCAGCCAGCTCCAGGCTATTGAGTTGGCTAAAAAAAAGACTGGAACTAGTCTTCCCGTTTCAAACATCTCGTACATGTCATGTCGATCAAACTAGTACATTAGCTAGGCAACATATCCAAGAAAGAGGTACCACACTTAGGGGGTGTTCGGTTTTTTTTTTTTTGGCTAAACTTTAGTCCTCTCACATTAAAGAGAATTTTGCCATTTAGAATTCATATATATGTTGACTTATACCTATCCTACAATGCTAACATTATATCATATTTGAATTCTAAAAGTCAACATATATATTTGAATTATGAAAACCCAAGATGAGTGCTCTCACGTGTATGCGTTTGCGTCTGCTGCGTTTCCGGAAACAAAAATTGTGGATGTCGCACGTTCACCCGCCGTATGATGCAGAACACGTAGCGTTCCACATCACGATGTTGGTCTATCGAGTCTTTTGCTGTCACATTTCTTATCTAGGATGCATGGAACAAATCTTATGTTTAGGAAAGAAAAATAATTTGCTCCATTATTTATATATGGGGACCAGCTACTAGAGAATAATTATTCTGTATTTAGGTTCAATTTGGATTCATAGACTAATTGTTAGATGAGTAATTTTAGTCCTTAGGTCATTCAAAGAGGACTGACAAACAGACTAATTATTACCCAACTCATGGACTAATTGTTTTCATGCGCCAAACTCAACTAAGGGCATGTACAAAGATGTTATCTTATAGGTAGTCTTATGCAAGACACGTCATCATAAGACGATTTATGAGACCACATATATAATGGATGGTTGTAGTTATATCAAACGAGTACCATACTTCCTTTATTTGTGGACGAAAAAGGAATATTTATGAGTTGTATGACAACTACAACTCCTACAATAGTGTGAAAGATGTCCCATACTCTTAAATTTTAGCGCATGACGTGGTTGCCTCGCGAAACAACCGCCTCTTTCTCTCACCTCCCTCTCTCTCTTCCATGTTATCAAAAATCCTACGTGACAACGCATGAGACAGGCTATGAGGCTGCCTATGTGTAGTGTTGTACCTGCCCTAATATGGACTATAAATAGATCCAACATAACGCTAAATGACAAGAATACCCTAGGACTAAGGGTGCGTTCGGTTCCCCCTCTAAAAACCCCCTAAACTTTATACCCTTCTAAAGTAAAAAGAATCTTACTATTTAGGAGTACTAAATAAAATTTAATTACAAAACCTTTCTGCAGATGAGCGCTATTTTTCGAGACGAATCTAATAAACCTAATTAATCAATGTTTTGACACAGTGATGCTACAGTAACTATCGTCTAATCGCCGCTTAATTACCCTCATTACGTTCGTCTCGCGAAATAGATGGGGGGTCCTGAACTTAGTTTTGTAATTTGACTTTGTTTAATACACATAAATGCTGCCGGCATCTTTGATGTGACCCTTTATACCCCTCTAAAATGATCCGAACGCAGCCTAACAATCAAATCAAAGAACAGAAATGGTGTGCCGCTCTTGCTTGGATTCGCGAGCCACGTCGCCTGGTTTTTGCCCATCGTTCATTCCTTTCCATCAGACCATCACGGAGCCACCGTGTGGCAGTTTTTTTTTTCCGGTTAAACACCTGAATTCTCGTTGGATTTCGTTGTGTGATTGTAATCTCTCGTTCAACAGTAACCCAGTTCAGTTTTTGCACAATCAAGTGCCTACGTTTCTTCGTAATCAATGTGAAGAGAGAAAATGTAAAATTGCCACGTTTGACCGGCTGACTTGTTTTTTTCTTTCTCCATTGTTTTCAACACGTCGTCGTCTTGTGTGACTGGTGCATGGGTGTTGATGTTTTCTTCTCTCCACTCACTCCCTGGTCAAGCTGTGCCACTCGTGCCTTCCCTCATGCCGGAATGGTGTGACTTTGAATGTTGAACTTTGCACCTCATTTGGTTGACTAACTGTACTTGCATGCGCTTGCAATAGTTCATCTTATAGCAAACCTACGCTCTTTGCCCTGGGACATGTACGCGTCGCACCTCGCATGTTTCTGGCCGCGCCTCCACCTCGGACCAGCGCGTGCGGCGACACGGAGGCATCCTCGCATGAAACAGCTTGGGAGCTAGGATATTCAATGCCTCACTTCGGACGCAGTCCATGAGCGAGCGACTACTGCTGGACTCCCGACCTGCTGTTATTTTGTTTTCATCGTGTATATGCCGGACAGACGACTACAGTTAACGTAGACACCGTCAAAGAAACAGACAGAGGCGGCGGCTCCTCCAAGGAAGGTTGGCCGCCCCCCTACGGCATCGTCGTCGGTGGAGAAGGGAGGCCCGGCATCCGGTGTCGTCTAGCTCGTTCTTAGGTTGTAGTTAGGTTTTTTCCGCGATGGTCGTTTCAGACGACGACTACTACGGTTGTTAGGGTTAGGGTTTCTTTGTTGATCTGGTCAACAAAAGTGGTGGCGGCGGTGCGGTGTTGCCAAGTTTGTAGGCATGGAGCAATAGAGGATGAGGTGTCTCAGCGGTGATGGTGAGTCAAAAGCGTCATCATCGATGGAGAATAAGGTACTCCGGCCCTTCCTTTGTCTCGCTCTGGTACTTCGTGGCCATGGCTATGGGCTAATGAGAATTTGGTTTCCGGTGACATTCATCTGGATGTCGGTCGGATTTGTGTTTTCCAATACGAATATGGTGAAGGAGGCGACGATGTGCTCAGCTACGGGCTGGACGGTGGCGAATTCCTCGTTATTGCATGTGGAATATCTATATACCTCTTTTTTGCGAAAGGGTTAGGTTTCAGTTTTCCCTCGGCGGAAATGAGGATGACGGTGGTGGATGGTGAGATGGCCGTGTTCGTTCAGATCGGAGTTTTCGTCCGTGGCATATCCGTTTGGGATGGTGATCCTAAATGGTAGAATTTGCGGCACTTTCAAAGTTTCTTGTCTCCCATCAATAGAGATGGTGTTGATTGGGATGTTTTTGTATTCAGAGGATGTAATTTGCTTCAATATTAATGAAATTCTCTTTTTGCAAAAAAAAAAAAGGGTTAAACGTAGACACCGGAAGCCGACGTTAGGACAAAGACTGAAATTGCAGGTGTCTACCAGGTCGTCCTGGCCGTCGCCGCCTCAGCTGAGGACGAGGGTCGGAAATAGAGCTCTGACCCACCCCAACGCCCTTTCACTACATATATCGGTGTCCCCGTAGAATTTTCTTCTTCTTGCTTTGTTGAGCTTCAGGCGCTCATCATCATTGCTTTGCTTTCTTGACCTTCAGACGCTCGTAATCATTGTAATGTATCATCAATGAAAGTTAAGCTCCCTTCATTCCAATACCTATCTTTTGAGTAGATATATAGTTATTTCCTCTCGACATCATTTGCTAGGCATGTTGTCTAACATAAATAAACATTTTTTGGAAGACAGCTGGGTTCATTGAAACAACAGACTATAAGTATGGATATCATTATATCAACCAACTCACTCATTGGTTTCTTTGTCGAATATTTCCACGATCTTTTTGTGTTCCCCTTTTTTTTTTATGTGTAGAAATATATAGTTGCTCCTTCCATCGTTCTACAGCAGCAAGCCAAGTTTCCCTTTTTCTCTTCCTCTTCAAATTAATGGAACCATCCGTTAATTAGAAGCCATGTTTTGCACTATTATTCAGAGAGTTTACAATTTTGTCTTCCCTCATGTTTCTGGTCATGAATCATGACTTTGACCTCGACTTTGTGTGCCATGACCGTTTTGACATGTATAGGCATGTGCTGCTGTGTCGTCTCCTCATGCGCCTCCATTGTTGACATGTCCGCCATATACCTGTTACGGTATGACCTTTATTTCATTCCTTTTTAGTGCCAGCCAGACCGCCTTCCTTTATAACATGCTAAATCATTTACTATAGAATTCTTAATTCAGAAGTATCGACAAAGTCGCTTGTCAAATTTGCCATATTTATTTCCTTTTTTCTATGAAATATTGGTGAATAGTGGGCATAGAATGAAGAAAGCCTCATGTAATAGCTTTCAAATGTTAGCTTGTATGTACGTGTAGCGATTCTTATATTCTACCTTTTTCACTTCAAGATAAGTATCAAAGTCAGGCATGTTTTGCAGTTTGTTAGCCAACTGCAAAACAAACTGTGTACTGTGTAGTCCGCACTAACGATTAGTCCAAACTCCAAACAGACATGGCCTTACATTCATGTTGCCTTTCTATTCTTAGCGCATGGCATGTTGAAATGAATCACCATGGCGCAAGTTCGAAATGGATGGCGGATTAAATAACAAATCAGTAATTAATGGTATACGTTAACAAGCATGCTCGTTAACTTTTCAAAGCAAAACTCAATTTAATGGATAGCAATCAAGCTGACCTGTATTACCTTCTAGTAGCCTTCTAGGAGAGTACGAGGTAATAGGTCACCATCTCGGAAGCTAAATAGACGGTCTATATTCATTTGGAGTAACTAAAAATCTGCCAAATACTTACGTGTTAGCATTCAAAGTTGGATTAAACGTCCATATAAGTCCATTCAAAGTTAGGTTGATTTGATGTGAACTGTGTACGCAACCACTTGCTAGTGCTGGTCTATTCAGCTGAGAAATGGATGTAAACTGGCTGGATGTACAAAGTCATACTCGTGCTGTTGACCCTTGACGTATTTTAAGAAAAGTACAATGAAGTGAAGATCGCTGTCATAATTGACAGCGACAATAATATTAATATGCATAGGATCGGAATCATGAAAAGAAATCAGGTCTGGGGCAAGAAGTATTGCGAGTTCCCAACGGATTTCAAAATTCATTTCAAATTTAAACTATATTTCCGCCACTGTTTGGTTGGTAACAAACTTTAGACAGGCAAGATTCTTTTACCGTGGCTAAGTGGCTGCCACATTTGACTAAAATTTAAGTGTGGTAAATGGTGGCTAGCAATCATACACTCTTATCTTGACTCTGGTTGCAAAAAAAATAGGTCTATTGTGCTGTAGCTGAGCTTTTGCTCTGGTCCTGGTAAAGCTCCCTTGTGATGCCATGTACAAACCTCCATCGTGGACAGTGGCTTCGTCGGTCCAACTCGGATGCATCCGTGAAGGAGAGTAAGGGTGCGTTTGTTTCTAGGAGTCTAAATTTTAGAGATGTTACATCAAAAAAATTTTATTATTTATATGTATTAAAAAAAGTTAAATTATAAAACAAATTTTAGAATCTCCGTCTAATTCGCGAGACGAATCTAACGAGAGTAAACAAACGACGATTAGAAGATGATTACTGTAGCATCACTATAACAAAATATAGATTAATTAAGTTTATTAGACTCGTTTTGTAAATTAACACCTATTGTCAAAAAGATTTTTTTATTAAACTAATCAAAATATTTTTAAATATAAAAATTCTTTTTAATATGACAGGTATAAAATTTAGAGAGAAAGAAACTAACAGACCCAAAGAGTAAAGCGTATCTTCACAGTGTGTCAGAGTGGCTTGCACAAGGTGTAGCTGCCTCGCCTGACATAAAGCCGAAGCCACCACCGAGGCGACGCGTTGGGAGGGAAGAAGGCTCCCCGCGACGCGGGTTCATCGGGACCACAACTGAATGCGAAAGAAAAGAAACCACGGCAACTGAGAAGAACGAGAACCGCCGCGCCGGACCTCACCGTCCATGGCTAATCCAGGCAGCAACCTGTGGCCCGTTCAGCCGAGCCAGAACCCCATCGATCTCCTCACTTCAAGCACGAGAAGCGCTGGAGATCACAAAAATGAGTTGCTGGTTCGACGAGGAATCGATTGATGGCTGGTGGTGGCAAAGATTTGCCCGCCGTAGACTGCGATTCCATGGATTTCATCTGGATGGGAGCACAAGGAGAGAGAAGGGGAAAGAAGCGAAGGAGAGGAAGAAGATAGCGATGCACGTGGTGGGACCGAGGAGAAAGAAAGCTGGGTGGTGTCTTTGCATTGAAGGACCGTTTGCCTCAAGCCACCCGAGTCGATCGTGGAGCGCTACTTTTTTATGAGGCCACAGTGAGCGGGTTCCCTGGTTGTACATGGCCTGAGCGAGATAAGTCTTGAGACTCCGTGTGTGACACCCTTCGTCTAAACCCGTTTACCGCGCAGCCCTTATGCCGAGTGGGTACGCGCATCATCTCTTTTATACATTTGTCTTTTTTCAATTAAAAGGGTTAACACGGAAGTGTTATATTTGAAACTAACAAAAGTTATATGCTGACCCTCACCCACCTAAACAAGCTATGTGAGACTATTCCTACTTCTAGGCCTTTTGGACCGAAACCACAACTACTAGGCTACAAACGGATTGGGTGTTACAATCACCTTCTTATGGACTGAGCTCCGGCAGCACACCGCATACACGGCAAGCGGATACCTAAGATCTTCTCTCAATGCACGGCCATGCCATATCCCCTCTACAGGCACAACATGTATGCGCACGTACAGCGAGAGTCGGTTCTGAATACCAAATGTAACATCTTTCGTCTAAAATTCGCTTACCGCCCAACTCCCGTGCTCGTCCCGTGTGAGGGCTGAGCGGTAAGCAGATTTTAAACGCAAGATGTTACACCGTGACTTGGCGACAGTCGTCAAAGTCTTTAAAGAGCAGAAGAGGCATTTAAGAAGCGTCACCGCAACTCCATTATCTTCTTTGGAGCAAGGTAAGGCTTTCGAACCATGAGGTTGGCCCGTGCTCACTTTCTCATCCTGTCCATCCTCGTCGTGTTACTCTCTGTGGCCCTCATCGTCAGCGCTCGCAAGACCAATATGCCAGGCGCCCCAGGAACTGGAAGCAAGAGGCATCCGGCTTCTTCGACCTCAGTGCCTCATACAGGCACTCCACCTCACGACGACCATTTTTTTCACGCAGTGAAAAAGGCATCTGATTCTGGTGAGTGTTTTATTTCAAAATATCTGGAGATGTTCTAATTCAATTAATCATAAGAAGGCGAAACCTTAATGTCGTTGGATTTTCTATGCCACGACTCTGTGTGCAAGTGAGATAGGATCATAGGAACATAATTGTTTCTAGAAAAAGGATCATTTTCCGGCCTTTGCATTGTCCATTAATTGTACATAAGGCACGGTATAGCATATAACTTTACTAGTATTGTGCGGATGTTCTATATTGTAAGCCAAACTACCAAGGTTTTTTTTTTAGAATCAAGAGCTCATCTTCTTTAATCATAGGGATTACAATCATGTTGCAAACATTGCAACAAGAAAAAGGAGAGGATTGTTCCACGAAAACAAAGCCCAATGAGGTGATGCATGCTGAGCATCTTTACATAGTGTGAGAGAGAAAAAAAAAGTTCTAAGATATTGAATTCTTGAAAGATACGAATTCAAAGCTATATAAAAGGCATATTGTACAAGTTTAAAGACCATGAATGTATTTAACTAAATATATAATAAGAATATTGTTACATCCTTTTTAAAACATGATTATTGTTTATTTTCAGAAGTTGTATATAGGGCGCGTTCGTTGCACCCCCCTCTAAAGTTTAGATCTGTCACATCAAAGAGATTCTTACTATTTAAACATATTTTTATTAATTTAATGACAAAACCTATGTCACGACTTCCCCTCTAATTCGCGAGACGAATCTAATGAGCCTAATTAATCTATATTTCGCTACAGTGATGCTACAGTAACTATCTTCTAATCACGCCTTAATTACCCTCATTAGATTCGTCTGGCGAATTCGAGCGGAGTCCTGAAATTAGTTTTGTAATTAAACTTTATTTATAATTAGAATATTCGTTGTAAGAACCCTCTAAAGTTTAGACCTCATGCAACGAACACACCTATAGTCACGCATCAATACTATACTTGGGTTCAGCTTTTTAGATGAATAGAGGGATCACATAAAAGTACAGTACAATCTAAACTGAGTGTTCATTCTGGTTGGTGGAACTGGGTCGAAGTACTCCAACTTGGCAGAGGTGTTGCATTTATGGCTAATTATTTTTTCAGTGGTAGGCGATCGCTTGGTTTCAGTAGTAGGCGATCGTTTCGTTGACAGTGAGACGTCTATGATGACATCATAAGTGTTTATAGGGTATGGTGTCCGTACGTGTGTTCATAGGGGCGCATGAGTGCTCGCACGAATATGTAAGCATGCATATACTGTTTATTGAAAAAAAAAACTCGTTTCCTGACTACTGAAGAAAGAGTTTGATCTTAGTGAATTTTGATGGTATTTTAGTTTTCAATATTTCGTCAATCCGAGCTAACTTATGGTATTTTGACTTGCCAGACAGAACTATGGATAACAGTGACTACCCAGGCAATCCTAATGGCATTCCTCATCATTCCACACCATGCTGTTGAAAAAGGAAATGTTGCCATAGTCCGCCGTCCTGTGGAATATGGGACCCTATTAAGTTCTAAAAGAAGCCCTTGCATTAGTTCATGATGTTATGCTACAACTCTAAGTAAGGAGAAAAAAAAGTTTTATGAGAACATATCCTAGTCATACTCTATGTATTAGCAGTTTACCAAAGATGTGTTTTTCCACTATCAATAGTACAGCCACCTCGGATATAAATAGTAGAGTAGCCCCATGTTGTAAATCAACAGTTTATTCAAAATAATAAAGATAAAGCCTCATTAATTCTACCTTGTGTCTTGCCTCTTATCTATTTTGTTTACTAGTTCTGTACCGCCGATAGTGTAGCACAGTACATGCGTCTTAACTTTTGTGGCAAATCCTCAACACTTGTCGTACTAATTATTGTGGAAAGAACCATGTGATTCTATCAGATCTCCTTCCTAATATAGATTTAGCTTTTCTTCTTTTCTTTTCACACTTCTCATAAGCAGCAAAAATTATTCCAATTTAGCTTCTAATAGGCATGGCTCAGAACACACTATACACAAATACTTGAAGGAAAAAAACAACAGAAGTAGTAACACATAGTTTCAGACATACAGTAGCAGCAGCTATGAAGAAAGACGAAACGAGAGTCAATTATTTGAACATAGGGCCACTTGCCCACCGGTTGCTTGCCTGAATGCCTTGCACATTGATTCGTGCAGCGAGATGGAGCGGTCAGCTGGCGATGGCAGACAAGTTGGCAACACCGTGAGTAAGCCTGTAGGACTGCAGCCACGAGCCGTTGTGGGTTCAGAGGCGAAATTATGTGCGCACCCTTGCTTACCAGTGTTGTGTGTCTGCGCTGAGTTAGTGCGTTGCCCCATCATCTCTCCTTCCTCGTCTTCCTCGATGCGCTTGCAGGGTGGCGGCAACAGCGAGGTTGAAGCCACCGCAGTACAATGCATGGTGTACGTGCGCGGATACTTGTCGGCAGACATAGAGACGCCGGTGCCGGTGACGCAAAAGATGACGCCGCTTGCCCGGTGCCGGTGAGCAGTGGCAGCGCGCTGGCAAGGCGTGGCGAGGTGGTCTGCGGCCAGCGAGGCATGAGCGAGAGATGTCGTCCTTCGTCCCCATGCCGCTGGTAAGCTCCGGCTTTGCCAGTGCAGGAAAGGAGCAAGGGAAAATACGAACGCTAGTTGCAGGTAGGAGCAAAGGGAAAATAAAAACACTGCTAAGCAAGAACCGCAAAAGCAAGATCAACTCAGAGTTGACGACAAATCGATAATGGGTGATGACTGATGACAAGGCTCACGAGTCAGACTATATTCTCTTTGACGGCACATGTAACGGCGTTCGTATGGGCACATGTCCATACGTTCACTTGAAAAATATTCAAGACGAAACTACGTTACGCTGCTTATGCATATGTATACATGCACTGGTGTAACTGTAACACAAAATCCTGAAACTAAAATTATTTGCATGCTTGCATGAGCCTGCCACGGCGCTGACCACCACGGCCTGGCAGGCTCATACGCGCTGACCACCACGGCGCGACGCCACGCCGGCTCATCCGCAGTGTCCAGGCACCGCGAGTTCTTCCGCGTCAGTGCATTGTGAAACCAATGTTTTTTTCCCTGTAAAGACAACCAACATCATCATCGTATAACAACTGCTGGTGCTGTGTGCTTCTGAACAGAGTGCCGAGTGCGCAATGGTTTCAGGCGTCATGTCAAATGTCAAGCAGGGCCACATCATTTCATTGTCATCATGGAACAGAGCTGAGATATGATGATATATCTAAGAGCATCTTGAGCCCCTACTCTATTATTTAGGGGTTTGATCAAAAAAATCATCTCCAAACAGGGACCTTATTTGGGTTCTTATTTTGCATGCTACTTCAAACTCTATCTCCAGCCTCCTATTCCTAAGGTCCTCCAATCTCCCCTCTCATTCGTGAGTCTCATCGTTTTTTTTCATTTTTCCACACGAAATAGGGTCTTGGGCCAGTTTACTGCTGGAGTTAAACCAAATTTTAGGCTTTTATTTTTGCATGCCGGCCTAAACAAATATAGAAACCTTGTTTTGAGGTCTATTGCTAGAGATGCTCAAAGTATGTAGCCCCAAAGAATAAGAACATACTACTCCGTATTTGTTTTGCCAATTACAGAACAATGTACACATGCGTATCCGCCCCCGCTCGCCTCCCGCTTCCACGGCGAAGAAGCAGAACAGAGCAGGGCTGCCTATCATTCTGGACATCACCAAAACAAGGAAGAAAACGCCTCAGATCAGATGTAGTATATCTGCCCGACATTGAGCAGGCTCTCGTGGGGAACGTTGAATATCACGCTGTTCTCCCTGCACATCCGCCGCATGAACGCGTACATGTAGTCCACGGCGACCTTCTTCACCACCCCGGAGTCCCTCCGCGCGCGCACGATGGTGTTCCCGAGGATGTGCACGACGCCGGCGTCCCTGCACCGGTTCAGGAACTCCAGCTCGTCGCCGACCGTGCTGCCGCTGCCGCTGCCCTGCCCCAGCGAATACTGAAGCAGGGCGCCGTTCCCCCTCGCCGGCGCCGGCGACTGCCCCGCCGGCGCGATCGAGTCCTGCGACGACGAGTAGCAGCTCAGCTCGCCGTTGGAGCACATCGTGCCGCAGGTGGTCTTCTCCTGATCCGCCAGTGGCAGGAACGCGTTCCTGCTCCTCACCGGCGGCTCCGGCACGCTGAACTCGTCGGAGTCGGAGTAGCCGTCCATCATGCTCTCGAGGCGGACGAAGAACTGGACGCAGTCGAAGAGCATCCGCTCGAAGTCCTCGTCCCGCTTGTGCAGGTCCTTGTACCCGTACCTCGCCACGCAGCGGAACATGTGGAAGTTCTTGGGCCCGATCCTCCTGACCAGGAACCGCTCCTCCGTCGGCACCGTGTACACCGGGAGGTACTTGACGCAGACGAAGACGACCACCGAGTGGATCGCCGGGAGGTTGGTGATGAAGTGGGAGAAGATGTGCGGGACGCCGCTGGCCAGCTCGGTGTACACGAACCCGATCCCGGGGACCCTGACGAGGCCCAGGCTCGGGCCCAGGCCCAGGATCCAGGCCATGGAGACCTTGCTGTGCATCTCGAACTCGTACCGCTTCACCGTGCAGTAGTGCCACACGTACATGATGGCGAAGAAGGCGGCCGCGATCACCAGCGGGACCCACCCGCCCTGGTCGATCTTCAGGATGCACGCCACGAAGTAGGGCACCTCCACCATCAGCGAGAGCACGATGAAGGTCACCACCAGCACCCAGTGGCTCTTCCACACCAGCAGCATGATGGGCGCCATCAGGAATGTCGTCACCAGCATCACGATCACCACCGCGGTGCCTGTTCGCAGCAAAACATGAATGAGTGTCGTCTGATGCATTGCGCAGCAGTGCTGGTCGTGTGGCTGCTGAGAGTTCAGTATTTCAGTATTAGGTGAGCAGTCAACGTCCTATGCTTGAGAGTTCAGTATTTCAGTGTGTGGCTGCTGATTACGCCTTTGTTCGAGGTGTGGCTGCCACCAAAATGCGTATGAAAAGTACAGTAAACCTTACCATATGCATTTCCAATCTGGCTCTGGTTCTTGAATCCAGCAGTTACAGCAATGCATAGAACCAGAAGGACCCAATTGATGTCAGGGATGTAAATCTGCCCGAGGAATTTCTTCGAGGTGTGGACTATCTTTACACGGGGAAAGCAACCCAGTGCCAGCGCTTGCTTTATTATTGAGTAGGTTGCAGAGATGGTGGCTTGGCTTGCAACAATTGCTGCAGCAGTTGCTATAACAAAGGCTGGCCAGTATATGGCATCTGAAATTATTCAGAAAAAAACAGTCACTATGAGCACCAAGCAAAAAAACAGCACCATACACGGTAGGAACTATCAATAATGCATTATCCACTCTGACGATGTGCACATCGCAGACATGATTTGGTGGCACACTGACACCTCTGTCTAAAGACTAGTAGGGAATTGTATGGTGTAAGATCTAGGAGCTGAGAGGGACCTGGAATGGAGTGATAAAAGGCGTCAGCCACATGATTCTTGTTGGAAATTATATAGGCAGCCTGCCCTGTGTATGCCAGTAGAAGGCATGGGAATACAATCAAGGCGAAAGCAATCTGCAAAAAGATATGTTCACTTTAGCAAACATGTAATTGCATCAAGATATGACTATTAGAAGATAATGATTAATGAAAACGTTTTTACCTGAATAGCCAACACAGGAAAATGACAAAGATCAGCAAATAATGCTTCAGTTCCTGAATCGAAAAGAAAATTTACTCCATGTTACAACGGATTTACCAGAAGTTGATGAAATGAATCTACTGCTGAAAACATTGAGGGCTGACCTGTGATACTAAGCATGATTCCTCCAAGAGAGGTCCAGACGTCAGAACTCCCTCGCCGTCGGAGAAACAGATATATATAGACCGGGTTGTATGCTTTTAACACGGAGTTACCATACTTATGTATGTTCACAGCTCCGACGCCTCCAATTAGAATGAACCATAGGAGAACTATTGGTGCAAAGAGCCATCCCACTTTATCTGTGCCATAGTGCTGCATGCTAAATAATCCAACTAAGATGACCACAGCGACAAGCACAACAACATCTGTAAGATGAAAAGGAAAGCAAGGATCAAATTTACAATATATATTTTTGTAAACATGGATCGGGATTTTGAAATCAATTCTGTATTACCAAAAAGGATGATGAATGTGTGATGCGAGTGTGATAGATACAAAGCCTACGAAAACAGATGTGCACAACACTGGTTTATTTCTGACGTTTCAGTAAGAATAAGGTTTTGCTTTGCTTACACTAGTACTAGTTGAATTGACAACCAGTTGCAGGAATTTTATGAATGATAAAATGTGAAAATTAATTACCGGTGCTCATGTTCTGATTCTGAACTTTTATTCCACCTGATGCAGAGAGAACTGTAAAAATACACAAATCATTAACCATATCCAAAAATGATCAGATTTACACACAAGAATGTGTGATGGTGAGTACCAGATATAGCGGGTGTAAGGATTCCATCTCCGATTGCTGTACATGTACCAATGAGAACAAGAATAAGAAGACTGTTTCTCTTATATGCATGTGCCTCGAGCCATCTCTTTATCTTTGCTGCAACTGAATTTTCCTCATAAGTTTGTCGACTATATGTCGTCAACTCCTCATCGGTCCTGTGTTGATTAGGTATGGTGTTGATCTTTGCATGACGGCATAATAGGGAATAAAGAGCAAATGTACCGCCTGTAAGAAAAAGCCATAAGTTGTCACCTTACGCCCAAAAAATAAAAAACAGAGGAAAAAGTCGCTGATCTTTGCAACATTGAGCAACAGTAAAGCTATTCTGCTAATTAATTCATGAATTGTCAGGTGGTAGAAGTGTTTTGGTCAAGTCCTTGGCATGTATAAATTTTTCTTTTCTAAAATGCAGAATCACTTGTTTTGAGAAGTATTGCAATCAGTGCCTTATTTTTCTTCATCAAGGACATTCAGATCAGATCAAGCAACATATTGATTGGGCATTGTCAGGATCAAGTATATTACCTTGACCGTTGTCGTTTGCCCTCAAGACAACAAAAACGTACTTCAGAAGTGGAATGAGAGTGAGGGTATAAATAATCAAGGAAAGAGCTCCAATAACATCCTCATCGTTGTCTACTCCACGAGGAAAGATATTATAGAACACATACAAGGGTGATGTTCCCAAGTCACCAAAGACCACCCCAAGGCTCTGAAATGCGAGCCGTAGTAACAAAACTGACGAGAACTTCTGCATAAAGGGAAATTAAAGTCAATAAAATTCTTGAACTAGTTATCTATCATTGTCTACAAATAGAAAAATACATGTTCATGCCGTAAAAATGTATGATGTAAACTTGTTGAAAGAACAGAACAAGGAGATGATATGGTCACGTGCAGACAGACACCAATCTTACATCAATTGCAATTTTTCAGAAAATATGCAATTCTGGGCAACAAGCAAAATCAGCATGCAACTAATCGACAAAGAGAAATGCCGCACCTTTTCTCTGTACATATTCCTTAGCCTGCCTGCTTCCTCATCCATGGGCTGATCAATGTTCTGCTCAAGCTCCCACATGCTCCCCCTGTTTGTCGCCTCACTCTCTGACAATGACGCCATTGATCTCCTTTCCCCTCAGAGACAGTTCCTCCAATGGAAATTTTGCCTAGGAGACAGTTATTTGATCTCTAACAAAATCCAGCCTCAAATCTCGTCACTGGCATCAAAACCTTCAGTTCTTATATCAAAGAGGAAGCTTGGAGCTTCCTGTATCAAACAGGCACAAAGCTTCCAACCGAATCTCCCCCACTAATAAGCAGCTTTATGCTCCACTAACAATGGCTTCCACAGAGCTGGTATTCGGAAGAAACGAAATGGAGTATTTGGCCCAACAGCTAGGCGCTGAGAATTCACAGCAAACTCACACAAAGACCGAAATCACCATGCAGAGATAGACCACAGATTCCTATATCCGCGATAATCCCAACAAAAAGCCCAACCTTTTTCTCCCGATAACCTGAGCAAAAATCGAATTTTTGACGCCGCGGGCGCCAAGACCACCTTGAAGAACTGTCGAACGCAACAAGCGAGGGGGAAGAAGAAGAAGAGGAGGAAGAGGACTTGAAGCGGAGCGAACAGCACCTAACCGAACGGAGGGAAAGGCGGAAGGAAGTACTGCCAGGAGCAGCATGTGTGTGGGCACTGCGAGGAGAGGAGGCAGGCGCGGCGCCCACAAATTTGGTCAAGAAATAAATGACAAAAAGTTCTTGCCTTTGGGAATGAGTGATTGGCAGTTTGCAGGTAGTTGCAAACAAGAAGCAGCAGAAGATGAGAGAGAGCAAAGGAGAAGTTTTGTGCTTCTTGCAGGCTGCAGCTTACTCCTGTGTGGCTGCTAGTCCTATATGGGAAGTTATACTGTCTCAGCGAGTGTGTACGGATGCTGCTCCATAAATTATTTAATTTATTATATGATTCCTTACAAATCTTTTCTGTGGCCTGCGGATCCAGATTTGTCAGCTTCACCGATAAAATAATAGTACTTTTCAGTTGCTTCTTGTTGCTAGTAGCATCATAGTAGTTGTTTGCGCATCAATCTTTTCCTATATGGGAAGATTTGTTGTTTGTCAACATTGTTCATTTTTCTATGTAGCAGATTTTCTCTCTCGGGATCTTCAATTCCAGATTGCCATCATCAACCAATGGTCAGTAGTGGCACGCCATTTTTTAGTTCAAAGATCTACCTTGAGTCCACCTTTATACTGATCCCTAACGGTTTCATACCCCAGTTAAAGGACATGCGGTAACTGCCAGTAACAAAAGATTGATCTTTTGTTTCCCAGATCCTTGAACAGGACCCGCCAATTTCGGATAAAACAGTCATATATAAATTAACTGCCAACTGATCCCTTCAGAAAGACCTACATATGAAAGGGTTGGGTCAGCCCTGAAAAAAAAAGCTGGACCTGCGGTTTTGGGTATGACGCCCCCAGGCTTTCTACTGGGGAGGAGAAGATCCTCTCACACAGATCCAGAAAACCTCCGAACCACTGCCCTACTCTTACACAGCGGCACCGTAGCCCATGTGAGACGACCACTACCGAGCCGGACCTTAGACCCGTGCTTTGGTCATGGGACAGACGAGGGGATTTTTTTAACCTCAGCCTGAAATTCGCCCTCACGAGGAGTCGAACCCATGACCTGAGGAGTGCCACTGGGCTCCTCTAGCCAACTCAACCAGAGACCCTTTGGCAGCCCTGAAACAAGCTGATTGATAGGCTTGTAGGAATCTTACTGTGTATGTACCATATATTCTTCAGCGAGAAAAGCTACAATTATGCAAGGGAATTGGAATGGAATGCGATGATTATGTTAAGTAATAATGCAGGGGAATTATGCTTGGGAACTAATTCCATGCGACTTTTCTCGCCATAAGAAAAATCTAACTGTTTTCTTGAAATCTGCGGATACAACAATGCAATCAACTGACTCACCACCAAAATTTTAAAGTTGGAAACCGCCCATCCTGTCTTACAGTTTCTATTCAGTTCTGAATTGGGGAACCATCGACGCTGCATGTTGTACTCTACTGAAGTCTGAACCTGGGTGGCGATCCGGTAAAAGAAAAAAAAAGAAAAAAAATACTGAACATGAGCTGCGGCTACTGCAGCCGCTGCGCCAACGTCACAAGCTCACATCTCAAACGGAAACGGAACTAACGAGCTGGCATCACCAGGTGAGCTACGTATGTTTATCCATATGACGTCCTTGGAATGACACTCCTGCCCTCCTTCGGAAAAAGTGGCGTGGTACAGCGAGGGCACCTGAAGCCTTTTTTTTCTTTTTCTTTTTTTTTTTTTTTTTTTGAGCAGGGGCACCTGAAGCCTTGAAAAGCCAAAGGTCATGGACATTCTGATGGCTTCACCGAACAGGTGAGAGAAAGAGTGGACGTTATTCTCTGCAGGAGGTGTGATACTCCACCACCAGATATGCTTGTGGGTGGGTTAACCGATGGAACTAGGTGAATTCCCCGCACGTTGCTGCGGTAATTTAAGATAATCTTTTTTTATAAGTTTAAGATAATCTTTGAATTGTGACTAAGATTTAGAAAACGATTTAAGAGATCCACTATGATGTCATGAGCTCTGGGCATGTCACTAAAGCATCACACAGACAGGTGTTATATGATCCACTAAAGATCTTAAACACAATATAAGGATTGATCCATTAAGTTCAATACCACCAAAACCTTAAGTCTTGAGGAAAAGAGGATGAAACCAACCTTCTAATGCCAACAAAACTGTAGTGTCAACATGTATATGCAATGAGGTGGTAAGTGATCCAACATGGAAGCAATTCAAAATGCAAAAAACATAGATCGATGGAGTTTATTTTTCAAGCAACTTCATAGATAAAAACGACGGGAAATGACAACAGTTTCAGATAAGTGCTCATCATATAGGAGTACATGTCTTCGCTGAGGGACACCAATGAGCATGAATATACTAACAAATTATCTGAATCTGAAATATGTTCTCTAAAGCTGAATCTGAAATATATCCTCATGTCTTCGCTGAGGGACACCAATGAGCAGGAAGGTACTAACAAATTATCCGAATCTGAAATATATTCTCTGAAGCTGAATCTGAAATATATTCTCGCAAAAAAAATATCTTAGAATCTGAAATATCACTGTCTGAATATTGCACCATGAATTTTATACGATTAGAACTGAGCATACGCTATATCTGAGACCTAACTTGAAGAACAATTTTGTTCGTAGATTACCTAATTTATATAGTTGGTCAAGAGAAAGGAATCATAAGCATTCCTAAGATGATGAAAATCTAGAAAGAAATAAGTGCGTGTTTTTCATGGCTCTGCTAGACAAAACAGTTTAAACTAATTAATTGACTATATGTGCGTAGTCCTCAAAATGAAATATGACGGTTTGTTGCCTTCATATGACCTACTGCAAGAAGCCAAAAAAAAACCTGTTAAAAGAAAGAAAAAAACAAACTTGTAACTGTTATTGTTCTCAGAAGGTATGAGATAGTGAATACTGAAGCAGGAGAAGGAAGGGTGCTGCAGTTGGAGGTGATCCACGCTGCTACTTATATTGAAGTGGAGAATGTTGCTGGTGGATTAGTGTTAGTAATTGTGACAGTCTTTTAATCGCTTGGTGGATGTCAGTTTCAGATAGAGAAGAGCAAGCGAGGAAGAAGAATGGAGCGTTGGCCTTTCAATTGCTTTGTGGATGTCAGTTTTCTTGCTGGAGGAAAGTGCAAGGCCTTTCAAACTTCAACCGGAAGAATATGGTATGAAACTTGATTGATTAGTGGAGGATTAATGTCATTACCGCAATTAATTGTCTTTTGCGGCAGAGGGTGGGCAGAGGAGGAACGCGATGGAAGAGCTAGGGCGGGGGATTAGTGGTGGCAGTTTCAATCCATGGTGGCAGATTCTGTTTTTAAAGCACAAAAGGTGGGTAGACGAAGAGAACGGTGATGAACTGATGGAGTATTCAGGCGATGGCTGCGGGCACAAGATAGAGGAACAACGGACATGATGTGGCAGCTTTGCAATGATCGGACGGTCCAAATAAAAGAGGTGACGTGGCTCGCTGTGGTTGCAGAGAAATAGGAGTTAGTGAGGGTTAGTGGGTTGCACTTATAAAGAAAGGGTAGATTATTACTCCTCCCACTCTAGGCTACTCTCCCTCTCTGGTTGGCTCGATGCATCAGAGAAAAGGGAAACACAAGCTGTGCTTAGTGGACGATATTTCTTTTCTTTTCTTTTACATCTCATCCCTTGATGAGTTTGAAGTGGCTCGCTATACACTGGAACATTGAGTTTTCGGATCTTTCGGGGAAAAATTGGCTCACTAGATGATGTTAGCAGGTTTAACATCATTGAGTTACAATTTTACATTTTACAGAAAGTTCCTAGAGAACCCTTTGAATATGACACGTAGATATATAACGACGAGAATAAAAACAGAGGGACCACTTGAGTGAGATGACTCTGAAAGTGAAATGCGTGTATGATCTGACTGACCTAATTTGATCGTGATGTATCTTTTATAGCCCGTATTAGTGTTATTGTAATATCATTCCAACGTTACGTTTTGAAGCAATGTTTTTAGTTTGACTTGATCTTACTAAATGTTTTAACGTCTTTAATGTTTCAAGGAATCATTATAAAAAAATGTTTCGAGGAATTTGTCCTCACAATAGTTGTATATAAAAATACAAGAACTATTATTCATGTTGTATGTTCAAAAATTAATCCACATTTAGCAATAGTATTCCAGAAATGTTATATATATAAAAAATATTAAACTGGAGAACATCATTTGGTGCGACATTAGACAGGTTTTATCTAGGGGAGTTCGTTTGACTGTCAACAGAAGCATCTCCAAATGGAATTTTGCATTATGCACTCAGAAAACCAAATAAAGGGAGTGTTGTCGCTTGCACACACGGGACACGGCATCATAATTAGAGCGAAGTTCAGATAACCTGCTCATTATTTGGGTTAATATATATATATCCAATGATTCCAATCTACTAGTGTCATGATGATTAGCCGTTTGGTCATTGTCCAAGACACGCCAAGAAAAAAAAAATGCAAGGATATATACTGCCACACGAGAACAAAGTAAAGCAAGTAACTCCTGTTGTTCGTGGGCTTGCAGGCCTATGCATGCTAACTCCTGTTGTCATGACATATTAACTATACTATTTTGGACTTAATGAATGTATTTTGTTCCATCCCAAACAGAGATTATGTATTTTAGTACTACGTGGTCAACAACAGCTGGAGCTATGTGGAGATTTTTTTAAAAAAAAATAAAGGAGACCTCAATAATCCATTGTTTAGGTGCAAACATGTCAACCATGCCGGTTGCGCAACAAACAAATACGTAGTAATAATAATGATGCATTGCTAGGTAATCAAGTGATTATGCAAGATTATCCTTTTGGATGTACCGAACCAACAAAGCGTCCTAATCCAATACACGTACATGCATGGTCGCTCTGCGGTGGCATATTTTCTTCTGTTTGCGAATTGTCTAGTTTTTGTCGCTGTCAACATACAGCATTTTCGATTTGTTAGACCGTAGCATGCGTATGGGTGATTGTTTGAAATAATTTGGGTGAGCTGGAGGGTCGGAGCATTTCTCTGTTGCCACACAACAGGTAAGCATATCCATACAGCTACACCATATTGAAATTGAATCGTTGACAAATATCCATGTCGCGCGCATTCAACCAAATTTGTCAAACAGTACGACTAAAGAATCCTAAAGGATAAGCTAGAAAACAGTATTGCTTGTAGTCGATTGGCAACCTGCATTTCAAAAACGTAGAAAACATATGAAGCTAGCTGCGGGCATCCAAGAACCACAGGCTCAACATAGAAAAAAAGGATATATTCCACAAGTTTCTGGAACAAAAAATATACTTATGCGTGACATGGTGTATCCCATGTGTACTCTCTCGGTCTCTCCAGCCCATTTCGCCATTTTCTATTCGGTTGGGTATGCACAGTAGCATTATCGTTATCCGGCACCGAAAATGACTTCCTTGATTGTCATTATGTTAGGAGTGTCCGACGAGATGTCACCTCCAGTGTTATATGCAAGCTTCCGGAGCACCTGCTCTCATGAATCACTTCACCAATGGCGTGCCGCTTGTCTCCAACTATAGAAAACAAAACACACCATCCCGCAGAATTCCTGAAATAGACGTGGGTTTTCTCCTTCTTGTGTCTGTCGATCATCTGGTGTTTCTGGGTCACTTGAACCTTTTTTTTTTTTTTGGCGAGGATGGGTGAGTTGAACCTATAGTTTAACGTCGGGTTAATTTGATGCAGCCAGAAGAAGGTCGAAGGAGCTAGACATATTTATTTCAATGATAATAAAATGTATATAAGGAGAAAAGGATAAAAATGCCAGACATTCGTGCGAGCCTCATCACTCACCAGCCAATCAGAGCGTGGACCCTGGAAAGATGCAGCACCAATGAAGCGAGGACAAGCGGGTAGCGACGTCTACGTGTGCAATCAAACTCGGCAGCCATTTATACAGGAAAACGATTTGTCCCCTGCCAAAGAACAATAATGCTACCACAAGCAGGAGCGCCCGCGCGCCACAACTTTTTAACGACTCGATCCGTGTCTACGTCTGCACTATGTTTCGAGGGGAGGGGGGGAAAAGGGTTTACTACAATCTGGTCGATCAAACGGTGTCCAATCCAAGCAAAAGAAGGAAGAACCCAAGAGGTGAAAGTGAAAACGGAGCAGCCGGTCGATGGCACCGTCTACGTCGACGGTCGCTATACCTCGCGCGCGGCAGCATATTCCGACGGCAGCGTGGCGCCAAATTAATGACACGACGGCGCTGCGCGGGGGGAAGGACGGCGCCGCGGCGTGCGTGTCCGCTTGCTGCTCGTTTTTGATTTGTCCGGAATTCCACGTCCACCACGTACGTACCCGCGCGTCTCGCTAGCTCGTCGGATAAGCTAGAGCCCTGGCCTGGCTGCTGTCGATGTGGATCGCCCCTGTCAGGCTCGCCGCCCGCGTCGCCTATGGTTGGTCAGCAGGTGCGCCTGTCTAGCGGCCTAGAGAGAGAGACGCACGCGCCTCGCGGCGGCGGCGGCGACATTCGCTGGCACCGAGCGCACGGCACGTCGAGGACGTTAGCACAGGCAGGCAGGCAGGCAGGCAGCAGGCTGCGGCTCACGTTATTTTCGGCCCGGAGCGTCGTGGCGAGGGGAGCAAGATAGATGGCAGGACAGGAGACAAGCTAGGGCGCTTTTTACACGTCCGAAGTGAACTGGCTGGCAGCGGCGTCGGCGGAGTGGCACGAGTCCATACGCTTGCACGAGCTTTTCTGCGTGCGGCGCGTTCCGGTGGGGGAGCGAGCTCCCACGCCACGACGCGCTGGCCGGCCCGAGGCCGGATGGGAGGGACGGGAGAGCGGGAACGCGGCAGTGAAATGGTTTGCGCTGTGCGGACGGCCCGTCTGCGTTGGCCTGCTGCTACCTACGCCGAGCAGAATGGCAGGCCGCGCAGTTTTTGGGCTGGAACGGGCTACATGATGATAGCGCAATCCATCCGTCCAATGCACGCACCCATTAGTCAGATTTCTCAAAAAAAAAAAACCCGCACCCATTCGTCACTCAAAACCAAAAGACAAAATTACGTAGTACAAAGTATGAAAATACGTTTAGGAAGACGTGTGGTTTCTTGCTCCTTCTGATGGAGTTTGTACTGCTGTAAACTCAAACCTGTAATAAAAGCAGTATGCCTGTTCTTAAAAAAAAAAGGTCACTCAAAACAAAAAACAAAATTACGTAGTACAAAGTATGCAAATACGATTCGTGTATCGTGCACGTCTCCATGACTCTTTTCTTCTCCTCCGAATTTTCTACGGTACCATTTCAAGTATGTACCCACCTTGAAAGAACACGAGGGACAATAGGAGCGCAGCCGAAAAAACGCAGTCAACGCCGTCACGTCGGAGACAGCAAACACAGCCACGCCATCTTCTTCTTTTTTCTACTCCAACTAGGCAGCCAGCAGCCGCCGGGGAGCCCCCGGCAAGCGCCCAGCCCAGAGCAGCTACATTGACCACCGCGCGCGAGATCGGGGGTAGGCAAGGCGAGGCGAGGGACAACCAGCAGGCGATGGAGTCTCCGTTCCGGGCGGACGTGCTCAAGGGCAAGGCGGCGCTGGTCACCGGCGGCGGATCCGGCATCGGCTTCGAGATCGCCAACCAGCTCGCGCGCCACGGGGCCCACGTCGCCATCATGGGCCGCCGCCGCGAGGTCATCGACAAGGCCGTCGCCGTGCTCCGCTCCCAGGGCCTCAGGGTGCGTTCTTCCCATCGACTCTGATCCGCTCTTCCTTTTTTTTCCCCTTCCGGAAAAGACTCTGACCCGCTCTTGCTACCTCTATTGTGCCTTGTGTTCTAGGCTTGCTTTAAGATTGCCGCCACTCAGTAATGATTTTGATGGTTTGTTAGCTGCATAATATCGCGTGGAACAAGTGTTGGCTGGATTGCAAGCACCTTGTAACCCTTCACATTTCGAGCATGCTTAATTGTGCAAGTATCTCTAACTAGTATCGAATGAAATTCGAGGAGGACGATACTCCCTGCCAGGATTTTAATGTACCGACCCAATATATTACTAGTTCTCTGCGACAAAGACACAACCAAAATCTCCTATTCAGTTATTCATGATTGACGCGACGTGCAGGCTGCTGGCTTTGATGGAGATGTTCGCAAGCAGGAGGATGCGGCCAGAGTGCTCGCTGCCACGGTTGAGCATTTCGGCAAGCTCGACATTCTTGTCAATGGCGCAGCCGGCAACTTCCTTGCTTCTCCAGAGGATTTGACTCCCAAGGGATTCAGAACCGGTAACCTCTTGTTAATTCAACGATGCTCGTTGTTCCATTTTTCTTAGCACATTGGCGTCTCACTAGTTTCTGCACACATTGGCGTCTTACTAGTTTCTGCATTTGGGCTATGCCGCGACCTCAAGAACATCTGAGCTGTTGACCTGTTTATCACACGTCGCAGTTATTGCTATACTGTTACTTCAAGAACTTTGCACTATTATTTTGTTCATTGACTAATTTTTCTCTCTACAGTTCTTGAGATTGACACTCTGGGTACATACACAATGTGCCATGAAGCCTTGAAGTATCTGAAAAAGGGTGGACCGGGGAGAGGCCCCTCCACCGGTGGTCTTATCATCAACATAAGTGCAACACAGCAATATACCGCGGCCTGGTATCAAGTTCATATGTCAGCTGCTAAGGTACTGCATCTTATCTGAACCACCCCTCCAAAAAAACGAAAAATGTAAACGATAAGCCTCACCTATGCATTGTCTTCTATAGGCAGGTGTTGACAGTATCACAAGATCGTTGGCCCTGGAATGGGGAACAGATTACGATATCAGAGTCAACGGAATCGCGCCAGGACCAATTAAAGACACTCCGGGGATGAGGAAGCTTGCACCTGAGGAGATGAACGAGAAACTTGAGGAATTGATGCCGTTGTTCAAGTATGGTGAGAAATGGGACATTGCAATGGCCGCAATCTATCTTGCTTCCGATGCAGGTCGGTTGTGTTCTTCCCCTGCTTTCTAGCCAGATTATCAGAAACTTCAATTTACACACAGCACTTCAATTAGTACTAAACATCCACTTTTCTGAAGTTATCCTGAATAGTTATAAGACTAGCGAGTTTTGATAATTGTGTTGTTTATGGCTCAAGTTCATGCAGTAGCTAAAGTAGCCGATGCAATGCCCATGGTTGATGGGTGTTATACTAGTATGAAACAGAAATGCGACCTGCAACTCATTTGTTTGATGTACTGTATTTGCAGGCAAATTTGTAAATGGGGCTACAATGATTGTCGACGGAGGCCTTTGGTTAAGCCACCCTCGCTATGTTCCCAAGGAGGATGTGAAGGCGCTCTCTAAGGTTGTCGAGAAGAAGGTCAGGATCTCTGGTATTGGCGTGCCATCCAGCAAATTGTGATGGGCTGTCTGATGGCAACTATTGGCCTGTATCGTATCAGTATCACCACTCTGTGTGACCTGTAGCATCGCTCAGTATTGTTGTCTGCAGCAGACAGACTATATCATCACTGTCTGTCTCTCTTCTTGTAATCTGTTGAGCAGAAACCTTGTTTATAGTTTGAGTAATAATTTTTTTTTCACGAATACGCAGGAGAGCTGGTTTGAGTAATAATTACAAATAACATTTACAAATAGCATTTACTTTTGCTTTCTTCCTATACATAAAACAGCTATTACATCAAGCAACACAATCTAATCCGATTATTTGTTCTGAACGAGGAATTATTTTGTTTCATCTCGTCTCGGTCTTTCTTTTCTGTTTGTACACTATAATCGATTTTGCAGGTGTCCATGAGCTGACAGATGAGACACAGTCGTCAGCCGACCTGGGCTGGACACTGCCCGGTTCTAATGTTGCCGCCGGGCACTGCCGAGGATGGGCGGGTCGGCGAAGGGGCCGTAGAGCCAGCCTTTGGCGATGTGGCCGTAGGCAGCCTCGGTGAGGTGGATGCCGTCCCAGCTCCAGTGGTTGGAGGTGTCCTCGCAGGAGTCGGCCCCCGGCTCGCCGCACTTGGACGTCAGGTTGAAGTTGTACTGGCCCACGCCCGGCGCACCGCAGCACGCACGCGGCGTCTGCCTCAAGAATCCTGCGCAGAGGAGTAAAAAAAACATCAGCAGCCTTGCTTGTGAAGCTTATCGTGTGTGTGACTAATAGTATGCTGGCAACTTTGACATGGTACCGCGAACACTTTTCTGAATGTTCAAAATCAATGTCATCACACGATTGCGACTACTTAATTGTTCAACAATCCTTTCCGCCGGAAGCGTTCGTCAAAATCTTACCTCACGTCTGATAACGAAGTAGTACGTTCTAGGAAATTTCTGCACAACGTGCTAACTACCGGTAGGCTGGGTCAAGCGGATTCACTCACCCCACTTCTCGGCGTGGAGCACGAACTGGATGGCCGGCGTGTAGTAGTCGGCGTAGACGATGCGCACGGCGGGGTACCTGCGCCTGAGCTCGTCGACCTTGCGCCGCAGCAAGGCGTTGTGCACCCACGACAGCGTGTTGAGCCTCTTGATGCAGCCGCTCCGCGCGCCGTACTCCTCCTGGAGGAAGGTGGAGAGGTAGAGCGGGAAGCAGCCGGTGGGCAGCACCCCGGGCACCACCAGCTCCGCGGCGCCCTCCGCGATGAGCGCCTCCACGCCCCGCCCGATGGACTCCACCACGTGCGGCACGAACTCGTGCACCTCCTCCAGGGGCCGGAACGCGAAGATCGCCGCCGCGTAGTCGTTCCCGCCGAACTCGCCCACCACGAACAGCGACCGCCGGAACAGCTCACGGCACTCTGTTTGATCGATCGTTCATTGTCAGCAACAAGTCAGCTGTCATGCATGCACTTGATGATGATGCTGTGAAACTGAAATCAAACAGTCAAATTAAGCATCAACACGAACCTTGGGCGGAGCTGCAGATGGAGGGCTTCATGTCTTGGAACCACTTGATCTGGGTGTGCAGGGAGCCCGAGTTCCAGACGGCGTGGCGCAGCCCGCGCGCCTCGAAGAAGCTGGTGTCCAGAGAGGTGGCGCCCGTGATGGCGAAGTTGGCGCCGAGGTGGAACGACGCGTTGCGCGCCTTGGACGGCGGCAGCAGCGGCAGACCCAGCTCCTGCGCTGCTCGTGCCATGCCATGCCATGCGGAAGATAAGCTTAATTGGTTAGTCTGAGCTCAGACGATTGATGAGCGATCGATCAGCCAGTCAGCATGCAGCCTAAGTACGTACCGATGAAATCGATGACGACGCGGCCGTCGGAGACGCGCCCGGTGGGGTAGCCGAAGTAGGTCTTGCCGTACGGCAGGCGCGCCGTGGCGAGGTACTCCGGGATGCCGTCCACGCACAGGTTCCCCGCGTCCGCCAGGGAATCCCCGAAGTTGAAGATGGCCGCGTACTTGCCGCGCGCCGCGGCCGGCCGCGGCACCGCCACCGCCACGAGCAAGCAGACGACGACGGCTACTGACAGCCGGTACCTGATGGCCATGGCTGCACCCACTCGTGGGCGCTGTACGTGCCGGCGGCGAGAGAAGATAGACAGATTTGCTTGCGTCGCTGGCTGGCTGCTCCCTCCTTAATTTAAATTGTCATGCCCATCGGCTCTAGTAAAGTCGTATGGATTGATTAAGACATTGCGCTGGTACTTCTCGATCGCCTTGGCGTGCAACAGTATTACTGGCTCGATTATTGTTTGATCGAGTCTTGGTTACTGGAGGCGAGTGGATTCAGTCAGTCGCGAACAGAAATGAACACGGCCGGAGTGACCTCTTCATCAGAAACAAATGAACAGCCGACCGAGGTATACGTCAACCTCATGCAAAGCTAAATCAAACGTTGGCACCCAATGAACTGTTTCTACCGGTTATTCTTCACCTAACCTGAAACTGGGAAGGCTCTGTATATCTTTCAGTCGCTGTGGCGAAAACATGCTTGTTAACCGGCAGGCAAGAGAGCAGTTCTTCACGTACGTCGCGAAGCTGAGGCCGTCTCCGCCATCATCATCCACGAGCACCCGCCGGCCGGCGTCGCTCGACCAAGCAGAACTTGCTGTCGCCGCCCGCATGTTATTAACCAGCGTCGCGCCGTAATGCGGTTCGTCGTGGTCCACCGTCACGCGACTGTCTCGGATTTTTTTCCCCCCTTATCTGAAAAAAAATAAAAACTGAAACGAGATACATACTCTGCTTGCTTGCAGTTTCAAACAGAGCAGCCTTGAAGACTGGGCTATGCCGTAGGGGTAGAGATACATACTCCTGGGCTCACTGCCCGGCACTGCACCCGTCCAACTGGTTGTCCGGGGGCTCCATTGAAGACTGGTACTCGTCTATTACCAGTTCAGCAGCCAACACCAAAGGAATGAAGACGCTAACAATGCTAGTCATCTGGCGTATTTGGCTCGAGAGAAATGAACGCGTCTTCAGACAGAATTTCCAGCCAGTGCAGCGGGTGGCGTCCATCATAAAAGACGAAGCCATGAACTGGATTCTCGCTGGAGCCAAGGACCTGAGGTCGCTGCTGCCTCTGCAGCAGCTATAGAATCATGGCTGTTCCTGATAGGTTAAGCTTTTCCAATGTAATCTGCATCTTCTGAAACACTGTCGTTGGGGCGTGGAATGACTTAGGTCGTCCTGCTTTGCCCGAGGTGCGCTCCCAGTGCACCATTGTAACCTGCTTCTCTTATTAATATATGCCGACAATGTTCGGGTCTTTCAAAAAAATAAAACAGAGCAGCCTTGCTTCTATCTCTAAAGCAGTGCGCCGCCGGCCCCTATAAATACAGATAACAAACCTTTGGTTGAGAGAGAGCACTATCTCAATCATCTGCTAAGCTAGTTGCCATGATGAAGCCTCTCTTCGCCGGCTGCTTGATCCTCCTCCTGCTCCTCGTCGATGGTAGGTGACCCATACTAGTTGGCAGCGTTTGTGGAGCTTCATTAGCTATAGCCAGCATCGATCGATAACCTTTTATGTACAAAAAATGCATGCAGTTGCTCATCATGTGGAGTCACGGCACCACGACGAGGACCGACGCAGGGGCCATGGCGGCGACGACGACAACTCCCCTGATCATCACCGCAGGAGGGGCCGTGACGATGACGACGAGCCGGTGTACAAGTTGTTCGTGTTCGGAGACACGGCCGTCGACAACGGGAACTACCCCAATGCGCAGGGTTGAACCAGGGTACTCGTGCGTGGTACTACCCCTACGGCATATCCGATGTCGACAACTTCTCTACAAAAATATACTCCCAAGGCCCAAGCAAGCACAATCTCGGCGCTTACAGATTAGGCTTCCACTCATAGGACAAATTAGTGTCATTACAAGCATTCTACACCTCACCTTCTAGCTGCGGAATACGCTCAAAACAGTCTCTCCTGTCCTTTAGCCTATACATGAAGTCGAAACTTACAGTTACCTTCTGAAGTTGTGTGGCACTAGGGGTTTGTTTGCTTGGAGACCTCCCAGGCAGGTGGCCTCCCAGGCAGCGTCGTCAGGCGCTCGATTTCCTCTGCCTGCGGCTCAGATCGTTGCCTGCCAGGCAGCATCCAAACAGGCTCTCGATAGCACAGATTGCAGGAACCACATTTCGCAATCTGTTCCTGCCAATCCCGTGAATTCTACTTTCTGTAGATGAGCTAACGATATCTCATGGGATTGCCACGGGTCTAGGTGATTGCACATAAAACTATGCCTCTCTGGTGGATGCGAGTCCTCCAGCAAGATTATATGCTGGTGCAACAAAAAGAAGTGAGCAAGAAAGTTTTAACTGAATAGTGAAAAAAATGATACTTACCTCCGTCCTAAAATAGCTGTCACTTTTGACTTTTAATCACAATGTTTGATTGTTCGTCTTATTCAAAATTTTTGCATAAATATTAAAACTAACTTATCAAAGATTATACTATCTTAAATGTTAAACATGTTATGAAAAGACAACTAATGTTTGTAAAAAGAATTCGAATAAGACGAATGGTTAAATGTGATGGTCAAAAGTCAACGGCGACAGGTATTTTGGGACGGAAGGAGTAGAATTAGCTAGGACGTGTCTACTCGTCACCTGCTCCATCAGGCATTGTACGCGGAGGCATGCAAGGTTGTTGCATTGTTTGAGAATATCTCCTATGCCAACTCCAAATGAATGCAACTCATGTAGATCAACATGAACGGTCAAACATTTGACATGAGGAAGCTGTGGTATCCTACCTTCCATTATGTCATGTGAGAGAGCCCGCTCCTCCCCCTGAAAGAGAAATAAATGTTAAAATTTTGACCCAAAAAATGTAAGGTAAAGTAAATATTGCCAGGGAAAAATATTTAAAATGAACAGTGGATTTGCGTGCTCCGAGGCACACAAATCTCGCGTTTCAGCTGATTTCGGGAAATGCTCCACGTACGTACTACTGGACTGCTGTGGTTACCTCACGTCAAGTTATTGTTAAAAAAAAAAAAACTCACGCCAAGTTGATGAAGAGCCAAGAAGGAAGCAGTGCGTGACCTACCAAATCGCCCAAAGCAGCTGAGTCATTTGGAGCGCATGACACTTGCAGAGACGAGACCCGCTCATGGCAGTGAGTGTATATATATGCCTACCAGTTAGCCACTGCTTCCACGGCATCATCATGCGGCTTGATGAGTAGTAAGAGAAGTGAGATACATCACAGCCTTTTCTCACTACCTACCTGTGCTGCGCGTTGAGGTATTGGAGTGAAGCAAACTATGTTCGGAGAGGTGCCTGCCAGAAAACACCTCGCGTCCATAAAAGGCGCGCCAGGGATCCCTTGGAGCAACACTGCCGATAGCTGCTGGTTCGTTCCCTCCCTAGCTCCTCCCCTGCGTCGCGCCCTTGGTCACTCTCATGGCCTGCGGCGGGTTCCTCACAGCCTCCACTCCTGAAACCCCAAGCAACACAAGTGAGTGTTGCGTGGGGCTAGCTGTCCAACCTACTCAACAACGCCACCGGCGCCGCTTCTGACAACAACATCCGCTGCATTTGTCCCCTGTTGACCGGAGCGGCGAAAATAGACCCATTGCGCATAATGTTCCTGACTCTCCTGATCACCACCGCAGGAGGGGCCGTGACGATCACGACGAGCCGGTGTACAAGTTGTTCGTGTTCGGAGACGCGGCCGCCGACAACGGGAACTACCCCAATGCAGGGTTGAACCAGGGTACCCGTGCGTGGTACTACCCCTACGGCATATCCGATGTCGACAACTTCTCTACAAAAATATACTCCCAAGGCCCAAGCAAGCACAATCTCGGCGCTTACAGATTAGGCTTCCACTCATAGGACAAATTAGTGTCATTACAAGCATTCCACACCCCACCTTCTAGCTGCGGAATACGCTCAAAACAGTCTCTCCTGTCCTTTAGCCTATACATGAAGTCGAAACTTACAGTTACCTTCTGAAGTTGTGTGGCACTAGTAGATAGCACAGATTGCAGGAACCACATTTCGCAATCTGTTCCTGCCAATCTCATGAATTCTACTTTCTGTAGATGAGCTAACGATATCTCATGGGATTGCCACGGGTCTAGGTGATTGCACAGAAAACTATGCCTCTCTGGTGGATGCGAGTCCTCCAGCAAGGATATATGCGGGATCTGATGCAACAAAAAGAAGTGAGCAAGAAAGTTTTAACTGAATAGTTAAAAAAATGATAGAATTAGCTAGGACGTGTCTACTCGTCACCTGCTCCATCAGGCATTGTACGCGGAGGCATGCAAGGTTGTTGCATTGTTTGAGAATATCTCCTATGCCAACTCCAAATGGATGCATCTCATGTAGATCAACATGAACCGAACGGTCAAACATTTGACATGAGGAAGCTGTGGTATCCAACCTTCCATTATGTCATGTGAGAGAACCCGCTTCTCCCCCTGAAAGAGAAATAAATGTTAAAATCTTGACCCAAAAAATGTAAGGTAAAGTAAATATATATTGCCAGGGAAAAATATTTAAAATGAACGGTGGATTTGCGTGCTCCGAGGCACACAAATCTCGCGTTTCAGCTGATTTCGGGAAATGCTCCACGTACGTACTGGACTGCTGTGGTTACCTCGCGTCAAGTTATTGTTTTTTTTTTAAAAAAAAAAAAACTCACGCCAAGTTGATGAAGAGCCAAGAAGGAAGCAGTGCGAGTGCGTGACCTACCAAATCGCCCAAAGCAGCCGAGTCATTTGGAGCGCATGACACTTGCAGAGACGAGACCCGCTCATGGCAGTGAGTGTATATATATGCTTAATAGTTAGTCACTGCTTCCACGGCATCATCATGCGGCTTGATGAGTAGTAAGAGAAGTGAGATACATCATAGCCTTTTCTCACTACCTACCCGTGCTGCGCGTTGAGGTATTGGAGTGAAGCAAACTATGTACGGAGAGGTGCCCGTGGCCTGCAACATACTGCCACAAAACACCTCGCGTCCATTAAAGACGCGCCAGGGATCCCTCCCTCGGTCACTCTCATGGCCTGCGGCGGGTTCCTCACGGCCTCCACTCTTGAAACCCCAAGCAACACAAGTGAGTGTTGCGTGGGGCTAGCTGTCCAATCTACTCAACAACGCCACTGGCGCCGCTTCTGACAACAACATCCGCTGCATTTGTCCCCTGTTGACCGGAGCGGCGAAAATAGACTTCCTGACTCTCCTGACCACCACCGCAGGAGGGGCCGGTGTACAAGTTGTTCGTGTTCGGAGACGCGGCCGCCGACAACGGGAACTACCCCAATCCAGGGTTGAACCAGGGTACCCGTGCGTGGTACTACCCCTACGGCATATCCGATGTCGACAACGACAATCTCCCGAGTGGCCGCTTTTCAAACAACATGGTGCTACTTGATTTCCTCGGTACGCGTATATATACATAAGAGATTATTAATAATGTTTATTATTAATGATAATAAACATTCATATGATGATGACGAACCATGCATGCAGATCCGGTCGTTTGCCTCCGTCGTGACGGATGAGATTGTGCGGATCGTGGCGCAGCTGCAGGACCTGGGCGTGTCCAACTCCAAGGTCCTGGTGAACACGGTGGCCCCGCTGGGGTGCACGCCATGGACGACGTCCAGGTTCACCGACTACCGCCACTGCGACCAGCGAGCCAACAGCTACTCGGACGCGCACAACAGGTACCTCGCGGACAAGCTGGCGCGCAACAAGGACGACGACGTGATGCTGCTGGACGTGAACAGCATCGTCACCAACCTGTGGCAGTCCGGAAAGTTCCAAGAGCTCAGGTCCAAGCCATGCTGCGAGGCCAAGGACGTGAACGGCTACTGCGGCCAGTACACCGCGGATGGCGGGCACCAGCAGCAGTTCACGGTGTGCCCCGACCCCGACCGCTACTTGTACTGGGATTTCGTCCACCCCACGCACGCCGGATGGAAGGCCATCATGCAGAAGCTCCAGAGCCCCATCGAGGACTTCCTCGGCATCTAAAACCTCAACCATCCGTAGCTTTTGGAATTATTAGGTATATAGATAGATTGGCTTATACAAATTGTTAGTCCTCGATCCTCTCCATGCAGGCAAACCACCAGGCTTTGAGGTACCATACATATAGGTAATTTCGATTTGTTAGCCATTCAGCAGCTGTTACGTTAATTTAGCATTCGATCAAATCAGATAGCTACTTTGTTGAGACATATATCTATTCCGCTTCACATGAGTGAACATCTCTTTCTCCCCTTTTGATTTTGGCTTGCGCATCCAATCAACATGTGGCGAAATCTTCCAATTGCTGTGGCGAAAACATGCTCGTCTCAAAATTCTGTCAAAATAATGGATTCATTTTCTGGGGACAAAAGTCCCTCTCACATCTGAAATAAAATGAGGGTACGTATAACGGATTTGTTTGGACTGTCATGCACACTTAACATAAACAGAGGATCATCTTGAATGCTCGCTTTTGAAAAACAGGATCGAATGAGTAAGGTTGAAAAATGATGGATGGTTCGCTGCGAGTTTGGGTTGGGTGACCACTAGCTTGGGCGAGCGACCTGGTACCTGCACGTACATGCACCAGCCAGATGTCGTGGTCAAGCAACAGGTCCATGCCGATCGAGCTTCGCTAGCTCCACGCGGGTGGCCTGCTGGTCTGCCGTCACGCACCCGGCCATCATCGATCGATCGGCCGGCGGCGGCGGGACATGCATGAACACGGCGCGGCAGTCCGTCCGAGGTGCACCGCTGACTCTGCTGGACGCGAACGGCGTCCGTTCCGTCATGGTCCAGTGCCACAGCTCCTCGATCGGCCCGAGCAGCACGTCGCGGTACGTACGGGTACGCGAACGCCAGGACCCCGACGGATCGATCTGGCCGCACACCGCGCCCCGGCGGCTCCATCCGCGAGTCGTCAACTTCATGCCCCGGAGTCGCGGTTTCCTTCCAAGTTCCAAGACGTCGTGCATGCCGGGGATCGACTCGGCCGGGTTCATTGCGAATAATATCTTTAATTGGTGCACAGTGCGCGCGGCGGGAGTCCGGTCCGGCAGGCTGGCGTCCTCGTTGGCGCCAGCGAACACTAAACAAACGTTTTGGTTGAAGCTTAGAATATTTCACCACAATTAACAAAACAGTTTTAGCCTTTACCTGAAACTCAACAATTTTTATGTAAATGGAGCGACAATGATCTAAGATCGATCGAGATTGTCGACAAGACCGCTTACATGTGTTGGTTTGCCATCGAGCAAATTGTGATGGCACCCCTACTCCGCTAGCCTGTAACCACTTTTTGTTTTTTTCCCCCTTTGTATGTTTGGTAAATGGCTTATATAGTTCTTTTTCTTTTCTTTTTTTTTGCAAAAAAGAATTTCATTGATGCTAAAGCATAATACATTATCTAATTACAAAAGCAACCCACACAGTTCCATTGATTATATCGTTGTGTTCGATACATGGCTTATATCATCCTTACGTGTGACTCGTAACACCCATCAATAATAATGTCACCATGCATCGAACTTTGTTGTTTATTATGTGCCCCTTGTAATCTCAGACGAGTTGTGCTTGTTGTTTTGTTGAAAGCATCGAGAGGGCATTTATATACAGTCTGATTGCCACGGGAACTCCCATCAAAGATGTGTTCATTCACAACCGTAAAGGAAAAAAAATGTTTTTTCATACCATGTGCTGAAGGCTAGTGCTAATGGTATGTTTCATTTTGTTTGTTTCCAAGGTGACACATCATCTAAAACTAAAATGGTTTGAAATTCTCAAATAAACAACTATCTTCAATGATAAGTTTCATTTTTGTAGGCTAATCAAAACATTTATTTCCTCCATGGGATTGGGCAATGACTCATGAAATGAAACTCAAACACCCAACGGATTTGAAAAGTAGTTCCCTCTCTCCCTGGGATAATCTCATTTCATGACACAGTTTTGCTTATTTGTTGAAAATTAAACTCTCTCATTGGGATTCTTACATTCTTTTGCATGTTTGTTCATATTGTTCGAACAATATCCTTCATCGTGCCAACTTTAGCGCCCAACTAGTTCAGAATCTAACTAGGGAAGTGCCCTTTTTTAAGCGAAAACACGACTCCAATTGCACTCTTCCGAGTCTTGGCACCGACCCACGTGGAAAACACGAGCGAGAGTATCAGCTAGGGCTGGACGTCGAGCGAGCCGAGCTCGGCTTGGCTTAGCTTGGTCTAGCTTGTTTGTCTAACGAGCTAGCTTGGCTTGGCTTGTTATCGATGCGAGCTGAAAACTTAGCTTGGCTTGGCTCATTAAGCTTGCGAGCCAGCTTATTTGGCTCAACGAGCTGGGCATTGTAGAGGATCAGTATAAATTATAGATAAAATTATAGATGTTATGTCTAAATTCTTGTTGGTTAAGATGCAAATAATCATACTTATGCTACAAATAGAAATTAACGTCGCACTTTAGTATTTAGAACATTCACACAATAGTCTTGAGAACTAAGATTATTGAAAATAGGACTTAGAACTAGATCTTTCTCAGCTCATTTGGCTCACGAGCAGCTCACGAGCTGGCTCGAGCTAGCTTGTTAACCAGACGAGCTAGATCTTTAGCTTGGCTTGTTAACATTTGCTTTCGAGCCGAGCCGAGCCGAGCCGAGCTAGGAGCGAGTTGAGCCAGCTTGCAAGCTGCGAGCTTTTCGTCCAGGCCTAGTATCAGCGCAGCAAGCCAGAAACTGCATCCACGCATCAACCAGCTGTCGTGTGGCGTGATGTGCGTCCAGGACAAGTGCCACGCCGCGTCACCTTCTTCTAGCCACCCGCCCAGCCCGACCCGACGGTACCGGCAAGTGCCCATCGACCCCTCCGCCTCGTCCCCACATCTGCTTCGCGCGCGAGAGCGTGGTGGATCGGGCGATGGAGTCGCCGTTCCGGCCGGACGTGCTCAAGGGGAAGGCGGCGCTGGTCACCGGCGGGGGCTCCGGCATCTGCTTCGAGATCGCCGCCCAGCTCGCCCGCCACGGCGCGCAGGTCGCCATCATGGGCCGCCGCCGCGAGGTCCTCGACAAGGCCGTCGCCGTCCTCCGGTCCCAGGGACTCAGGGTGCGTCCGCTCCCATCCACGCCTCCCCCGCCTAGTCTACTTGCCATTCTACCACCGCTGCAGCACGGTCTTGGTTGCGCTGCTTTGTAGTCGTTGCTCGCTTAATTGTTTGGGAGAAAAACCGGTCTTTTTCCTTAGTAGGAGTAGTTGGTTAATCGTACTAGAGAGTTTAGCCACGAGGGGACTCGTTTTTAGTGGCGTGGAACAAATATTTCCTGGACGCTGTCCCCTGTTTTCCTTTCTAGTCTCTGTTTATCAAGTACATAAAGGAATCAGTGTAGTACCGTACCGGGAGTAGAAACTGGTGTGTGCAAGCACCTTATGTAGTACAAGTTCGTGATTCAGCGTGCCTGTGCCTCTAACGTGTGAAATAAATTAGTATGCTCCCTACCATGGTTTTATTGTGCTATTGTTGGTTTATTCTATATTCGTGTGACCTGCAGGCTGTTGGTTTTGATGGCGATGTCCGCAAGCAAGAGGATGCGGCCAGAGTGCTTGCAGCGACAGTTGAGCATTTCGGCAAGCTTGACATTCTTGTCAACGGCGCAGCCGGCAACTTCCTTGCGTCCCCGGAGGATTTGACGCCCAAGGGATTCCGAACCGGTAATCCGTCAAAGTTCTCTTATTTTGATTCATTGCTGCTCTTTGTTCCAGTTAAAACAAGCATGGTCAGCAATGCACTGATTTCTGAAATTGTGCTAGGCTGCTAGCTCAAGAACTTATCTGCTACCAACATGTTTATTGTACTTTGCGCTTGTGATTCTACAATTTTTCGTAGGAGTTAAGCATTGACCAAATTTCTCTATGTAGTCCTGGAGATTGATACTTTGGGTACATACACAATGTGCCATGAAGCACTGAAGTATCTTAAAAAGGGCGGACCAGGGAAAGGCCCCTCCACTGGCGGCCTCATCATCAACATAAGCGCGACACTGCATTACACTGCCTCTTGGTACCAGATTCATGTCTCTGCTGCTAAGGTACTTGGATCGTCACTGGATCATTCTTTAATGGAAAATTGGTGAAACAAGCAGACTTCTCCTGACGGAATGGCATGTTTATATAGGCTGGTGTTGATAGTATCACAAGATCATTGGCTCTCGAATGGGGAACAGATTATGACATTAGAGTTAACGGAATCGCCCCTGGACCAATTCAAGACACTCCAGGGCTGAGGAAGCTTGCGCCTGAGGAAATGGGCAAGGGGAGTCGAGAAATGATGCCATTATTTAAGTTTGGGGAGAAATGGGACATAGCAATGGCCGCACTTTATCTTGCTTCTGATGCAGGTCCGTTGTGTTCTTCCTTTTTTCTAACCAGCTACTAAACATTTCAGTTATACTACTGAGCATCTGCATTGTTTTGCTTGTAGTTATCAGTTTAACTAGCTCTGCTATTGTGGTGTTTGCTGGCTTAGGTTCATGCTTGTTTGTTTCTTAAGTAGTTGATGTATTCCCCATGGTTGAGTGCTTTACTATAGTAAGGCACAAATAAGTTCTTGCATCACCTGAAATTGAGCCATTTGAATGTGTTGTACAATCTCATGTAGGAAAATATGTAAATGGGACTACAATGGTGGTTGATGGAGGCCTTTGGTTAAGTCACCCTCGCCATGTTCCCAAGGAGGAGGTAAAAGCACTCTCTAGGGTTGTTGAGAAGAAGGTTAGGGCCTCAGGTGTTGGTGTGCCGTCCAGCAAGTTGTGATGGTGTTATGATCAGTTTGTATGACCCTATTGTTTGACTTGCCTTGTATCATCTCACAAATTGTTGTTACTAAACATTATTGTCTGTATGGCTATGTAACATGGTCACCATTCTTGGTTTCTTCTGAATTGCATGAGATGAAGTTTATTTTTATTGATCCCAGCCAAACATTTCTTTTTTCAAGCAGCCAAAAATGTGTTTAGGACCAAATATTTACATAATGTATTGTGAACAAGTCCTAACATCATTATCCCTTGATTGATCAAATTGTTGGTGAATTATCATAGTGAAGATTTGAACAGTTTCCATGTCCTTCATGTTGCAACTCCTTAACAGATAATTTGACCAAAACCAAATTTATTTTATGATTAAATATGTGTGAACCATAACAAGCTCTACATAGTTTTAACTATGCAAAATTAATGAAGCTGAGAGAATTTGTATGTGTAGCAAAACATGTAACAGCTATATTCCCATGTGTGAACACACTGCGAATCTCCAAGAGAAACAAGAACAGATACTGACAGCCCTGGGAACTGGTGTGAGCCTTCTCCGGTGCCTCAACTGCCTCATGAGAAGGAGAGAATAATTTCTTTACCTTATAGGTCACTATGATGTCGCCTTGACCTCTCTTGGAAGTATCCCATTTAAGAAAAAGCTATCTCCAACCATCTTGTTCTGCACTTCTGCTCATCCTTGATCATGACCCATAGATGAGCATCTGCACTCTGATGATACAAGTTCACATGCTTCCCTCAGAGAATCTCCACCATGGGCTGGCTCAGAAGTCTAGCAGATCAAAGTTTCTGAAAAAAAAAATCCTGAAGGTGTGAATCGATGCTTTCCTCTTAGAAAATATCGTCATGTGCACAAGATTCTAAATATGCAGTGTTTATGAAGTAACAGCGATGGTATTCCAGTGGATCTAAAACCCAATTCAACTTCAGAAGCATGCTTCACATGAAAACTGCAATTTTTAGTGATTTATTCACTAAAATGCCTTCCCAAAGAGAAATCTATTGACAATCTTTTGGCACACAAAATTGGTGATCCCAGGGGCTTAGGTTCATAGAAACTGATGGTAGGACACATGTGACATATGTCATGCGTTTGACTGTGCCTGACATCCGGTAGGTGTGTAGTGTGGACCAGAAGCTACCTATGGAAACTGGAAAGCATTATTGATCCTTGTCATTCCATGTCTTGGTCAATTTTAGCATTGCCATCTTAGAGAAGAGGCCTGGATGCAAGCTCGTCGCCTGCTGTGCTACGTATCGGGCAGTTACCAGTCCATAGCAAGGTTGTTTGTGGCTTTCAACATTACCATTTTCAGTAATGTGAAGCCATCACACACACACTATACCATACATACCCCGTCTACATGCACTAGCCGCGTGTTATCTGAACTAAGCACATACTATGGCATGTGATGGTTTGCCTGAGAGAAATCTGTAGCCTATATCCTAAGCTAGAAGTCAATCTGTACATGTAATTGATCAGAAACTATAGAATAATAAGGTAGCTAGATTGCTTAATCCAATCTTAATTAAAATAATAAACTAGCTAGATAACGTGAATATTATAAGTTTTTTTTTTTGACAAAAAAATGAGACGAGGAGCTTTGCAGACCATGTATAAAGGCGACCAAACCCCCTTGCCTATTGCTTCCCTCTCCATCTCCTGAACAAGCAGACACAGGTGATACCACTCCTCCATGATCTTCTCTCTCCTTCATATTCTCAATCTACAACTTGCACAAGAACACGTTGTGCAAATGCTTTTGATTTGACTTTAAATAGCAGTTGATATCTTTCCATGCTTTAAATCCGCTTGATCTTCATGAAAGTTTCATCTTTGCTTGCCATCTGTTATTTTCTAAGTTTGAAAACCAGGAAATATAAGCACTAATTGGCAGTTTTACTAGCATCTGTGCCTGTATGAATTACTTCTCTCCTTTCTTGCATCTGAAACCATCTGCTTTTCATCCTTTATGAATTCAACAGTCTGAAGACATTCATTTTCATCGCATCTCATTCATTTGAAATGTTTGTTTGATTCTTATCATGGTTGTAGCCTTGGTACCTTCAGGAATCCTTTTGCTGTTATGATTTTTGGAGAAAATTTCTTGACAGGTTGAGTAGGAGAAAGGAAGAACCCAGCTGAAAAGAACAATGGGGCGTGGCAGAGTAGAGCTTAAGAAGATCGAGAATCCAACAAACCGCCAAGTTACCTTCTCCAAGAGGCGGATGGGGCTGCTCAAGAAAGCTAATGAGCTAGCCATTCTTTGCGATGCTCAAATCGGAGTGATTATATTCTCAGGCAGCGGCAAGATGTACGAGTACTCCAGCCCCCCATGGAGGTGCGTGCAAAACATTTATTTCCATTTTATTTGTCGTCTGTCCTTCTGTTTCAGTCATGGTTTGTTCGGTTTCATCTTTGGGGGGAGTAGGAGTATAAGATATGGTGTAGTTATTATTCTGCTATTTGTTCTGTCATATTCCAAAGACAAATTTCTTTTCGAGAACGTCCGAAGACAAATTTCTTGTGGTTGAAATTTTAACTTTGTTTAGTAGTCTTGAGATTTGAGATTGGACACACATTGTTTACAGTTTTTGTTGGAAATGTTTTCCTTGAATAAAGATTCCCCTTACTCTGCAAAGCAAAGTATGATTGTAGTAATAACCACACAGTTTTGTCAGATGTTGATAACTGATTTCTGCAGTAATTCCTGCCAACTACAAACTGTTAACTTATACAAAATGCAAACATTTTTCACTTAGTACAGATCATATTAAGTCTACAATGAGAAAGTAATGATGATCAAGCGTGACATGAGATCGGGATCATGTTTCAGTCATTTATTTTCAGCTCATCCGTATCGTAATCGAGTGCGTCAGGAGTTCAACCTCAAGCATATCATATTGTACATTCCTGTGTTTTTTTTGTTCATCTTCCCTCTCGGTTGCAGAATGGCAAACATCTTTGATAGATACCTGAAGGCACCTAGCACCCGCTTCGAGGAGATGGACATCCAGCAGGTACGCTGAATCCCTCACACCAAGGCGCCCTATTTTTCTTGGAATCCATCCAGTGATGTAACCAATAATCTTCCTGTCCATGAAGAAAATCATCCGTGAGATGACAAGAATGAAGGATGAGCGCAACAGGCTTCAGATCATCATGAGCCAGTACGTGGGCGACGACCTGACCCTGCTGTCTTTGCAAGATGTGACCAATCTTGAGCAGCAGCTCGAGTTCTCGCTGTACAAAGTTCGTCTCAGGAAGGTAACAGCTAAGAGTGAACATCTTGATCAAATCGTCACAAAACTTTACGTTCCTCATGTTGCTAGTGCTAACACCCTTATTCAACTTCTGGCAGCAAGAGCTACTTGACCAGCAGCTGCTTGAGATGCGCCACAGGGTACGCAGAATTCAGTGTTCGTCCATCTCTTAGAACATTTCCTTTCCGAACAACGTAGCTGAGCTGTGACAGTTTTGTTTGCTCCGAATTCCAACAGGAAATGCACGTCTCAGAAGTCCAAAGCGACCACCCGTGCCTCATGGTAGTAAGAGGCATCAGCTTTCTTTTCAAGTGATTGATTTGATTCTGTACTTCAGTTTATCATGTCCTGATGAACTTGCTCTGGGGCAGCAGACCCAGTCAGCTGAGATGGTGGTGAACCAGAAGCCGTTCCCGTGGTGGGATGTGGGGGGCAGCCAGCAGCAGCAGCAGCAGCTCTACGGCCATGAAGCCGAGTCCTCCTCCATGACGGCGCTGCAGCTGTTGCCTCAGCTGGGCGAGTACAAGCTCCAGCCGCTGCAGCCCAACCTGCAGGAGGCCAGCCTTCAGAACTACATCCTCCGACTCTGGTAAGCCGCTGTTTGTGAATCCTCCAGTGCAAAGCTAATGTTACATACAGCAGTTGAAATGTGTTATGCATCAAGACAGCTCTGAACGCTGAATATGTCACGTCACACATACTGATTGCAATGTGTTGGTCAATCATGATTCATGGAACTGAATGATCTGAGATGCCAACTGCTTGACCGGTTGCATTCGTACTTGCAGATTCCTCGGGACACCGTGGAGCCCAGACGCAACCGAGTAGCTGAATTTGGAAAAATTGCACTTATCTTCCTGAACCCTGTCCCAGAGGTTCCGTCTAACCAGCTGAAATAAGCGTAGTCGATTTACCTGTTAACTGCTATCGTATTGCTCGCTCTCGCCAGTTTGGGCGTTGTAAACGAGTACGTAATCTGGTTGTGTGCTGTCAAGAACTGCGTGTGTGTGGTGTGCTGATCTCAGTCTTAGTGACGTGCACTGGTTCCATGAATGTCATAATTTACAGATTCAGTAGCATCGTCCCTTAAGTTCGTGTTCGCAGCGTTCATTTTTCTGCGGGCACGTCTTTGTGAAATGTGACTGAGAGGATTAACGGTTAGCACAGATTGGGACTACTGAACTAGAGAGAAGTATGAATGATGCCAGACGCAGACGCGGCGACAAGACCGGCGTTCCCCGATCTTACCGCCATAGAGCCCAGGACAGTGAGCACGTCCAGGCAAGCTGAGACTCCTATGAATCGAATGGCTTTGCAGGTTCACACAATCTGGGCTTCGCGATGGCGGCGTCCCAGTATGCGCGACGTATGAAGGGGAGAACTGTCTGCGGGCGGACGGACACAGCGGCGTGGCAGAGAGGAAGAGGCGCCACCGGGAGATACAGCGAGGCAAGGGGAGGGCGGAGGACCAGAGGAAGAGCGGATTCCGATTCGCGGGGACGAGGTGGCCGTCGCCGTCGCCGGAGCGGAAGGGGAAGAGAGGCAGGGGAGAACGGAGCCGGAAAAGAGGATTAATTTGTAAAATACTGGATCGCGATCCAAATTAAAGGGTTTTGTACAAATATTTAGGAGGTTTGTGCAAATATTTGGATCATGAGTATTGATCGCGAACCGTTTTAGGGGGTTATGTGTAAAATATCTGTCTCAGGGGTTTCTTCGCAAGAGCTTTTTTTCGCGGAATCAACTGTTAGATGGGCCCGTTGGATCGAGAGATTGCGGCCCATCGGTTCTTTTATCGGCTTCCGCGCCCGAATGGATGGGGGGCAGGCCCTGCGATACCCACCGCAAGCCCTGCGAAAGCCCTGCTTACCCACCGCAAGCGCCCGCTCCGTCGCGTCGCGCCGGATTGAAATCGTCTGCTGCCGTCGCTACTCAAACGGCACGGCCGTGCCGTCGTCCATCTCGAGCGTCCGTTTCAGGTTTAACGATGACTGTTCCTCCGATCGAAGAACAGCCCGTCTTTTTCAGGCCTTTTGGGCATGTTTGGTTGGTGCCCTCGCACAAATTTGCCTGGCCGGAAGCTCGCCTGAGAGTTGCCTGTGCTTTTGATTTACGCGTTTGGTTCGAGCCCTGACGAGCGTGCCTGCTCAGGCACGCGAGCTCAGGCTCAGGCGTCCGATTTTGGGCGCCTGAGCTCGCGCGTGGGGAGGGGCTCCGTGCCTGAGTCAAGCGCATCTACCGTATCACCGCCAACGCACGCACCACCTTGTCTCGCGTCCTTCGCCTGCTTCCCAACACCGTCGCCGACGGATTCTTCCCTCTCTTCCTCCATCGTCCTATTGGTGCTCCGCCAGTTGCCGCTGGTCTGCGTCGCTGTCGCAGTCGTCCTCGACTGGTTCCACCGCCCCCGACGGAGGAATTTGATGGGGAGTCGGTGAGCCGCTGCATCTGCGACGTAGAGGAAGGCGTTGAGGAGAGCGTGTGGCACTGGGCGGCGCTGTTGTACACGTGCCTGGGTCCATCTCGTGAGATTCCACCGTCCGAACCTTCGACACAAAATTCGTATCACAAGCTATGTAAGTGAACGAATTGATCGCATAATCACATTCGCAGCCTCCTAAAGGTTCCGTTTTAGTGGTCATTATGGCCCATTTGGACGGCAACACAGGAGGCGGTCGTTGTTGCCGCCGGCGGCGAGCTCGACTTCTGCGGTAGATTTGTTGGTCTGCGACACGAAAGCGAACATCCATTGTTTGAGGTCATTCTGGTCGAGAAAACGTATTTCCCTTGTCACGCCTTCATCTCAGGCAACTGGCAACAACCAAACACGAAGGGCAGCGACGTGCCTGATCAGGCAAAAGGCATCACGATCTCCAGTCAGCTCTCAGGCAAGCAAATCACTCCGGCAACTCTACGAGGGCAGCAACCAACTGGCCCACATTAGCTCAAATAGCAGCCATCGTTCTCTGCTAGCCTTGTTATTTTCCCCAGGCGGCTCTCTCTGACCATGGCGAGAACAGGAAACGATTCCTCTCGCCTAAACCCACAAATCTTGCTGCCGGAGCACTGATGACGGGCAGAGGCGTGATGCCAGAGCACCGACGAGGAGCGGATGAGCTGCCTTTAGCTCATGGCGTCAGCTACAGGCAGGAGCTTATCCCTCTTGCGATGGTTGTCTCCATGTCTCTGCATCTGGTTAGTTTTTTGTTGTTTGCCGCCTTTTTCCTCTTAGAAATAATCATTACCGCCGGCTAAATTACCATTCTAAGTGGGCCTAATTAAGTGCTTTGGACAATTAACATCCTGGAGAGAGTCCAGGGAACGCCTATCGTTTGAGTAGCGACGGCAGACGATTTCAATCCCGCCGCGCCGCGCCTAAACATATGCTCCTATATATATCGGGCACCCCAACCAAACTGCTGCACCAACGGACACCGGTCGAGGGAACGGATCGAAGAAAACCATCACCTTCCAGACGTCGATGGCGATCCCCGGCCAGGGCGAACGAGCGGCGGTGCGCTCCGGCGAGCGTGCCCTGTTGCGCTCCTTGGATTACCCGTGCACGAACCGCCTCCGTGCGCGCCGCCTCCTCGCCTACCACCGGCGCTACACTAGCGCGGTGGTCTATGACGCGTAATTAAGCTCTCTCTCTCTCTCTCTCTCTCTCTCTCTCTCTCTCTCTCTCTCCGGCTGGCCGGTGTTCGATTAACAACATCTCAATCAGGATGAAGGAGAAGACGACTTTGATCTTCCACGTGAAGGACCTGACGAAGCTCGTCGAGGCAGGCCACTGGGGGAAGGCCTCCTCTTACATCCAGGCCTTCTTCGTTCAGCACGACCCGACGAGCCACGAGGCCGCGCTCCTCGTGGCGCTCCTCCAGTACCTCATGGCCCTCAACGACTTCGCCAATGGCAAGGTCATCGTGGCATGCTTCATCTACAACTGGGTCCTGAGATTGTACAGGGAACCTGCTCTCGACAAGCATCCCTACCTCGCTACCCTTGTTGCCGATGTCCTCTTCATGCGCCCAGATCATGCCAAGTACGTCCCTTGATTAAACCTCCCTGCTCCCAATCCCATTCATTCATCCATGTAACGTGATTGATTGTTCGGTTACAATGCAGGGCCTTCCTTGATTGGCGACTGGTCAGGAAGAAGGCGGCGGAGCTGGTCGAGGAGATGATTGATTGTTCGGTTACAATGCAGGGCCTTTCTTGATTGGCGACTGGTCAGGAAGAAGGCGGCGGAGCTGGTCGAGGAGATGGTGTACAAGACACCCGAGCTCAGGGATAAGCTGCATCTGCCGCGCGGCCCAAATAACCTGTACCACGTTGTGCCCCTTCTTCTTCGGTCCAGGTACGTGCGCGTGCGCACAAGCTTCTTAATTAGCTTCTTCCAGTGCTCACCTCTCGTCCCGCTGCTAACCATATGAATGTTGCTAGCTTTCGAAGTCGAACGTGTCATGTGAAGAGTGTGAGCTTCAAGCGATCAGCTGGTGCGATTGCCCGTTCCTATATTCAGATGAAAAAGAGGTGCGTTATTATGCGTACAAATTTATTCTTCCAATGCTGTTAGTTTCTGCTGTAGTTTTACAATCACAGACTTGCATTACTACATGTATGTTCGTTCTTCAATTTGTGCAGGCTGCCTTCTGAAGGTCAGAGGACAAGATATAGTTCCTCAGGTATCACAGTTCTTAGACATCTAGATAGTACTATTTTTTGTAATGTTAATACATATATGTGCTGATTACTGACTGACAGAGCCTTTTGAACAGCAGGATCAGCAAAGACAAGGTGGGTGCTGCCGATGGAACTACTTGGTACGTACGGCCAGTTTGCCTGCTGCCTTATTTTATTTTCTTTCCTGATCAAATATTTATGACCTGCTAATTAAACAGAGTGTATTTCCCTGCTTCTGTTTTGAGCGAGCTAGTATGTTCTTTCCACCTGCTGTCGCCCGTGTGTCAGGGCATTTTCTTCTGCTGGTCGAGCACTATCATGTCATTATTACGGTCTCATCGGTTCCATGCATGCAATCTGTTAAAATAAGCCAATTTTGTCACGGCATTTGATTAATTTGCAGAACTACGTACTTGAACTGCACCTGTGAATAATTACAGTAAAAAACTTGTGCCATCGCAGATAAAGCTTTGAGGGCCGGCAGCAGTCTGGTGCTCGAGCAAGGCCACGTCCCCAAATATTTTAATGAATGTAATGTTGCGTTTTCTGCAATTCAAAACAAGCTCCAGCTTTACTTATATATATAAAAAATAAAGCTCCAGCTTCGAATTGCTGATATTGTTGTAACTCTTTAGGTTTTCCACTCACGCAGATGTTATCCCAGTCCCCATTCTTATCCAGGATCCTTGAGAGCCAGGTACATCAACATGAATCAAAGGTAAGATGCATTGTGTTTTGGGCTGCTCTCGAAACTAACCTTGTTTTTGTCCTTAATAATTTGTTGTTTTGGGCAGCCATGAAGCGAAAGTCCTGTGAGGACAGTGCTCGTACGTCTAGAAAATAATTGAAAGAGGCCGCGAATAATTCAAAGAGGAAAACTGCACCACTCTAACCAGCTGAAATAAGCTTACGAGTGCATTTAATTTACCTGTAATCGCATTGCTCGTTGTTTCACCAAGTTTGAGTGTTGAATACGAGTAACTTTTGTGTGCCGTCAAGAACTGCTTGTGTTGTGTGTGCTGATCTCGTCGTTGAAGTAATGTGCACTGGTTCGATGAAAGTAATTTTCAGATTCAGCAGTATCGTCCTGCAAGTTCATGTTGGCCGCACTCATTTTTCTGTTGTCTGTCTCTGTGTGAAGAATTAAAAGTTGGGTGATTGGGAGTTTGGGACAAGACGCAGCTCATGATGCCAGTCGCCTGGTCGGGGCTTCGTTCTCCAATCTTACCGCCACGACTCGTCGGCCCAGAGCCCAAGACACCGAGTCCTACCACCAAAGAAGCGCCGCCAACGATGACGTGCCTATCAACTCGAGCGTCGTCAGTTTCACACGACCTGGGCTTGGCGATGGCGGGTGGCGGCGGCGGCCGGATGCATGCATGCGCGACGAAGGGGATAGGCTGCGGCGCGGATGGGGACTGCGGCGGGGGAGAGAGGAGGAGGGCGAGCGCGACGTGTGAGATGGTGAGAGGAAATGGGGTGGCGGAGGACCGGAGGAGTGGATTCCCAATGTCCGCGGCGGGGCGGCGTCGCCGGAGCGGAAGGGAAGAGTGGCAGGAGCCGAACAGAGGACTATGTAAACATTAGATCGTGATTATTAATCTCGATTATCTTTTTCAAAAAAAGATTATTAATTTTGATAGAGGATTTATGTAAAATATTTGTATCGCGACTATTGATCGTGATCTATTATAAGGGGTATTTTGTAAATGTTTAGACCTGTTTCGTGTGTGCGTGGTGTGGGGGAGGGGGAGGGGGGGGGGGGGGGGGGGGTTCGTAAAGAAGTCAAACTGTTAGATGGGCCCGTTGGATCGAGAGAGGGCGACCTGTCGCCGACCGCGAATGGCCGGCCATGGCGGCACCGGAGGCCCCCCTTCCCCCAGGTCCCGTCGCTCCTATCCGGAGGTTCCCGTATGTTGGCTTCCGCGCCCGGCGCTAGGAGGCGAGTTGCCAGGGGAGCGTCGGAGTGAAGCTGCGGCGCGACGGCCGTGGAGGTCACCGGCGAATCCGCAAATGGTGGAGCCAAAGGACGCCCTACCTGTAGGAACGCAAACGCGTGCGAAGCCGAGCCATCGGACGCCGAGACAGGAAGCAGATGCACAAGCTGACATGCGAATCTCCAAGAGAAGAGAGGAGGGCGACCTGTCGCCTAACGTGTTAAAAAAACCCGGCGAGTCTTATCCTAGGCTCACGTCGCCGTCGAAGAACTCGTCCCCTCGTGACGCGGCCACATGCGCCGGCGTTCCACGCGTACTACGAAATCGACAAACTTGTGCTTGGATTGATCAGAACAGACAGAAAACTTTCGATAGAAAAATGGCTGACCGATCGATCGGGCATCTTTTCCGCAACCGCACCAACAGCGCTGCTTCCTGCTTCCGTGCCCAAGTCTCTCTCTCTCTCGCTCGTACTCGACCAGGACCATTGGCGCCACGGCTGCTCTCATCAGTTCGTCAGGACTCTCTTGTTTTTTTCGAATGCGTCAGGACTTGTTTTGGACGAGGATGATCAGGATGGCTTAACTTCCTCTCCATTTAGATGAAAATAAGCCATTTTCTTCATACAGTGTTGAAACAATAATCGAAAGATGGAAAAAAAAGTCACAGTAGTGTACTATGTTATCAGTCCTGAAAAGGACACGATCAATCACAGCAATCTCATGTGCCTACCTTCTGCCGTTCCTTACTTAATCCCCCCAAATTGGTTCGATTGATCTGCCGCGTCACGAGTTGAGCAGGGGAAGAAGAGGTGTCACAGAAAAACTTGGCCACGTCTTCCCCCGGAAACTGCGCTCTCCTCCTCCCCTGCGTACAAGCCTCCGCCCTCCTCACTTCTCGCGCTAGCTGTTCCTCCAGGAACTCGTGAGGGTGGCGTCCGTCCGTCTCGAGGCAAGATGATTGCGCGGCGCCTGCTCCGATCCAATGCCTCCGCCCAGGTGACGATTCCTCTGTCTTTCTCGTAGTAGATGCAAAAGGCGAAATCTTTCGTGGGTGTAGTTCTAGCCCCGGAGCCGCATGTTTATCATCGCCTCTACGGCGAAAGAAACTGCGTTCAGAAAAGAGGGAATTGGTTGGGGTTGGATGATTGTCCCTGTTTTTGTGATAAAAAAACATTATTTTGTTCGAATTGGGTCTACGGCCTGAATATTCTGATTTCCCATGTTTTATAGCATAGTAAAAAGTATAATAAAGTGTGCGGTTTCTAGTTCCATCCGCAATTTATTATCTGAATATGCTTGGGAACTTTCCAGTTTTAGTGTTTCCTATTTAAGTCGTGGCACTGAGAGAAAAAAGATGCATCTGTGCCTGCAATTTTGGAGAAGGAAGTGGAATATTAAGTACGTTACCTTTTGCCTTTAAATTTGTGATTATGTGAGAGTTTACTGTACCTGTAACCTTTCCCGTTCAGTACTATTCGAACGGTTGAATAGTGGGTTCCAAGTTTTTCTGGTCTGTGATTCTTGTATGTGATTTCCATGTTGAAAGTGTGATGGTTTTGCTCGGTGCTACACACTGAATAGCTTGAGGTGCTTTGACACGAATATTCCATTGCTTGGTGTCACTCGGACATTCGACAGAGCGTGCCAAGCTTTGCCATCATCACAGCACATATGTGATCCTTTTATTTCCTTTACAGGCAAGCAATTTAGTGAAGTATGTCACTGGCACTGGATGTTTGCAAGGGCCTGCAGACAGTTTGCCAGCTGCATCAGTCAGACATTATAGTTCAGCACCATCTTCCCAAACTGACTCAACTGAAGAAAACGGGTAGACAATTCCTTTCTCTTGTCTGGAATTGCCACACATGTTTATTCTGTTTAGTTTAATGCTCTGGGTTGTATGCAGAGCTGCTACAGACAGTACATCTTCAGTACCCTTACTGACTTGCAAAATGTAATGTTTCCAGGTTTAAGGGCCATGGCATGTTGGCTCCATTCACAGCTGGCTGGCAGAGTAATGATTTGCATCCGCTGATAATTGAGAGATCTGAGGTTGTGACTCCGTCACTCCGAGCTCTAGCATTATTTGGTTTACATCGCTGGAATATAGTGTTGAATTCTGCAAAATACATAGAATGCCGAGCGTTTCAAATTTATCTCACAATAGCGAAATCTCTGTCTAACACTCTTAAACTTGTTGCTTGGTATGCAGGGTTCTTATGTTTATGATGCCAACGGAAATAAATACCTAGACTCTCTTGCAGGACTATGGTGTACAGCTTTAGGTTTGTACGCATGATTCTGTTACATTGTACCACCATTTTATTTCTGCGGCCTCAGTAATGTTGGAACCTACTTCTATTACTTTTCCTTCAGCTGTTCATAACGTTTTCAGGTGGTAGCGAGCCTCGATTAGTCAAAGCTGCAACCGATCAACTAAACAAGCTACCATTCTACCACTCCTTTTGGAACCGTACAACCAAACCTTCATTGGTACATGTTCCAAATCTCTCATCAAATATTGGTTTACTGATATTGAAAACCAGTGGTGGTCATTCTAGTTTTGTCAAAAGTAACTTACTAAATTTTCACTTGCTGATGTATGAGATTCACTGCTTCTTTCAGGAACTTGCAGAGGAGATCCTTAGCATGTTCACTGCAAGGGAAATGGGAAAAGTGTTCTTCACAAATAGTGGTTCAGAGGCGAATGACTCTCAGGTGTGACTAACAGCACCAACCATTTTCTGTAGCATATAGCTTAGGCCTATCAGTCTGTCAAAGGTGTTACTGTTATTGTTGTATGCGTGGTTAATTAAGTATTGCCTGTTGCATGAGCCTACTGATCTTGAAAGCGCTTTGACATAAAAGTAGATTTGGGCCCAGAACTATACAGTGTTTACGCATAGGTAAAGAGTATCGTTATATTCTCACCGTACTAATTAATGGTATTTGTATAGTTACTTCACCTGCCCTCACGCATTTGGATTCTGGTCTGTTAATGCCTTTGTTTCTCACATGCTAAATTACAGGTCAAACTAGTATGGTATTACAACAATGCATTGGGGAGGCCAAACAAGAAGAAATTTATTGCTAGATCAAAGGCGTAAGTTTATACTCGTCCACTTTTCTTTTGAGGAAAATACATAGCAGGGGAGTCCCCTGCTGTGGAATGTTTAAATATAGATAAAAGATACAACGCCGTACAGTATAAGGAAAAAGAAAGGCCTGTGCAAAAAAATCTGCTGAAACACTTAACATTCATAGTTGAACTTTTTCCAAGGTTCTCGAAAAAAGTTCTTTTTCCAAGAATTAAAACCTGGCGGTCTGGTATCAAGATAAGACCATTTCTTTGTTTCCAGAGCCACCATGGCCCAATGTAATCGCAAAAAAAAAAAAAAAAAAAAAAGAGCCACCATGGCCCAATTGTGATCTCCATGACTTATATCAACTTTTATTCTTGTTGTGCTTCTTCAGTTTATTTGGCATAAATTTCTGTGGCTACTCAAACTTGCAGCATTCTTGATGTGTAGTTGTTTAGTTCTATGGAATCTGAAGGCGTTTGAGATAATCATTCTGAGGGTTTGTTACACTTGTTGCAGATATCATGGGTCGACATTGATATCAGCGAGTCTAACTGGGTGAGTATAGTTCTACATAAATGACCGCGTCTCTTTTAGACTGTTTTTGTTTTCTAACTGCAACTATTTTTTAGTCTTCCTGCGCTGCACCAGAAGTTTGATCTACCAGCACCTTTTGTTCTTCACACAGACTGCCCTCACTACTGGAGATTCCATCAACCTGGTATTCTTAAAAAATTTGTATATGATTCAGAAAGAAAAAATACTGTACGATCAGCCCAGCATATTGGGGTAATTTTTTTTTGATGGGATACAGGTGAGACGGAAGAAGAATTTGCAACTAGACTTGCCAACAATTTAGAGAATCTAATTCTCAAAGAAGGACCCGAAACAGTAAAGTTCTCCTGTCACCAAAGCTTGTATGCTGTCAAAAGGTCCAAAGCCTACTACTGTACTCATGTGCTATCTTCCTATGTGTCCAGATTGCTGCTTTTATTGCTGAGCCTGTGATGGGTGCTGGTGGTGTCATCCCTCCTCCAAAGACCTATTTTGACAAGGTTACTTCCAATTTTTTCATGCCTCCTATGTGAACAAATTAAACTAATCTGACAGTATATAGTTTCTTCCTTTTTTTCTTCCTTCACTTCGTTGTAGTAGTTTAAATACTGTTGCTCGTAAACAGATAAAGTTGGTTTAGTACACAAAATCCACATCGAAGACTTGAATCCTGTTCTGATTGCTAATCTTAGGACATTTTATTTTCTACCTGCAGGTCCAGGCGGTGGTCAAGAAGTATGACATCCTTTTCATAGCAGATGAGGTATTTAACATTCTTTCATATGCAACATTTTCCAAGGAAAAAAAATCCTTGTGTGCAGGTATTGATGACTGATAATTTATTCAAGGTCATTACTGCATTTGGAAGATTGGGGACTATGTTTGGATCTGATATGTTTAACATCAAGCCGGATCTAGTTTCATTGGCCAAGGTGAGTTTTCCAAAACTTTTGTACTTGTGAAGGGTAATGTGCTGTAGGACAAGTCATTCCAGTTTCACTTTAACAGGCTCTTTCAAATGCCTATGTGCCAATCGGAGCCACTCTTGTTAGCCCTGAAATAGCAGATGTGATTCATTCCCAGAGCAATAAGCTCGGTAAGAATTTCTGCATTGACACGGTGAGTTCCCTGAAACATCGCATGCGCTGAGATGTTGTCTTTTGTTACAGGTTCGTTTGCTCATGGTTTTACATACTCTGGTCATCCGGTTGCCTGTGCTGTGGCTATAGAAGCTCTGAAAATTTACCGGTACGCCACACTTCTGTAACATCAGTGTCCCTGCACTTATACTAGTTTAGAATTCTTGTTCCTGATGAACCCCTTGCGGAAATGGTATCAGGGAAAGGGATATTCCAGGCCATGTAAGGAAAATTGCTCCAAAGTTCCAGGACGGAATTAGGGCGTTTTCAGAAAGTCCGATTATTGGGGAGGTACCTAGGATATCTATTTCTGATTTTCCAAACGTACCAAGACGTTCTTTTTCTTGTTCAAGATAGATAAACTATTGTGCTCCTGTTTTGCAGATACGTGGCTTAGGGATGATACTTGGAACCGAATTCACAGATAACAAATCACCAAATGATCCGTTCCCTGTTGAATGGGGTAAGTAACAGTAACGATAACAAGTTTGAGTGTAATATATTGTTCTTGGAAAAAATACATTTATAGTTATTTAATGGTCATCTAGATTACCGTTTTGACTTCGTTCAAAATATAACTATTTTGAACTAACCTGAAGCATTATGCTAAGTTACCATCACCATAGGGGAGTTTGGGCTACTAATCGTATTAGATATGAAAGTCTCTTTTGGAACCAAAGCTCAACCTGGATGTGCTCCGTATGTTCTTTTTTCAGGTGTCGGTACAATCTTTGGTCAGGAATGCCAGAAGCGTGGCATGCTGGTTAGGGTTGCCGGCGATGCCATCATGATGTCACCGACACTGATTATGACGCCTGGTGAAGTCGATGAAGTAAGATCAGGGATTTACACTACACCATTTTCCTATCACCTAATAATCCAGTTGCATTGACCTTTACTCTGTTCTTCAGCTGGTGGGCATATATGGAGAAGCCCTGAAGGCCACAGAGGAGAGGGTTGCAGAGCTGAAATCCAAGAAGAAATAGCCAACGCACCATTTCCGTTCGACGACGACGATGATAATTTCGGCGGCGATGATCACTGCTGGTGTACAGGTCAAAATAATTCATCGGCGTCAGATGGAAATAATGCACCGGAACGAGCAGTGTTCTTTATGTGCAGAACAGCAGCGATTCTTTCACCAAACAGCGGTGACTGAAACTGTACATGCGGTACTGTGTTCCTATCGTTGAGCCCTATCTAAGTTTAGCGCAATGTAATTTTTGTAAAGAAAACAAATGAAGGCACAATTGGTTATTTGGGGCAGAATATCTCTTTCCTCCTTTTTGTGCAACTATCCTTTTCACTTCTACTTAATTCTTGTGTTCAGAACTAAAACTAAAGTAATTGGGAACTTCGCGCTCGTTAAGGTGGGCTCTGATGTCACAGCGGCTCTCCGCACGAAGAACAGCACACAGAGTCTGGTCCGATGGCACGTTGGGTCCACACGTCATCGACGTGCTTAGCTTGGCCGGCCAAGTACGCAAGGCGGGCCCGCGTAGGACGGCTTCACAGCTGGAAAGCCCGTGGGCGGTGGCGGCGGGCCCCGGGAAAGCAGTCGAGTCCACGTCAGCATTGGAAATGGACCGCTTCTCCATTTCCTGTCATCGTCTTTATGAAGATTGGTGAAAATTCGGCAACCATGGCGAGGAGCTCCACTTGAGATTGGTTCTTCTCTCAGGAGTTGGTGAGAGACGCCGCTTGTTGTGCGGTTCCTTTCGGTTTCAGGCCAAGAATAAAACCGCAGGCGCCGAAAGGCTTCGAGCCGTCAAATTGAGAAAATGTATAGTATTTTCACCAATCTTCATAAATGGACCAGCAAAAATGTATAGTATGTTGATGGACAGTGAGTGATCATCAGCGCGCAATGATCTTGCGTCGGCCTCCTTTTCGCGATGCCGCAGAACATCCGAACATGCATGTCCACATGGACCGAGTCACCTGCGGCTGCAGCTTTACAGATACGCCTCCGAAATTGCCAAATCTGTCTGTGATTCCATCCATTTTTATTATAGCGTCGTCAAGGATCCGGAAGCGCAGCGGTGCTGATGCCTTCTCGATCATGGTACAACCAAATGGCAGCAGCACATGATGTTACCGGGGTTTCAGATCTGAAGGCCGCAAGGCTACAAATGGGCAACAGTTTCAGAGATTCTGAAAAATCGTGGTATACCATTTCGAAGCGGGCAATGAAGAAACGATGCAATTGTTGATCTGATGCGTACAAAACGAAATGCCTATAAATCGGAGTAGGTAATTTAGCTACTAGGTCGTAGGCATTGCATTGACTAGGTTGAACTTTGAACCATCCCAACCTGCTGAAATGTACTGAATTTGGTTTGAATTGTTTCAGGTTTCATGGGTTACTCGTCGGCGAAGGTTCACCAATCGAGCTGACCAATATGGTCAACAAATATGTCAAATCGACAGTAAAAGATACAAACAAAAATGCTGAAGAAGCTGCCTTAACAAATATGGGGATCTAACTATGCGAAATATTGCGAGATCTGAAACCATGATCCACACTAAAAGATACAAACAAAAAGGCTGAAGAAGCTGCCTTAACAATTGTAAGGATCTAAAATATGGAAAGCTTTTTGGTCTAACTGAATTAAACTAAACCTCTCCATTTGTTTGCTAATGATCTTGTACTGGTCAGTTAGAGACATCTACATGCAGTCAGTGACAGCATCAGCATCCCGAAAGCAGTCGATGAGGTCGGTTTGGACGGCAGATTATTGGCTGCCGTCCGCTGCATTGTGGGCCCAATGAGACCAACCCACAGGCACGCAAAAGCCAATGGTTTCATATCTTTTCTCTCCTTCATTTTCCTTTTCCTGTGCCAGGATGGAGCTTGTGGCTGAGCTCGATTGGACAAGCTTTGGTCTGTGCCATGATGCCATTTCCCACAGATTAGTACCACCGTTTATGTCCTTTTTATTTCTCTGGCGCCAACCTTGCACGCTCTCTCTTTATTTTTGAGGTGGGGAGACCTTATCATGCTTGAGTATAGAAAAAGAAAAAAATATAATAAAATTTGAGCTAGCTTTTATATATTGCCTGATGTTGACCGGAAGGTTGTCAGTTTATCACAAGTACGTCTGTCTGCTACAATTTGCTAAGATAAGCTTACGGCATGGGACTGCCTTGTATTAAACTCTTTCTTAGTGTGCTGAAGTGTCTTTTTAATTTGGTACTACACGAAGTTATGAAGAATGATCTTGGATCATTCATAGATTTCTTCATCTGCACTTTGCTATGGAAAAGTTCTCGGATAGAAGTTTTCATGAACAAAACACTCCTCTTACATCAGCAACTCAGCATGTAAGAGTTTCGGATAGAAGTCTTCAGCTACAAGAGACAGTTCCTGGTGCCAATTCACCCGTATCAGAAGATAATGCATATTCAACTTAGCTCCACCAAATAATTGGCTCAAGCAACTTAAATAGGATCAGCAAGAAAAGAGTAGCATCATGCTGATAGTTAAGAGCAGTGACATATCTGAAAATGATTGAAGTTTCTTGTTTGCGGATGAACAGATAGATAAGCTTGCAAGGTAATCCAAATTACAAAGACGTGCACGATCGAAGCACTTTTAAGTGCATCATATCGTCCTAGAATCGTTTCGCATAATCAACCCCAAACAGTGAGAATTGGTCCTCAAAAAGAAAAAGGCCTCAAGTGGAATCTGAAAATGACCTGGTGTGAGAGCACAGTTTTGTTGTCATTTTGATTGCCCGAAATTGTTGTTTGTTATCATTTCTTGGACCCATGCACGACTAGCAATGGAGAAAAGGAGAAGAGAATCAATGGTCCGCCCCTCTATGGTCTACACATGTGGAGGCGGCTGGATGACTTAGCAAGCAAACAGCAAATTTCGTTTATTTTTTTTATTATCCTGGTTGAAAGATTTTATCACATTTTGATTTTCTAAGGTCATAGATGGGTTCGAAAATACTTTCCAACTCAGCAAAATCTATTTGTTGCTTTCAGACTTTCACATCAGCTTGATACTGATTCAAATAGCACTACTAGTAAAAAATGAAATGAAACACATTAGAAACCAATACTACGGATGCAAAACAAGCTTCTACACCTGAGTAGGGTCCTCACTCAAAATTCCTTCCGAAATTAGCTCCCACCGCCCGGCCCCAACATACGCAGGCTGTCGCGCCTAGGGGTGATTAGTAATTTTACAAAGTTGCAAAACGGCCTCACACTCACTCACATGTGGGCCCCGTTCATTTTGACCCCACCAGAAGAGACTGTTTGGTGCGTGAGACAGGGGTCGGTGAGCCCATCTACCCTTCTGGCCTGCGCCGGAGGGCCCCACCTGCCGGTGGCTGCCAGCTCAGCAGCACGTATCTGCATACGAGTAACTGCGCACCACCTACATATAAACCTCCTGAAGAAAAACCCCTCCAAATAAAAGATCCTCCTTTTCTCTCACCCTTCTCCATTCTCTCTCTCTCTCTCCCTCGATGTGTTGAGACTTGAGAGCTTTTAAGCTTTGTTGGTTTTTTGGTCGCTGATTGCTTGCAGCCACCGAGAGAGGGAAGCCAAACGGAGAAGCAAGAAGGATTGGACCGCCGGGACCTCTTCCAAGGTGACCTTCCGTTTCTTCTTTTTAGCAATTTTATTTGCTTGTTTCGGAAAGATTAGAAAATTTCGATCTTTTTCGTCTCATTTTTGGGTTCCGATTGCCCCCTCGCCACCGATCGTCCATCAGCGATGCGCTGATTCAGTTTAGAGCCCTCGCTTCGCTTACAGTTGCTGCCATTGATCTGATTTGATTCAGTTTCGCGTCGTCCGCCTCGGCTTCTCCGATTCGTCACTGTAGAGCAGGAGCTGTTAGGTGGATTGCTGCTCTGTTCTTTGTTTGCCGTTCGCTTCCCTGTTCGTTTCGCCATTTCGATCGAGTTCTTGGATTGCTCGTTTCTTTTTCTTCCGGTACGAACCTCCGTGGTGGCCGATTTGGTTCTTGCGAAGTTGATGGTCTGCTCTACTGGTTTTAATCGGATCGTACCTTTTTGACTTTGCAAGTGCTGCGGGTGGCATGTCTTTGCTGGAGTAGGCCGGTACCCGATCGTGCAGAAGTTGGTGAGCTCCGGCTGTCGTCTGTCTTTTTGCTCCGTTTTTTCTCCCCATTCTTGATTAGTTGCTGAGGTGTGCTTTGGTGTCGCTCCTTGTGTTTGGTAGCTAGAAGCAAATCTTGTTCGTAAAGGTCAGTGCGCTCCGATCAAACCGAAGTTTGATCTTTGATTTTTTATCGATCGTGTCTTGTTTTCTTTGATGCCATCTGTTAGTGATCATTTCAATTTCTTCCCTGAGCTCCCTTGCATGATTGGGCTTCAACTCATTCCCGATCGAAAATTTTATATTTGGTACTCTTTGGTGGAGCAAGAGAGATTAACTCATTCTTAATTACTTTAGTGAACATATTGGATTCTAGCAGCTACCTTTTTCTCTGTATCCTTCGTCATCCAGTCTGTAAAAGGAACACAATTTTTTTATGGCTTTGAACTTTTAGAGCCTGCTGATAGTAGTAGGTTGCGAACTATTGCACATTGGCCGAGTGCATGTGTATCCATAGTCCTTGGATTGATCCCAATGATTCTTGCTGTAATTTGCAGGGAAAGGATAGCTAAGCTAGTTGTGCAATATGGAAGCTGAAAAGGCTGCCGAAGTAAGCACTCCAGAGACGGCTGAGCTTAAGTTGCCTGACGAAACGGCGGTAAGAAAACATACCCACAGTAATGAGTTCATGCTTGTGGCTATAAATGCACAAAGCAACAGGCATTGTTTCATTCATGTTCCTTCCAATAGCTTGCTTATCTTGTCTAGATGAGTTATTAAGCTTCCAATACTATCATACAAACATTTCCTTGAGGAATAGAGTGCTCTTCCTGAACATTTTTCTTATTTATATTGTGTTTGTCATGTCAAGTTCCATACTCTGATCTCCCCATGCAGTATTCTGCTTATATTTGATTCTGAATATGCGTAAAATTGGTGTTGCAAAAGACAGATGATAATTGGTTGACACTAGAAAAACTCACTGCACCGTGTATTGATCATTGCAGTGCAGTTTTCATGATTAGAAGAATGGTGATGTTATATTGAAAATTTAAATGCAGTTTTCAGTTAAGGTCATAAATATTTGCATGCAATGCACTAATAATGTCATATAAAAAAAGGCTGAGACGCAAGCAAAGCAAGAGCTTTGGAACAGTTATCTGTCTACTGAAAAGGCTGCCTTGTTACTGTTATAATTTTGGTATTCTTTTCTTTCGATGGAAAATAGCTGTTGTCATGAAGTTCCAAATAGAACACTGATCTTGTCCATGCTACTTTCGCAGGCACATGGTGATGAAAAACAAAATTTACTGAACGGGGATTCAAATTTGCAAGTGAAGGATGCACACAACGATGAAGATGATGGAGCAGGATCTGACGGGTTTGAACTGGTAGATGTGAAGGAAAACTTCGATCCAGCAAAACTGGAGGAAGTAACGACTGTTCCAAGAAGCACAACAGACAATGTGTCATCTGTTACAAAGGAAAGCCCCCTAGAGGAAGAGAAAACAACCGCAGTGGAAGAACAAGCACTTGCAAATGACTCGAGGCACCCAGAGTCTTCCATGTTGAACCAACAAACAAAACAATTGGAAGAGCTAACTAGACGTATTGAAGAGCTTGAATCTGAAAAAGACAGACTGGCAAAGGACTTGACAGAAGCAGAAGATAAGCAGAGCCTGCAATACAGTTCCCTACAAGAAGCCGAAAGATCTCTCACAATGAAAGATAAGGAGCTGGCTGATGCAACACAGTTATTGAGGGAGCTGGGGTCTGAGCTTGAAAGCTCGAAAAAGAGGATAGAAGAAATCGAGGTTGAACTAGATTCCTCAGCAGATAAGCTCCGCAAACTTGAAGAGCTGAAGGATGAAAGAAGCTTGCATGCTGCACAGGAGGCAAAGAGAGCGTCAGAACTTGATAAGATGCTGGAAATGGCACAAATGAACATGAAAGAGATGGAAAAACATATTAGTAGTCTTCAAGAGGAGATCAAAGGTCATCAAGTTAAGGTCACAGACCATCAGCAGGTAGAAGAATCACTGAAAAGCACAATCTCAGAACTAAAGGCGGTACAAGAGGCACTGGAGTTGTCAAAGTCACAAGTAGCTGATCTGGAGCAGAAGCTTGCCTCTCAGGATGCTGAGATCAGTAAACTAACTGATGAGTTGAATCTCCATTGTTCATCTGAAGAATCTTTCAAAGAGCAGACTCTGAAACTACAGAATGAACTTACTACAGTGCATGAAGACCTACAAGCAAAGCTTTTGAGTTTGCAAGACATGGAGACAAAACTCGATGAGCAGACAAAAGAACGACAGACAAGTGAAGCTACAGTGGAGAAGCAAAATGAGCAAATCCTTGACTTGCAGGCTGGGCTTGATAAATTAAGGGATGAAAATGAAAAGATCCAAGCAACTGTTGCGGATCTTAATTCAAAATTTACAGAAAAAGACTCCATGCTGAGTCAGGCTGAAGGTGAGCTTGCTAACGCACAGATGCTACTCTCAGAAGCATTGTCACATAAAGAAGATTTGGTGGCAAATCTGAAGTCTCTCAATGAGCAGCATGAGGAGTCGAAACTTTTTTCAGAGAATGCAAACCAGAAGATTCTTGAACTTGAAGCACAGATACAGGCAATGCATGCAGCTGAAGAGGCTATCAAGTCACAGATGAAAGAAGCTGAGGCAAGCGTGGAAGAAGCAGAGAAGAAGAGTACGGATCTTGAGCAACAACTCAGTGACATCGAGAGTAAATTAGCTGCATCAAGTGAAGAAATAGGGTTGCTGAAAGAGCGTGTTCAACAAGAAGCAGCTTTATCCGCAGAAAAAGGAACGCAACTTGAAGAAGCAGTGGCCAGTATAGAGGGATACAAAGAGAAAATCAATGAGTTGCAATCTTCCCTAGACGCCTCAATATCTAAAAGCCAGCTACTTGAACAAGAAGTCAAGGATCTGACTGACAAATGCTCAGAGCATCAAGAGCAAGCTCATTCAGTTCAGCAAAGAAGTGTTGAGCTGGAGGATTTGCTTCACACAACAAAGTCTGATGCTCAAGGCGCGTACTCCCGGACACAGGAGCTGGAGCTGGAGCTGAACAAAACATATGAGAAGCTCAAGGGGGTTGAAGAAGAACTCGACCAGTACAGAAACAAGGTTTCACAACTTTCCGATGATCTAGAAGCTTACCAGACAAAAGCAGCTAGTCTCGAAGCTGTGGTGGACGCGGCTAGTGGGAAAGAGAAGGAGCTTATGGAATCATTGAGCCAAACTGCTGATGAAAAGAAAAAAGCTGAAGAGCTAATAGCAGAGTATGAAGCTAAACTTCAAGAACACTTAAAAGAGAGACAATCTCTTGAAGAGAGTTTACAGAGCCACGAATCGAAAGTCCTGGATGTACAAGAAGAGTTGGTTAAATTGAGAGAAGAAAAAGAACACCATGAGAGCACCATTGCTAATCTTAACCTGCAGCTGTCCGAGAAAACTGACATGCACAATCAACTGGAGTCACAGTTAAGCCAGGCCAGCGATGATCATAGCAAGACAAGATCACTTCTCACCGAAGCTCAGTCAAACAAAGAGGAACTGGAGCAAAATCTGAGATCTCTTAATGATCTGCACATTGCATCTAAAACAGCTGCAGAGTCTGCAACGCAGCGGATTGCAGAGCTTGAAACTCAAATTCAAGAATTATCTGCTTCTGAACAGAGTTTGAAGCTGCAGCTTAGTGAGTTGGAGTCAAAGTTAGCATCTGCTGAGAAAAAGTACACAGATCTTGAGCAAGAGCTTAAGGATTCTACATCAGAGTGTAGTGATTTCCATGTGAAAATTGATGAACTTTCTGGGGAGCTTGAAGCATACAAGAAGAAATCAACTGATCTCGAGGCTTCATTAGCAGAAGCGAGGCAAACAGAGGTTGAGTTATCAGAGAAGTTGGCTCAAGTTAATGAAGAAAAGGAGAATTTTGAAGAGCTGTCAAAGAAAGCAACCATAAAGCATTTGGAAGCAGAGAAACAGGTCGAAACTTTACAGGGTGAATTAGAATCTGCCCGAGGTAAACTAGAAGAGGTGGAAAATGAGCTCCAGTCTCTAGGTATTAGAGAAAGCTCAGTGCTTGAGAAACTCAAATCTGCAGAAGAGCAGCTGGAGCACAAAGGGAGGGCACTAGAGCATGCCACATCCAAGAAAATAGACCTGGAAGCTCTGTACCAGTCTTTACTTGAAGATACAGAAACCAAGTTTCAACAAGCAGCTGACAACTTGACTCAGAAGGAGAGTGAGTGCCAGCGATTGTCTGAAAAGCTGAAGCTGGTCGAGGAACAAGCAACATCTTATCAGTCGAAAGCAACTGCAGCCACTGAAGAGGTGGAGTCCATGAAGGTGGAGCTTGAAGCCTTTGAAATGGAGATTTCTAGCCATGAGGCCACCATTGAAGAACTAAAGAGCAAGGTCACCCATGCCGAATCAAAGGCAGAACAGGCGTTGGCTGATCTTGCGGCGATGAGTGGAACAAATCAGACCCTGAAAGAGGAACTTGATGCTAAGCTGGCAATGCTTCATGAGGTTCAGGAACAACTTAACTCTACTCAGGCTGAAAAGGAAGAAGTTGCTGCGAAGCTAGCTGAGCATGAAAGAGCAGTAGAACATTTGACCGAGGTGCACGGTAGAGGTTTAGAACTCCAATCTGCAGCTGAATCAAGGAATGCAGAAATTGAAGCTCAAATGCGTGAAGCTCTTGAGATGGTTGGGCAGAAAGAGTCCGAGGTGAAAAACTTGAATGAGAAGCTGATTGCACTTGAGTCTGAGATAGAAAGTCTGACACATGTAAATGAAGCCTTGAAACAGGAAATCAATGCTAAGCTGGTTATGGTTGATGAGCTGAAGGAGAAGTGTAGTTCCATAAGTTCTGAGAAGGAAGAAGTTGCTGAAAAGTTGGCTGTTCATGAGAGAACAATGGCACATTTGACAGAAGAACACTCGAGAGGCCTTGAGCTGCGGTTTGCAGTTGAATCGAGGAATGCAGAAATTGAGAGTCAACTGCATGAAGTTCTTCAAAAGATAGCAGAAAAAGAAACAGAAGCCACAAACCTGACGGAGAAGCTGGCTTTACTTGAATCTGAGAATGAGAAGTTGGCTGGAATGAATGAGGCGCTACAAAGGGAAGTGGATGCTAAGCTGGCCATGTTTGATGAGCTCAAGGAACGATTTGACTCTACTCATGCTGAGAAGGAAGAAGCTGCCGAGAAGATTTCTGTTCATGAGAGGACAATCTCACACCTGACTGAGGTGCACACAAGGAGCTTGGAGCTCCATTCTGCAGCTGAATCAAAGAATGAAGAAATTGAAGCTCAGCTCCGTGAAGCTAGTGAGAAAATAGCACAGAAAGAAGCTGAAGTTAAAGATTTGAGTGAGAAGCTGGATGCTCTGGAAATCGAGTTGGGGTATTATGAGGAGCAGGCAACTGAAGCTGCTACTAACGAAGAAAATCATAAGGTTAAATATAATGAAGCTGTGCAGAAAATAAAGAGTCTGGGGGAACAACTTGAGGAAACACAAAGAAAGGTCGAGAATTTCCTCGCGGAGAAAGAAAACTTGTCTCTCGCAAATAGTAGTTTGAATGTGGAGCTGGAAGAACATCAGAACAAGCTGAACGAATTGCAACTTGCACTCGCTGCGGTAGTGGCAGAAAAAGAGGGAGCGTCTGAAGAGATTCATTCACTGCGAAAAACGCTAGACGGAATGATTCAACGCAAAGAAGAATTGGAAATTCAGGTGATTAAGTATTCTTTATTAATCATTACGTCTGTGTACTTCCAGTAGCTTCGAAATCTTCTGTCATACAATAACAAGCTGTTTCTTGAAAGCCACTAGAAAGGGACTCCTTTTTTTATTTTCACTTTAATTTAAGTAGAAAAAACTTTTTCAGGTATCATCTACTTCCGAAGAGCATGAAGAACTGAAGAGATATTACCAAAATACGCTGGAAGAGAAACAGATGTTGAATGATAAGTACGAAACTGCAAAGAAAGAGCTTGAGGAAGCAATAGCCAAGTTGGAGGAGCAAATAAATGTAGACAAGTCAGAAAAAGAATTGCACATATCAAAACTCGAGAGACAAATCACATTATCTGGGACAAAATACATGGAAGAGGTACTTTTCCCTATTTGTCTTCGAATTATTTATGTTTTTACTCTGGAAAAGTGAGGTTATATGTATGATACGTACGAATTGTTTCTTCAGATACAGTCAATGCAAGTGGAAACCACTGAAAAGGATGAAGCGCTATCAACTAAGATGCAGGAGCATGCAAACTTATTGCATGAAAAAGATGAACTGGAAAAACAGTTGCTGGAAGTCAGAAAGGAACTGGATGATGCTTACCGTACAATCGCAAATCAGGTAAAACAGCATGTACTAAATATATTTATAATTCTATTTTAGAAAAAAAGTATTTTTTTTCAAACCTTGTTTCTAAGTGTGATGTTGCCACATTTATCGCTTTTCCTGGCTTGTTCATATATGAAACTTTGAAATTCGTATGTTTGAGTTTTGCTTTGTTAAACTGCTCCAGTTTCTTGTGCAATCTCAATCCATGGATTTGTAGACTTGCCTCAAAAGGCACATGACTTGCTGAGTTGAAATACCTGTGGGCCGGTGTAATTGTGAACATCTGAGAAATGACAGTGCATGGGGCCTCCTTCCTCTTTGTATCGCTATGTGATTGGTAGCGTTGGCATGCACTGAAGTTGTTGACCAAATAGAAATTGTATCCTTGTCTGAGCTAACGTTGACATGAAAAAAAAAATGTTTTTTGCAGGAAGAGCAAGCTTCAGTGAGGGAGATCAAGTGGGATGCATATAAGAAGTATTCAGAGGATCAACTGGAAGCTGAGCAGCAGCGTGCTTCAGATCTGAAAATACAAGTATCAGCGCTTAAACAACAGCTAGAAGAAGCTGAGATCCATTACAAGCAAAAGGCAAGGTTTTATCTGAGTTCTTTACTAATTCAGCTGTTGGACCTTGGTCATGGCTGACGGTGTCATGGTTCTGTAGTCAATGGTTATTGGATGAAAAAGAATCTATTATCAGTTTTTAGTTTTCAGTACAGTCAGTGTTAAAGTTTATTATGTCCTGAGGAAGCTAGTGCATTATTCTATCTTTTCCATTCAAAACAGATGCATCGTGACCAAAAAACTTTCACGTCAATTATTTCCGAGGAAAATACACATTTTTTTTGCCAACTGTATGATATACAGGAGGATATTATGTTGAATGCTATATGTTTTGCTTCAACGAATTGGTATTATTGGTGGAAAATCTTAATCGGACAACTGTTGTTTCAACAGGAGGAACAAGTTGCTCTAAGGGAGGTTCAATGGGAGCCGAAGCATAATCATTCATTGGATGAACTGCAGGCTCAGCATCAATATGCCACGGACTCAGAGAAACAAATCCAAGCTCTTACACAGAAGTTACAATTAGCCGAAGCACACCACAAGCAGAAGGTAAACATCATTCTTGCAGCAATATTTGATAGTAAAACAACCATCACCAGGTCAGCAAGTATTTAAAATGGTACAATGGAGCTTTTTTGTTTGGGCGTAATACAATGGAGCTTTTTCTTCTCTTGATAATCGGAAATTCTTGATTCAGAAGCTGATGCATTTTCTCTACTGTCTACTTTCTCCACGGATGAAGGGTCTTTATATGTATTGACGGTGCATTCGCTAGTTTGCAACCTTTTCCACTAGCACTGAATTGTCCGAGTTTTCCAGGTCACGGAAGAGAAGGAAAAACTTGCTGAGGTTACTACAGAGCTTAACAAGTTGACACAAAAACTAAGCAAAAGTGCTGAAATGGAAAAGAAGGTACAGGACCTGGAGCAGAAGCTGCAGCTAGCTTATTCCAAATCTGAGGAACAGGCAAGCAATGACATGGCTTTGAAACCTCTTGGTTACCTCTCATAAGTTATTATCAGCAATTAATCTCATAATCTCTTTGCAGACAAAGGATGCCGTGGAGTCGAGATCCCGCGAATTCAGCTTGGATTCTTCAACACTGTCAAACAAACAACATGACACATCTAAGGCTCCTGACACGGCCTCTTCAAACCCAAATCAGCTAGAATTGCGAGAACCTTCTGGTATCATGGCCTTCAAGTTCATCCTGGGAGTAGCCCTGCTGTCCGTACTCATCGGAGTATTTCTGGGAAAGCGCTATTAGTGCTGCTTTTATGAAAGTCTATTGATGCCCATGGGAAATCCACTGTTAATATTGCTTTATATGAACCTCAGTTATTCTAGCTGGGCAACCCTTAGTCAGCCAATGTTTAAACAAATGGCGGCCTCCATTGCAAGGATCGATGACTTTTAGGGAGAAGTCAGAAATCTTGGATGTTTTTCTTTTCTCCTGGTTCAGTTTCTCCTTTAGCCTCCTTTTGGGGTTTGGGGGCTAGGAATTTCATTTTTGTTCATTCCTACCCTTTGCATGCAAAAGGCCAATGCATGCACCTGGTTTTGCCATCAGCAACTTTTTTTTCTTTCTCATTTCTCTGTAGAAAAGGTCAGAAGTGCAGGGACTGAAAATATGAAGTCTTTGTAATATGTTCATATGAAGTGTCGAAGTTCTCTTATCATGTACAAATACAGTTGCCCCAGTGCTTTTGGTGCACATCTGAAAAGCTTGTCAGTAAGAAATATCTCAGGTTTTTTCTCCTCTAAGATCAGAAGGCTTCCGAGCCCTGCCGTTTCTTCTTTATCTCCAAGTCGCATGAAGTATATCTGTACTGCATGGTGAGACATTTTGTTGCTGTTAATCTCCACCCCTAATGATGATTTCTGAATTGTTCTCTTTGCAGGATGATTCAGTTAATTTTTTTCCTTTCATTTTTGTCGCTTGCCCCTATTCTAGCCTTGTAGTAGCAGCTAGGATGATTCAGGCAAGTTTTTTCTTTTCTTTTTTTGTTGGCACTCTTGCCTTGTGTCATTTCCAGTTACTCCCAACATTAGTTGGCTCATATCTGAAATCTGAAACACTAACTAATATTCCATCCCAGCATGAAATGTGCTAGCAACTGCCATCACTACTTGAAATATACTTGACAAGTTAAAATTGCAGTTCTGCTTTCAATCACTCTACTAGGCTGCAGAGCTGAGATCTAGTTTGCAAAGGGGAAAGGAATCCTAAATCTTCGAACAGATTGATGCAAATTTGAGAGATTGATTTGGGTTTCGACATGTCGAATAGCAGGAATTTCGTAATGAACATAGAGCTGAACTGGAAATTTAGTTCTTTAATAAATCTCTACAAAGCCCTGAAACACTGTAACTAATTGGCTAGTTGCGTATGATGTGTTGATGCAGCGTGTATGGTCTGCTTACCTTGTGAGTGCCTGAGCGGACGCCACGTCAATTTGCGGAACCCGGGACTGACCTGATGAATGGTCTCTTTTAATCTCTCTTTAATAGGATGCAGTGCATTTCATGGGATATTAAAAGAAAGATCCAGGTAACCAGGTTACATGGTAAAAATCACAAGAATCTTCTTCCACTTCTTAGCACTCTGTAAACACTAAGACAGCCAGGTGCCTTTCTATCAGAATAAATAATTCCAACATGTTTAAAAAGTCTTCCAGTGTTTTTAGCTTCGCTTTGCAGTCATTTGGTGGTTGCCCCTTCCGAATATATAAACAGTTGTGTTTAACTTTTATCTGAACAAAAGGGTTAAAAATATAATACCTTCTGAGCACATGATACTCAGTTAAGCACGCATCTGTGGCGATGAATGCATACAAAATTAAAAGTTAGGAGATGAAATTATAGGTAAGTGGACTTGCCCACGAATATTCATCATTTGCTGAAGCATGCAATATTCTGATGCTCAGCAACTATGCAGCCGAATGACCACATACCAAATACTATAGTGTACCTATCAAGGATCCAGCAAGCCATCTGAAAAGGCACCTAAAGTGATAGCACTCATCAAAGTAATTCAACACAGCACTCCAGAAAAATGCGGGGAAATATGCTTATGGTTCATAAATAAATTAGGCAGCTTTTGATGAACAACATAAATCTCCAATTCACTACAGCTATAGGCATCGTTTGCAACATATTGAATCTATTCATTTGTCACAGACCCGAAATATGTAACATAAGGGACAACAGGCATGTGCGGATTAATATCCTCAAACGTTCCACCAACCCTCACTGCATTACGGTCAAAAGTTCCAGCAACCCTCACTGCCTTACGGTCCATGTCATATGAGATCAGATGCTTGTTGTAGCGCAAAAAAACAACACTGCAATCTTGATGAGTGGCGACCAAATAGAAGTCAGAGGGCTTGCAACCATCATTTCCAAAGAGGTCCAGATAGGTCACGGTGTCCTTCAAGACCCACTTTTGTGCTTCGTAATCCTCGAGAACCCATATGGACAGCTGCGCATCATATCCTTTATCAATAAAATACAGGCTGCCTTTTGAATTAGCAATAATTGTAGCAGCGGGGTATCTACATGTCACGCGCTCTTCGTCAGATGTACTGCACTCTTCCTCAGTAGGCTCTGGCAATGGGATGATCTTTTGTATCTTCCCTTGCACATCAACAGCAAACAACCGATCTTCATCATCAACATTAACTATGACGTGCAGCATGCTGTTGACAAATGCACCGAGCTGCCTCATGATTACGAAAAAACTCCATCCTTTAAGTTGTTGTTGCTCTTCTTTTGTGTCTTGATGACTCCACTTTCCAGTTTCAGAGGAGTAAGCGTGCACTGACAATATCTCTCTCTTCAATCTATCCTCCTCTCCATCATCATCATCATCCTCATCCACAACCACTAAGAACTGAATTAGGTGAAAGTTTGACGAGACAGCCGGATCAAACACCAAATAGGTGGACGATGACAAAGCACTTGGCGGAGTAGGGTATGGGCACACAGCCTCCCACTGCTCCGTGGCGGGGTTACACACTATGTAATGCAGTACGACATCATCGAAATTGGAGTGCTGAAAAAGCAGGAGGCCATTGCAAGTCGCCACGCAGTCGAGGGCCTTGATCCCAGGCAGCTTCGTCAGGAAGTTGAAAGTTGGGTCGATGCTGAGAGGCACTGACGGAAGCAGGTCGAGGAAACCTCGAAGGCCGCCATCGCAGCCTGTGCCGTCTGCCCAGATTTCTTCGTCCATGAAGAAGAACCCTCGGAGGGTCCGAGGGTGCTCCTTGCGGTGGAGGAGCTCGTCGATGAGGCGGCACCACGCTTTGGAGACGCATTTGAAGCGAGGGAGGTCCAAAGCGATGCGCGAGAGTATCTCCAGAAAGAGGTCGTCGGGCAGCCCAGCCACCGCACTCTGATTGGGGTTCGGGCAGTCCATGCCGCCGGCCCCGGCAGCGAGTGGAAGCGAGCTGCGACGGCGGTGACGGGGCCAGAATCTCTCTTGATTCCCGGTCCCAGAAGGGAATGGAGCAAGCTGCGATACACATCCAAAATGAAGGAAAAAAAAAGGGTTACATAATGACAAGCACCGCATCACATGAGTTCGGAAGAGAGATTAACCAGAAATTGTTCACATGGGGACTTGGTCAGTTGGAGGTACCTGGCCTTCGGATCCGGCGTGCTGGGGACGCGGCGTGCAGGCTGGAGCGGCTGCGGCGCGAACGCGTGCAGGGGAGCCGGGCAGGCCGGTGGAGAGGATGGGAGCGGATCCGTAGGAGGCAGGGGATGCGCCGCCTCCTTGAGCTGGAACGCACGGGGGCAGGGGATGCACCGGCGAGGAGAGGGACGGATGCGCCGCCGCTGGTGAGGAGGAGAGCGGGTCCGGAGGGATGCGGCCGCCGCCTGCGCCGGCGAGGAAAATCTCGGGATGCGGCGCCGCCGGCCCGAGCAGCGTCGCCTCGCCCCCCAACCCTATCGTTAGAGCCCGCGCTCGCAAGGGAGGTCGGGCTTTTCTCTTTTGATTTGTTTTAGCAATTGGTCGGGGCTGATTAGACACTGCACGGGCTGCGTGTTCGGCCCATGCAGGAGCTGATGAGTGAAGTGTTTTTTTTTCTCTAACTTCTTTTTTTTTTGAACGGTTCTCTAACTTCTTATGACTGAAGTCGGAGCCGGCGTGGTTGGAATTCTATTCGATGTTGGTATTGAACTTTTTTAAAAAAAAAACGTTGAAAAGCATTTTATGCCTGACTTATATTAAGGAAACCAAAGACACGATACAGAAACTATGGCCAGTTAGATATTTGGTCTGATCAAGTAGCTACAAACCACCGGTCAGATGGGGATTTAAATGTAGACGATGGGATCCAACGTCGGCGAGCGGCCTGCCGAAGAGAGGGGCGAGAGAACGGGGCACTGACCCCGTCCTCCATTTTTTTCCCTTGTATGTTTTGCAATGACCACTCATTGCCTGGGCCAGATCAAGACAGAAGGTTCACGAGAATAGTGGGCCCTGTATTGAGATGAACGAGGGCCTCTATTGAGGGGTTGGGTTTGCAGTATTTATGAATTTAATGACGATGTACAGCCAATGTGGTTATGCAGCAGGATATGATGCTCAAAAAAAAGGAAAGAAAAAGGTTATGCAGCAGGATGAGTTGACAGATTCAGTGGCTAGGTAATGTCCATCGACTTTCTTTCACCATATCATTGCTGGTTGTGGGGTTATTAGTACTACTATTAACCCGAGATGTGTTATCCTGACACATTTGCACGTACGGATGAAATGAACGGCGACGTCGGCGAGGACTGTCATCATTCATTCCATGGTGTAGTAGTAGTAATTTCTAATGACTGTAGTTTTTTTTTAACTGCGTACGACGTGTACTTTGCTCGAATCAAATGGTGAGAAAATAGTAAAAGCCAGGTGGGTGTATAAAAAAAGAACTACTTCTACATTCGGTGGCAACCACGGCTGCATGGCATTCGTCCCAAAAAAAAAAAAATACACGGCTGACCAAGACAAGATCCTCAGACGAGCTTTTTCGAGAAAAGTGAAAGGTTCTCCTCAGACGGGAAGGGTAGATGCGGTCCTAAAGGCTACAGTATCTCCGAGATGCCGTCGCACACACAGACCTCCGGATGAGAAAGTGTCGTCACGGTCAAGTGGAAGAATACACACGTACAGTTCGTTTTTTTTTTTTTGCGAGGGACACGTACAGTTCGTTCTCTTTATTGTACAGAGGAAACAAATTGTTACGGTATTACAAACCTTCGTTCACAAATAATTGGTAATTTTGACTTTTTCAATCAGCATTTGACCATTCGTCTTTTCTACATCTATTTTTGCAACTACATAGGAACACATGTTTGAAGTATTTTTTATTACAAATTTATTAATACAATTGTTAGCATTGGTAACTAAAATTTAAAAAGTTATTGTCAGTCAAAGTGTAAACAGTAAAAGTCAACATTGCCAAGTATTTGTGAACAGAGGTTACTACTTAGCACTTGAAATTCTTCTCGCAAGGTACAGTTGCTAGTATGATCTCCACAGTACTACTACCAACCAGGCCGTTGTTCGATCGATGAGGTCACAAAAGCTGAGGCCTGAGGACAGCGGCAAACTGGCCCTCCGGTCCCGTGTGCGTGCGTGTGGTCACCACCGGCCGCACTGCCCCTTTGGTCGTAAAATTCGTCCCACGGCTCGCACCTCAGCCAGTGACGGTGCACGAAAGTACACGTGGCGTACCGATTCCAGACACTGTTGGGCGATGCTCCTCTGATCCTCTATCTCCTCTGCCGTGGCATCGCCTCCTCTGCGGCCATGATGCCATCGCCAGCTGGTCAAAGGTCAAGCCGCTGCTGCTGCTGTGGTCTCCTACCTCCTAGCTAGTGGGGGCTCTGCTGATCGCAGCTGGACCGGAGCCATTTCTTGCTTGCCATGGCTACGAGCACGATCCCAGTGATCCCAACAAACAGACAGCGAGACCGCCGCACATGTATAGTAAAAAATTTGGCACTATGAAAACCTGAACGTGGAGTCGCGCGTGGCCGCACACGCGCGGGCCGGGGCCCGGGGGCCACGCCGGCGCCGTCCCGCCGCTGTCCGTCTACAGGAAGCCGTCGCCGTCGACGACGACATGGACGTGGATCAAGGACCACGCGATTCAGAATACCACGGCCGGATCTGCATGTCCAGGCCCCGGCCTTTACCACACCGCATCCATCCATCAGAGAAAATTTTATTTAAAAATGGCTGCAGCGGCGCGCGCTCAATTCGGCTCGATTTCAGGTCGTCGTCGACGACCTGCACTGGCACTGCACCCATTCATGGCTGGGCCCTGGTGGTCTCGACTCGATTCAGGTCGTCAGGTCAGGGGCTCTCAGGGCCAAAGCTTAGCTGTCCCAATTTGGTGAGGCAACAGAGCAAATTACAGGGGTGTCCTCTTCAATCTTCATTAGCGCGCGAACCTGATCGAGTTCTCAGTTAGTTGCAGGTCACCCTCCCAAAACGTATTCCCTTCCTCGACTCGCCGCACAAACAAACATTTTCTATTTATTGGTATATGACTCAGGTGTACTCATCAGCAGGTGAAGAACAAACGAACTTATCCAAATTATTATGCACCTCGTTTTCATATCGACGGCGATTGGAGCCATAATTGGCCTTCGAAATATCCGGCGAGATATTATATCTATCTGAAGGTTCTAGAAGCTCCAGCTACCACCAACACCTTATCCACAACTGTTGTACAGTGACGTCGGAGTGTTATTTCTCGGTAACCGACTCCAACGGCATACGGAGAGCATGCTTCGTTTCGTCTCGTCTCGTCTTTTCTAACAAGGAGTGCCTGCCTACCAGAAAGCTAGCCTAGATCCATCTCTTTTCCCTAAAGAGGAAATCAAGGTCTTAAAGAACACATCAAGTGGTGAAGGAACTGGTAATTGGTGTGCATGCAAACAGTTACGCCATCAATTGGTGATGACACAGTCTATTGAGGTTTTTGCAGTTCATATATATATACTAGCTGTGTGCCCGTGCTTTGCCACGGTAAGACCATGGTTACAATTTCGCTACATTATACAAATATTTAGGATCGCCTTTTATTACCAAGCCTCTTCACTGCATTACGCAAGTACATGGGAATTTTCATGTCAGTATAAGCAATATTAAAATTTATTAGAAAAACAACTTCACCTTATGTTTTGTCCTAAGTTAAAACAATGTGTGAACTAAAAGTCAAGTGCCGTGAATGACCACTAAATAACATCTCATGCCATTTTTTTTCTAGAGAAAAGATCACAAGCCAGGCATTAGTACACATATATCCTAAGTTTTTTTTAAATCCTTGTACACGGTGTTACTACCTCCATTCCATAATAGTTGTCGTTGTTGACTTTTGATCATCACGTTTGACCGTTTGTCTTATTCAAATTTTTTTGTAAAAATTAAAACAAATATGTCATGATTAAACTAATTCTGATGAAAAAACATGTGATGAAGAAATAATTAATGTTTGCACGAAGAATTCAAATGAGACGAATGGTCAAACGTGACAATCAAAAGTCAACAGCGACAACTATTTTGGGACGGAGGTAGTAATATGTTTCACTGGTCAATTATCCGTGACCTCAAGAATTTTCGAGAAAAAAAGGCAGCGCCACGCCGCGACCAGTGCATTCGTATAGCTTCAGTGGGTCCCACTGAAATTAAAATATTACGAAAATTGAGTACTCCGCTGAGCCCGTCGGCCATTGCAGGTTGTCTTGTTCGGTTGTTCCTCTATCCTGAAAGCACCGCCGGCGCCGCTAGAATCCTCCGCCCCCGCTGCCACCGGAAGCCAATCAGAAGTAGATCCATCTTGATACGCATCATCCGCAGCCCCTCACAGCCTTGCTCCCACAACCAGTCTCCTGCACCGCACAGAAAGTGCCTTCAGAGCAGCTCGCGCGCTCCTGACATGGGAGATAGACTTGCGACCTTGAGGGCTCGGTGGCACATCTTTGGGAGATCTCGGTGGCGGGCACGGAGGCGGCAATCGGCAGCTGGGCGCGCTCGGCCTCGCAAGCTGCTGTGTGGAGGGAGGGAGAGGATATGGATATGGAGGCAGAATGGGCGCAACCTGCTGGAATGTGGGCCCACCTGTCGGCGCACATAGCAGGGCAGGAGAGGACGAGGGTGACGGACCAACCATTCACCACCAACTCCCTTATTTATATATGGTAAAGATATACATCCTGGTGCAGTAAAGCGCAGGTGCGGTCTTCCTCATCCAGGTGCCTGGTCTTTCGGTTCTCCTGAAAAATGATTGTTTTCAAAAAGGATGTGAGAGACGTTTTAGTCAAGTAGTAAGCCTGTTCGTTGGCTCTAAATTTTAGATGAGAGAGAAAAAATTCTTACCATTTAGGAGTACTAAACAAAGTCTACTTACAAAACTAACTGCAGAACCTCCCATCTAATTCGCGAGACGAATCCAACGAGGGTAATTATGCGGCGATTAGAAGACAGTTACTGTAGCATCACTGTTTCAAAATATATATTAATTAGGCTCATTAGATTCGTCTCGCGAATTAGAGAGGGGGTCGTGACATAGGTTTTGTAATTAGACTTTGTTTAGTACTCCTAAATGGTAAAAACATTTTCTCTCTCATCTAAAAATAATAGGCAACGAACAGGCTCTAAGACGATAAGATGAGATAGCCTCTAGGAGCTAACTCGCATCACTGTAAAATCGAAAAGTAAACTTTCTATGCACTCTGAAATTGATCGGGTTTTATTTATGGGTCTATGATGGATCCATTGACCATCACTGGGTCCTTACATTGTCCAATGACTCTAATCTTGTGACCCTCAGCATATCTGACCTTATGTCCATACTTGTATTTTCTTATGTACTCACTTTGGACCATTTTATTTATGTTTGTCTCCGCTTATGCCTATCTTAAAAGGCACCGTACGCAGGACGCTGTTAAGTGATTAGGCAATCTATATGGACCACCTACCTGTATTTTTTAGTGAGTTAATATATTAATTCTTCATTCGCAATTTGTGATATTGTACTAGTACTTTCTCTCCATTAAAAGTGCATATAGAGTCCCTCGGAAAGAAAAATACATATAGAGTGTCAAGAACAAATATATAGGTACAAAAACGGACACAAAACCATCCCCACGAACCCTAACCCAGGATCAAGAAACTCCAAAATGCCACGTCCCGTCGTCTCCACTGCGGGCGATCCGTGCCGTCCGTTTCGCCGGGCGACATGGACGACTATGCAGCCACAGCTCCAAACCCACACCCCTGACGACACATCACACGAGCGCAACAGTATTCGCAGCTTTCCTATGTTCGTCTCGTCTCTGGCCATGATCACCTAGCCAAAAGCTCCTCTCGCTCTTCCCCCAGATTCCCGCTCCCTCGCCTCCTCTCCTCCCTCTCTCTAGCCTCTGGCCTCTCCTTGTCCGTGGCGCTGTGCGGCACCAGGCGCGGGCGCGGGGGGCACAGGCTTCAACAGTTGGGAGTGGGACTACTGGGCTATATTGAAGAGGGCAGCAGGAAGGCTGCAAAGCTGGCGGGTTCTCGTGCCCACTGCAGTGGAGATTCCCCTCTCCATTTCCCAATTATGGACATACATCAGCGAGCCGGAGAAGACTGAGGCCCGCTCGCCATTGCTCCCCTTGAGGTATGAGGCTGGAATTTATCTCTCATCCCTCTGAAATCTAACCAATATCAGATCTTTTGAGGACTCAAGCTGGGGGAATGGGGAGAGCCGGGATCTTGCCGGCTGCCTCTCAATCCTTTCCTGGTTTCTTGGGTTCTTTTTTTCGGTGTCAGTTGTTTAATTCATGATTGCATTTGTTATTAGTTTGGTCAGATTCTGTGTTCAGCGAGCTGTGTGCTTGGTTTGTTAATCTGTTCTAGGTCCCTAATGCCATGGAAATATGTTCTCGATGCTGCTTAGCGTAGTAGAGTTCAAACAGCTAGGAATGGTTTCTCTTCTTTTGCCTTTGTTTTTTTGGGTCTAGTCCCTTTCTTACCTTTTTCAGTTAGCATTAGTTAGTGAGTTCGCTTGTTCCTATTAATCTGCTCTGGGTACAAAATGTCCTGCAAAGTGAGTTTCTGATGTTTTAGAGCAATCTTGGAGCTTTCATCCGAGTCGTGCTAGACTTTTGTGTTCATTCCTCCTCTCTCGGGATTTGGGAAATGCGTGGAGGTAGCATTGCTCATCTGCTTATTCCAGACTTAGCAAGAACAAGTGCTTCATTCATTTCGGCCACCAAATACCAATTCCATGTTGCGGTTTTTGTGCCTTCTGCTCCTGCTTTTCTCTTTCACGAAAGTACACGATGACTAAAATTGTGTAGGTCCTACCGTTTGCCCAAAATGAGACTATCATTGCAAGTACTTTTCATGTGGGTTTATGCCAATTCCTGTGATGAAAGGGAGAGAATATGTGCCAGCCCTTAGACTTCATGGCCCTAGTTTCATAAATCGTCAAGTTTCGATCGCCTTTATAGAACAAGGGGCGCAGACCTGAGCCATGGCTTTTGCAGATACCTCTTATCTATTTATTTCTATTCTATATATCAGATGCACCATTCATATGGATCATATTCTTCGTACAGCTGATTGGTGGGGCATGCCTATTCTGGCATATGCCAGAGATATATTCAGATTGCTTTGTTTGCTTGGCTCTCCTTCCAAATTATGCAGAACATATTCCGGAAGAATATCAGGCTGCTCCACATGTAGTTGTTTATTCTCAGATTCGTTGTTTTGACCATAGATTGCCCCATCCATTTGGAGTCTATAAATTGGAAACACATTCACAAGATTAGTGGCTTTTGATTCTTTTGGACATTGAACTTTAGGCTATATTAGTCTTGAATATCATGTTCTCTCTGACTTCTTGCTTCTCATTTTTTGGGGCCATATCTTCTCCTATCTATTGTAGGTCCGCAAGTTTTTGGGCACAATGAGGCCTTCAGATGACAGGGCGCAGCTCTCAGGCTTTGCACAATCGGAAGAGTCATCACTTGAAGAGGGGCATTGCAACCATCAGCAGTCATTCCCTTGTTCTCCATCAATGCAACCAATTGCTTCTGGGTGCACACACACAGAGAACAACGCAGCATACTTCTTATGGCCGACGTCAAACCTACAACATTGTGCTGCCGAAGGGCGTGCAAACTACTTTGGCAATCTTTCAAAAGGTCTTCTGCCCAAGTCTGGGCGGTTGCCCAAGGGCCAACAAGCAAATAGCTTGCTTGACCTTATGACTATTAGAGCTTTCCACAGCAAGATATTGCGCCGTTTTAGCCTTGGGACGGCAGTGGGCTTCCGCATCAGGAAAGGGGTTCTGACGGATATTCCAGCTATTCTTGTCTTCGTTGCTCGCAAGGTTCACAAGAAGTGGCTTATTCCAGTGACGCAGTGCCTTCCTGCAATTGTTGAGGTAGGTAAAAATCAGTTCACATGCATTTTAGATTATCGTACTAGCTTAGTGTTTTCATCGAATTAGTTTTGTCATGGCCCGAATAACTTTCACTTAGCTGGATCATTGACAGGGTCCAGGAGGTGTTTGGTGTGATGTTGATGTTGTTGAGTTTTCCTACTATGGTGCACCAGCTCAAACTCCGAAAGAACAAATGTTCAGCGAGCTTGTTGATAGGTTATGCGGCAGTGATGAATGCATAGGTTCAGGCTCTCAGGTACACCTTTGTTCTTTTCTGCATTGTTCAGACTCACATGGATTAAGTGGATCATGCTACCACGTGACATAATTGGATCCTACCATGCAATATGTCTTGTTAAAGAAGCCACTTTGAATCCTGCAAATGTTCAGTTCTTCTGTTAAGCAATTAGAATGATGTGTCGCGGACGTTTAGGAGTGCGCAGGGGAGAGTGCAAGAGCAAGCGGGCTTGAGGAATGGAACGCAGGGGATAACGGGAACGAATTGGCGTTGAGCTGTTCTCGCCGGACGGCGGAGGAACGTCCTCCGCCACCGTGTCGAAGAACAACCCACCGCTAGGGAGATTGTATTTCTTCGATGCCTTACAACTGAAATCCTCTCGGCCTTTATACGTTAGGCCGGCTAACTAAGCTGCTAAACAAATGCCACTAATTCAGCTAACAAACCTACTGAACTCTCCCTGGTTATTAGCTAAAACTCCTGCGCCGTGCTTAGCCACTTTGATTGCCCGCCGTGGCCTTGGTTGCGCGGCGCCGTCGCACGTACTTGCGACCCACAAATGCATCCACAACACTTCCCTCCTTCCCAAGAAACAGCTCGTCCGCGAGCTGGAACACTGGATAAGCTCGCTTGAAGTCCTCCAACTGTTCCCATGAAGCGTCCGCGGCGCTACGCCCAATCCACTGCACTAGCAACTCCCAAACACCGCGGTTCAGGCGCGCACGAATCACCTTGTCCGGGGTCGGTATGGCGCGTCCATGGAGAATGTCCGGCAAAGGCACCACCGCCTCAGGAGGCGTTCCCTCGAACTTCTTGAGCAGTGACACATGGAAGACATCGTGAATTCGAGCTTTGGGAGGAAGCTGCAACTTGTACGACACCGCGCCCACCCGCTGCTCCACCTTGAACGGCCCATAGAAGCGAGGACCGAACTTTGACGACGCCGCTGGCTTGATGCTGGACGCGGATCGCTGCTGCAGTTTCACCAAAACCCAATCACCAACAGCATACGTGACTTCCCGGCGAGATTGGTCCTGGTAGCTTTTCATCGTCACTTGGGCCTGCACCAAACGATCCCTGATCTCCAGTAGAAATTGATCCTGGTCCTGCATCTGCTGGTCTACGGCAGCCCGCGCGCCGCGCCGCGCTCATAGGACAGCAGCGTGGGAGGGTCACGGCCGTACACGACGCGGAACGGGGAACACTTCACCGCCGTCTGGTAGGAAGAATTGTAGCAATATTCTGCCCATGGAAGCCACTGCAGCCACGACTGCGGCCGATCGCCGGCCAGGCACCTGAGATACATCACGATCACTCTGTTGGTGACTTCCGATTGTCCGTCCGTTTGCGGGTGAAAAGCCGAGCTCATGTGAAGCTTGACACGGGCAAGATTAAAGAGCTCCGTCCAGAAAGCGCTGGTGAAGATAGTGTCCCTGTCACTGACGATGGAACAGGGGAAACCGTGCAGTCGCATCACACCCTCAAAGAATGCCTTGGCCATCGACGCCGCCGTGTACAGATGGCCCAACGCGATGAAATGGGCGTATTTGGAGAAGCGATCGACGACTGTGAGGATGATAGATTTGCCGCCGACCTTCGGGAACCCCTCGACAAAGTCCATGGCGATGTCACTCCATACGGCCGACGGTACGTGCAGAGGTTGTAGTAGGCCCGCTGGGTGCAAATGTTCCGACTTGTTTCTCTGGCAGACGGCACAGCCCCGCACAAAATCCCGCACCTGGCGCAGCGCGTGAGGATTGTAGAATGACGCGCGCCAGCGATGAAGTGTCTTCTGGGAGCCCTCGTGGCCGCCCTCATGTGCGTCTGCCAGCAGCTGTGGCCACAGCGCCGAGGCGTCCGGCACGTACACCTTGCCCTTGAACAAGAGCAGGCCATCAGCTTCCGTCCAGCCCTCGTCTGCAGTTCCCGCGAGCAGCTTGGCACGAACATCGGCCGCTTGCGGGTCAGTGTCCAGCTCCGCGCGCAACGTGTCGAACACGGCGAATGTGGGCGCTGAGAGCGAGCACACTGCAGCAGCCTCCTCGTCGCGCCGGGACAGCGCATCAGCCACCACGTTCAGCTTCCCGGGCCTGTACTCCACAGCAAGGTCATAGCCAAAGAGCTTGCTTACCCTAGTGTGCTGCGGAATCGTCGTCAACCGCTGGTCGAGGATGAACTTGAGACTGTAGTGGTTCGTGCGCACCGTGAATGGCCGCCCCCACAGATAGGGCTGCCAGTTGCGCACCGCCTTGACAAGGCCGATGAGCTCACGCTCGTAGGTGGGTAGCTTCGCATGGTGCGGCGCGACCGCACGACTGAAGAATGCGATCGCACCGTCGCCTTGGTGTAGGACGGCGCCGAACCCCGCCCCGGACGCATCGCAGTTGACGATGAAACGCTTGTCGAAGTCAGGCATCTGTAGGAGAGGCGCCGTCATCAGGGCCTGCTTGAGTGCCAGGAACGCGTCCTCTGCTGCTTCGGACCAAGAGAAAGCTTCCTTCTTGAGAAGCGCCGTGAGCGACGCCGCCACAGCGCCGTAGCCCGCAACAAACTTGCGGTAGTAGTTCGTGAGCCCAAGGAAGCCGCGCAGCCCTTTGATCGTGCGCGGTTGCGGCCAGGCCTCCACAGCTGCGACCTTGGCAGGGTCCATCGACACGCCATTCGCCACGACGACATGCCCCAAGTAGGACACGGACTCCTCGCCAAAGGAGCACTTGGATCGCTTCAGCGCCAGTTTGTGCTCGCGCAACACTTGCAGCACGACCTTCACATGTTGTAGATGCTCTGCCCACGAACGACTGAAGACCAAAATATCATCAAAAAACACAAGGACAAATTTGCGAATAAATGGCTTCAGGATCTCGTTCATCATCGGCTGGAACGTGGAAGGTGCGTTCGTGAGGCCGAATGGCATCACGAGGAACTCGAAGTGGCCTTGATGCGTCCGGAATGCGGTTTTGTCGATGTCGTCCGGATGCATCCGCACCTGGTGGTAGCCGCTGCGCAAGTCCAGCTTGGTGAAGAAGCATGCGCCGCGCAGCTCGTCCAGCAGCTCGTCGACGATCGGGATCGGGAACTTGTCCTTCACCGTCAACCCGTTCAGCTCGCGGTAGTCGACGCAAAACCGCCACGTGCCATCCGCCTTCTTGACGAGGAGGACCGGGGAGGAGAACGCCGACGTGCTTACGCGAATGATGCCCTGCGCGAGCATGTCGTCGCATTGCTTCTCGATCTCATCTTTCAGCAACTGGGGGTAGCGGTACGGGCGCACCGCAACAGGGGCTGAATTTGGCAGCAGCCTGATGCGATGATCTTGGCGTCGTGGTGGTGGGAGGCCGCATGGTTCTGCAAAGAGGTCGGCGAACGAGGACAGCAGAGCGTCCATCAGTTCCCGAGCCATGGTGAGGGCCGAACATCGCGCGGTCGTACCGCCAATGCCGGTCCAGCGCACCGTGTCGCCATGGCGCCAGAACGACATCGTTAATTCTTCAAAGTTCCACAAAATTGGCCCGAGCGAGCGCAGCCAGTGGACGCCCAGGACAACATCGAAGCCCGCGAGAGGAGCGCGTAACAGTTGATGTCGAACTCCTCCTCATCGATCTGGATCTTTGTGTTGGTGCAGACGCCGGTGCTGGGAACGCGATCGCCGTTGGCGACCTTGACGGACAGCCCCGATCGCGGCGAGATGGGGAGGCCGAGGCGCTGCGCGACACGATCCTGAATGAACGTGTGTGTTGACCCAGTATCAACCAGCGCTGTGAGAGTAACACCGGCGATGACCACTTTCAGCTTCATGGTGTCAGCCACATCAAACCCAGTCAGCGCGTGCAAGGAGATGCCCAATTCTTCTGCCACCTCTTCCACGGTTACATCATCGTCGAGCTCCAGGAGAAAGACGCCCTTGCCATGGCACTTGTGACCGGGCACGTACTTCTCCGGACAATAGTAGCATTCGCCGCTGGCATGTTTGGCCGCCATCTCCTCTGGTGATAGGCGCCAGAAGCGAGAGCGAGCAGCTGCGCCCGTCGTGCCCGCTGCTTTGGGTGCTGCCGCAGTTGTTGCAGGGGCTGCCGCAGATGAGGCCGCAGTTTTCGTCGCCGCGGTTGAGGGACGCGGCGTGGAGCGCGGCGCCGAGTGCCTGGTGGAGTCGTCCGCGGTGCCGCGCTGCTCGTAGGCGCGAGCCAAACTCATCGCCGTCTGGAGATTCGTTGGTGCTTGCAGTTCCACGTCGGTGCGTAGAGGCTGCCCCAGGCCGGCGGTGAACAAATTGATCTGGTGGGGGACCGAGAGGTCGTCGCAGCGACACAGCAGGGCGAGGAATTGCCGTTGGTAGTCCTCCACAGAGCCCGTGCGGCGGAAATCCTTCAGCTCGGCCAACCCATTAGCACGGATAGGCGGGCCGAAACGTAGATTGATGAACTCGGAGAAGCGCGGCCACGACAGGATGCCATGATCGCGTTCCAACGCGTAGTACCACTGCGCCGCAACGCCCTCGAGGTGCAGGGATGCGAGCCACACCTTCTCCATTTCCATGGTGCGCATGCCGCGGAAGTACGACTCACACTTGGTGAGCCAAGTGAGGGGGTCCTCCTCGCCATCGTACTTGGGTAAGGAGACCTTGGGGAAGCGCGTCGCGGGTCGGCGATCGTCCTCACGCCAGCCGTTGTAGCCGCCGCCGCCGCCGCCGCCACCGCCGCCGCCGCCGCCATGAAGATAAGGTGGTTGGCGATGAGGTGACGCCGAGCCGGACGATCCGTCGACAGGATGGGCTTGTTCCTGGTTGGCGAGGCGGTTGCTGAGGTCCGTCATGCGGGAGTTCATCGAGGCCACTTGGGCGATCAGGCGATCGATCTTCTCAGAGTCGGTCAGGTCCTCAGGACGCGTCTCGTTGCCGGCCATGGATGGCGATGCGCGAGATGAATCTGATACCAAATTGATGTGTCGCGGACGTTTAAGAGTGCGCAGGGGAGAGTGCAAGAGCAAGCGGGCTTGAGGAATGGAACGCAGGGGATAACGGGAACGAATTGGCGTTGAGCTGTTCTCGCCGGACGGCGGAGGAACGTCCTCCGCCACCGTGTCGAAGAACGACCCACCGCTAGGGAGATTGTATTTCTTCGATGCCTTACAACTGAAATCCTCTCGGCCTTTATACGTTAGGCCGGCTAACTAAGCTGCTAAACAAATGCCACTAATTCAGCTAACAAACCTACTGAACTCTCCCTGGTTATTAGCTAAAACTCCTGCGCCGTGCTTAGCCACTTTGATTGCCCGCCGTGGCCTTGGTTGCGCGGCGCCGTCGCACGTACTTGCGACCCACAAATGCATCCACAACATAGAATTCTTTTGACCTGTAAGTAACTGCCAAGCGGCTAACATGTCAAATATTCGAGGTACTGCGGTTTGCTTAAAACTTTGGACATTCAAATCTGGATGACTTTTCAGCAGTCAGGCATTTTATGTGTGCCTATATTTCTTTAGTCTAAGATTTCCGTTCTCGCCTCTTCTATTTGAAACAAACATACTGTTTTTCTGTCGACATTTTTTCTTTTTTTTTTTGTCAAAATATTTTTAGATTCAATAGGACATCTGAATCAATACAAGTTAAGCAGCTGGCAGTGCCTTGTGATGATGTCATGATTCAAGAGGCCATATGAGAACTTCCTGCTTATAGATATTATTTTGTTGTTTTAGGTTGCAAGCCAGGACACTTTTGGAACTTTGGGTGCAGTTGTAAAGCGGCGAACTGGCAACAAGCAGGTTGGTTTCCTCACCAATCGACATGTTGCAGTTGACTTGGACTATCCAAACCAAAAGATGTTTCACCCCTTGCCACCAAATCTTGGGCCCGGTGTTTATCTTGGAGCTGTAGAAAGGGCAACATCTTTTATCACGGATGATGTTTGGTATGGAATTTATGCTGGAACGAACCCAGGTAATGCAGTTACAAGTTACCAGTAAATATAGATGTCTTGCAGTGTTAGTTCGTCGGTATAATTTTGCCTACTTGAACTCAAGATGCCATAATTGACTGATCTGTTCATATCAAGCAAGGTTCAACATTTGTGATTTTTTTGATGAAATTGCCAGTCGAACTATTGTCAATTTTCTCTCCATGCTGCAAGCGAACAAAATAGTGATGGTATCATTATGGGAAAATAATACTAGTCTTTTTTTTAATCAAAGAATAAAGTAAAATTTGTGTTCTGCTGGTAAAGTAGTACAGTTACCTATTGTTTTGTTGATTATTCCAAATGATTGTACTTTCCCTTCTAATTCCCAAACATACATGCTACATTACAATGGGCCTGCAGAGACATTTGTGCGAGCCGACGGAGCATTCATCCCATTTGCCGATGACTTTGACACCTCGACTGTCACAACTACAGTTAGGGGTGTTGGTGACATTGGAGATGTCAAGTTTATAGATCTGCAATGTCCTCTTAAAAGCCTAATAGGGAGGCAAGTATGCAAAGTTGGCCGAAGTTCTGGACACACTACTGGAACTGTGGTGGCTTATGCCCTCGAATATAATGATGAGAAAGGAATAAGCTTCTTCACAGACCTCCTTGTTGTTGGTGAGAACCGCCAAACATTTGATTTGGAAGGCGATAGCGGAAGCTTAATCATCCTGACGGGCCAAGATGGTGAGAAGCCACGTCCTATTGGTATAATATGGGGTGGCACAGCAAACCGTGGGAGGCTAAAGCTTACAAGTGACCACGGGCCTGAAAATTGGACTAGTGGGGTCGATCTTGGCCGCCTTCTGGATCGCTTGGAACTTGATCTTGTCATAACCAACGAATCACTCAAAGGTAGATCCTCTCCTCCATTTCAATTCTTGTGTTTTATTCGTTCTCGCAGTTCTGTTTGCGTATCCTGAAAGTACAATGTACTGTTCAGAATTTGAAATACTAGAACTTCCAATATATTTCCATACTTTCTTAATCAATTTTGCATGTTTTTGTTTTTCTATTCACTATACAAAGCTGACAAAATTTGTTGGGGATAAAGAATCCGTGCAGCAGCAGAGGATTGCTTTGGTGGCTGCAGCAAACTCTGCCGTTGGAGAGTCTTCAACAGCAGCTGTTACTGTCCCAGAAGAAAAAGTAGAAGAGGTTTTCGAGCCCTTAGGGATCAAAATTGAGCAGCTGCCTCGGCCTGACATCCCAGCCTCTGGAACTGAAGGGGAGGACGCAGCTGTGATCAATGTGGAAGAGCATCAGTTCATATCAAATTTTGGCGGCATGACCCCCGTGCGTGACGACGAGGATGCTCCAAGGCACATCGCCAACCTGAATAATCCATCCGAGGAAGAACTGGCCATGTCGCTGCACCTAGGCGACCGGGAGCCCAAACGGCTTCGCACTGACCCGGAATCAGAACTTGATCTGGAGAAGTAAAGTGCTTGTTCTGGCACTTCCGGACGATCATGCGGGCTATCAGGACTTGTATGCCAAGACCCCTACGGCTGAACAACCTGCAGTATTAGCTTAAACTAGCTGCTTCCTGGCAAAGTTATCGTGTACTCTGGCGAAACTTTTTCCCATCCCTTGTAGGATGCCTGCTGTTATCCTGCAGTTTTGTTGAGCTTACGAGAAATTTGAATCTCCTGTGTTGGCGGACAATGCAATTATTCATGGCGCTTCAATGTTGTATTATCTAAAATGACATTTCAAGGTTAGCTTATGGAGATCTCCTGTACTCATTTCTTTTTCTTTTTTTTTCTTTTTTTGATGGATCCTGTACTCATTTCTTGAAGGAGAAACTGCAGTTTTTACCGGCCTGAGGGGGCTGCCATCAGTTATGTGGTTTGCTTGGTCACTGACGCCTCGGGCCCACTAGACAGGGACGGTCTGATCTTTTTTTTTTTTGGAACTGGGGACGGTCGGATCTAATCGCTAGATCCTCCGCTCAAAGCCTTATCCACAAGTTTTCGCGTGTGTACTTGGTCAAGAAGCTGCTTGACTGACACGTGGGGCCGCCCGCAGATTCGCCACGTTGATTCACTGACGATTATGGCCAGCATTGAAGGGCCCCCGATGTCAGTAAGAGACGCAGATGGACGGTAAGACGAAGGCACGTAACCGTTTTGGTTGCTTCGTGTTGCTTGCTCCGTTGGGTGCGGCGCTAGAGTACGGGACGGGATTCATTGCGAAACCCTCACGTCTCCGGAACCTCACCACCGCCCAATTTCTGGAAGCGAATAAACGCCGGAATAGTTCAGCCACAATCCGTACTCTTTCCTAGTCCCCCGATTGGCTCCAACTTCGTTCCTGCGATCGTAGCTGGTTGGCGGGAACGCTCCAGTTAGCTCTTGCCTGAGCAATCTGTGGAGTCAGAGTTGTCCGGGGTTTCTTTATCCTTCGTTGGAGTTCCAATTTGCTTGGGGGCAAATTTACCGCGGCAGCTAATGTTGACCGCTCCGGTTTGATACAATCTCCTGTCTCTCTCGCTAAATCGGTCCGGTGTGTGGCGTGATTTGCCCCCAAAATCTGCATGCCTTGCTGTTTGCTGAAATTGCCCCCTTTTTTGTCGGCGAAGCGAATTGCGACTGTGCGAGGCGCCTGTAAAAATCTCAAGTTTACCTTAGCTCGATCCCTTGCAGTTTGCTGAAACTGCCCATCTTTCTGAGCCATTGCAGCTGAATTAGAGCTTCAGAGGAAACTCCTCCGCTGGTGCCAGTTTTTTGGGGGTGAATTTGGAAGTATAAGATTTTATTTTCCTGTGCCGATGACTCTAATTGAGGAGTTGATTCGGGCTATAGAGCTCTGGCTGCGGATAGCAAAAGAGCAGGTGCCCCTGGTGGATCCCACCCTTGACCCTGTGCTACTCGTTCCTGGTATTGCCGGATCCATTCTTGAAGCTGTTGATGATGCTGGGAACAAGGAGAGGGTGTGGGTGCGCATCCTTGCCGCGGAGCATGAGTTTCGAGATAAGCTCTGGTCCAAGTTTGATGCATCTACTGGTATGAGCTGTACTCTTGTCCATTGTTTACATTTTGCTGTCTAAACTTTGATTTTGGATGGCATTCATTTGCTTATTTTGCATGACTTGCTGAAATCGAAACAGAGGATGATGCTAGAATGTTAAGCAGAGAAAATAATGATGATAGGAGTTTAGATAAGTCCTACGAACTTTCATAAAGAACGTCCATAAATAAGCATCTGAAATTTTGTATATCTTCTTGGCTTGCCAGCTTGGTGACCAAAATACAGGTTTAGGTCACTCCATATACGCTTTTGTTTGTTCGCTTCTGTTAGCAAAACTTTTGCTGTTTCCATGTCATGTGATGTAAGGTTATTCTGATGGACCAGGTAAAACTGTTTCTGTGAACGAGAAATCACACATCGTCGTTCCTGAGGACCGACATGGTTTGTACGCCATTGACACATTAGATCCAGACATGGTAAAACATTACTTCATCTGTTTAGCTAAAGATTTACTGCTGTTTTGTTAATTTAAGATTCATGTCAAACATTTCGTTGTTTGTAGAAGTATATGTGTATGGCTCCTTTTCGGTATTGTTTTTCTTAACTCATTGGTCTATCAAGAACACATCATGTGCGTCCAGTACCTATTAAAAGCCAAAAACAAAATCATGATTTTTTTTCTTTTGAGTGTTGTTGGCTAAACAGCGATTTGTTAGTTCTATCCGTAACTTTGAAGCCATTGATTAATGAACTTATGCTTACATCCCAGCAAAGTGACAAGCTGTACTACTGTGTACCTGATTTCATAGTTTACTGCGTTTGGGATTACAGATCATTGGTGATGACACTGTGTACTACTATCATGATATGATAGTGCAAATGATTAGATGGGGATATCAGGAAGGGAAAACTCTCTTTGGATTTGGTTATGATTTTCGGCAGAGTAACAGGTAAGTTGCCCACTTTATTCTTGTTGTCTCTATGCTCCTAGCTGTTGTCGTTTATACTGATTCTTAAGTTGATATTTCTCAGTACCTGAACATGTTTTGTGGGCTTGCTTATTCTCTAGTAGTTACCCACTCCGGTTTTTAATATTTGGTTTCAGGACAACTATTCTTAGTTCAGTTATTATTTTATTTTTTTAATCTTTGGTTCCTTATGACACCCTTCTTTCTTCAGGCTTTCAGAGACACTTGACAGATTTTCCAAAAAGCTGGAGTCAGTATACGAAGCTTCAGGTGGAAAAAAGATCAATCTCATTACTCATTCAATGGGAGGATTGCTTGTCAAATGTTTCGCCTCTCTTCATAGTGATGTGAGTACTTCTGTATGCCTTTTGGATCTTCGTTGAAATTTTTCCATAGTATTATGTGCTACTTGCAAGGACATAGCTCTTTTTTCTGAAACTGCTGTTTCCCTTGTATAGGTATTTGAAAAGTATGTCAAAAGTTGGATTGCAATTGCTGCACCATTCCAAGGTAATGATATCTTGGGTATCATTTCTCATAGGTTTATTATTCAAATAAATCATATTTGAAGATGCTTTTGGATGTTTTATGTTATCATTCTATTTTAATACTTCATACTAGCCTTTTAATCATTGATTCCTAGTAGTCTGTTAATGTGATTCTTTCACCTTTAAAAGTTTACATTTTTATGCCTTCCTTTCGTGAGTTTTCTTGCTTTACTTGTTACCTTAAATCATGTCTGCTAGATATTTTACATGACAACAAAGTGAAACTACTTCTTAATCACAGGTGCACCTGGGTACATAAATACTAGTCTGCTGAATGGGATGTCTTTCGTTGAAGGATGGGAATCGAAATTCTTTATTTCCAAGTGGAGTATGCAGCAATTGGTATGCTTTTCTATCCTATCTAATACTCTGGATGTATTTATGTGGATACCATGACTTTGGAAAGAAAGCTTAATTTTTTTTCTGCGCAGCTACTCGAGTGCCCATCAATCTATGAGTTGTTGGCAAACTCAAACTTCCACTGGAAGGACGCTCCTTTACTACAGATCTGGAGAGAGAAGTTGGATGACAACGGCAAACAAAATTCCTTGTTGGAGTCATATGAGCCAGCTGAAGCAATAAAGATGATCGAAAAGGCTCTTTCCGAGCATGAGGTGAGTTATTCGAGTTTCATATCTAGATAAAATTCAGCCTTACATCGATGCTTCTTCTGACAATAAAATTGTAATGGCAGATTGTCTCTAATGGGATACACATTCCCTTGCCCCTTAATTCGGATATACTGAAGTGGGCAAAGGAAACTCATGATATTCTATGCAGCACAAAGCTTCCAGAATCAGTGAAGTTCTACAATATTTACGGGATTGATTACGACACTCCACATTCTGTTTGGTACTTGCCCGTCTAGATATAATTATAAATTTAGTTTCAATTTTTTTATATACCAAGCAAAATCTCCATTGGTCTCCATTATATTAGGTGGAATCATGTGTTAATTTGCTGTTCATCACTGGCTCAATAAGGCGATGTGGATTTGTCAGACTAGAGCATGTCGGTAGTGTCAAATTTTATATCACTAGGATTGTAAACATGTGATTTGTTTAGATATTCTAGAATACAAAAGATGCCCTGAAAGCCCTAATTTGCTGGTAAGAATCAATTTAGTCAATGACCGTGCTCTAGGGCATGATAAAGATAACCTGTGTGTGACAGTCTATTAGCCAAACTTTGTACTAATAGTCTAATACCCATGTCTTTTGCAGCTATGGGAGTGAACACCATCCAATTTCGAACATCAGTCATTTGTTACACGCTCAGGTTAGTTCTTTCGCCAGTTGCGTTCCATGTAAATAAAGCTCTGGCTTCCTGGAGCAGAACAATCACTCCTTTTGGTATTGTGTCTGAGTATGTTCCTTTCCCTTCTTTCAGGGAAAATATGTCTACGTTGATGGTGATGGATCTGTCCCAGTAGAATCAGCAAAGGTCCTATATTATTGGTGTTTTAGCTTATTATTGAGAATTGAACGGAAAACATTTATTGAGAAAATTGAGTAGGAATGTTAATTTTGCAGGCGGACGGTCTTAATGCAGTGGCAAGAGTTGGGGTTGCTGCTGACCACCGAGGAATCATCTGCAACCACCAGGTTTTCCGTATCGTTCAGCACTGGCTGCACGCAGGAGAACCTGACCCATTTTATGACCCGCTCACGGATTATGTCATACTCCCAACAATCTTGGAGTTTGAGAAGTATCGTGAGAAACATGGGGATCGCACATCAGTTAAGGAGGATTGGGAGATCATCTCCCCTGGCGACGATGAAATAATAAGGCCAGCTGAGCTTCCTCCTATGGTCAGCAAGCTAACCGCAAGCCGTGAGGGCAAGGAGGGCTTGCTGGAAGAGGCGCAGGCTACCGTCATTGTTCACCCAGAGAACAAAGGGCGGCAGCACGTGGAAGTTAAGGCAGTTGGAGTGAGCCATGATGGCTAGCCATAGCAAAACACGCATATTATTTTATTATAAGCAGACTGTAAAGTGGATGTAAATATGCCCTGTCCAGGAAATTAGTCTTCAAATCTGTAAATATCTATGCTGTCTGTAAATATTCAGAACCGAAAAACAGGAGTACTGGTTATGAATACAATGTGTAAAGAGCAAAGAAGTGTCTGTACCGTTACCTGCAAAAAGCAATGATAATTATTTGTTTGTATATAGTGATCGAAACGTTTGGCTTTGTTGTGTATGCTGCAGCTCTGTTGGACATGCCGATGTTCTGTGTTAGCATCGTGGCATATTCTGCACCTTTTTTCTTAAGGCGTAAGAGTCAAATGTGAGGTCAAAGAGTATGCAGAATATGCCGTTTCTTCCAATGGATTTAGTCGTCCGGATATTTTGTCACACACATTAACGTGTTCATCGTTCGCTTTGGACTTTAAGCTGTCGCTTCCTATGACCATCAGTTTCTTCTGACATTATGGTGTGGGAAAGTGCGTTCTGACGTTGGGTGAAAGTAGCTGAAAACTCAGCACACACATTATCCGTGTGATTCCAAATCACGCACACGCAGCAAGGAGACGATCGAGAGGTGTATATGGGAAAGATTAAGAACAAAACCAAGCTGAGCACATCGTCGTACAGATCGATCACGATATACTTTGAACAGCAAAACCTCAGATTAATATAATAATCGCTAAAGATGTAGGTGAACTAAGGTACAGCATAATAAGAAATTCATAACGCCACACATCCACACTGTGAAAATGAACAATGATATCTTGACTGATGAACCGCTCCAGATAGAAGAACGTCGATACTAAGGTGGCATGATCGGTTCCGAACTTAGAAGCACATGTCGAGCATGCAGCAGCAGCAGAGGGCAGCCAAACTGAAACAGAGACATCAAAGCCGTTACTGATTAGGCTACAAGGTCAGAGCCGTGTGCATGAGGTAGAGAGATACTAGATCGTTTGGAAGCATGCATGGATGAATCTTGTGAGCTGGTTCTTACCATCCTTTTAAGAAGCCGTCGTTGTTGTTGCCGCGGTCCTGCTGCTGTTGCTGCGGCGGGTAGCCGCCGGCGTCCTTGGGCGGGTACTCGGTTGCCATGGGAGGCGGCGCGCCGTAGGCCGGCGCCGGGTAGCCCTCAGCCGGTGGCGGGTACGCCTGCTGGCCTGGCGGAGGGTACGCCGTGCCCGGTGGCGGGTAAGCTGCGAATTCACCGGAAAAGTCCAGACTTTCAGAGACGCATCATCAAATCAAAAAGAGAGAGAGAGGGAGGGAGAGAAAAGAAGATCTTTTCGAGTGCATAAAGACTCGAGAGATTGATGTTCCTCATACATGTGAATTGTGATCTATCAATAATTCAATGAGTACCTGCAGTGCCGGGAGGCGGGTAGCTCATGGTCACAGGCGCTCAGTGCAAAACTGAGACGCTTGATGACAGCTCTGAAGGCAGAGGGTGAGAGGGGTGACGAGATGCAGGGAAGAAAAACGAGAGGCCGGGCCTTATATAGCGCTGGACGCCGAGCTACAAAACCGCGTTGCATCCACCAGCACTGCTGCTCTTGCCGTCACGAACTCACGATGATAGTATAACTTAGACGCGTAGTCCAAGGCGAATAGCAGACAAACGGACAGGCAGGCTGCACTAGGCGGCGCCTGATATTCAAACGTGTGGCGGCGGCTAGTGCTGAAGCAGCGCCGTCGTCCGTCCGTCTTCGTTCCTCGCTCGTCCTCCAAAACAACGCGTCGTCCACGCTGAAGCTGCATGCGGAGGCACTACGCCGGCATCGGTTTCTGCTCGCAACAAGAAACCTTGTTCAGATTACCGCTCTGTGGTTAATTACCTGACGATAAGATCCTTAACCACTAAGCATCCAAGCGCGTGGTTAATAATAGTTAAACGGCTGCTTAATTGGTTTACGGAGACGAGGGGCGACGTCTCTTCTTGAGCCATTTGGACGCTTCCGCTGATGGTGCTTGCGCGCTTCGGCTTCGATTGGGTTTTCCAGTCACCACCGTTTCAACTTTCAAACTGCTTCGCTGACAACTGTTTGTTCTTGTTCTCGCACGGCATGCAAACTTCCAAACGAATCGGGTTCATAGGTTAGGTGAAGAATGGTGCTCCAGCCCGGCAGTTTGATACGGCCTTTCGGGTTACACCAACAATTCGTGCTCGAAATTCTGGTCAAAATTGGTGATCGATTCATAGTTGACGATCAGAGTTTGCTATGGCCCACATATATCGTACCGAACATAAACGTAGATTGCATTTTCAGCCTTGCAAGTTGCAGGTACAGTCCTTCTAGAGTAACTTTTAACCTCTCCACCTTTATCCGGGCTTAGGACCGGCTATGTAAGGACAAGGTTGGCAGAATTGCGTGCCCTTCATCATCATAGAAAAGAAAAAAATCCCATCAGCTTCTATAACTATTTGGCTCTCCCACTCTCGTCTTGATTGGGCTCACAATACGAAATCGCGGGCTATAGAATTTAGTGGAGGCCTTCAAAAAAAAAAAACTAAGATAGTTTTGCATGCTAATCCCATTTAGCATTTTGCCATTTGGCGCGCCCCTACCCATTGCAAATATGTACTCTTCACTTGATTTGCTTTCGGTTGAATGTAATTTCAGTGGCAGCTGCATCAGTTGGCTGGCTTAACGTTCTACCTTACTTGTTTTGATCATGAATAGTCACCCTACATTCTATTCTAATTCATTTTAGCATTGATGATTCTAAAATTTTCAATATAATGTGCAAAAGTGACAAGCACTGAATACTATGTAGCAGAACATCTCACTGAGAAAATGGTATAAACATCAGGATTAAATAACTTTACATGAGGACTTTTCCTTTTCGGTTATTTTTTTGTTTCTTTTGTCAGTTTTAACTTTGAAAGTTTGAACTGAATATATCTTTTCCTAAATTAGGGAGTAATATGTATAACAGAGAAATGAAAGAATCTAGTTAAAGTCATGGTTCGGTATTATTCAACCAATCGTATACAAAGGAGGCATACTTATCGGCTATAGCTTATTGACAAACAGTATATCGTGCTGATTCTCAACATGAAAAGGAACCGTATATCAAAGCTAGATTATAGTATTGGAAAAGCATCATTTGGCAAAAAAACCAGCAGCACATGGCCAATATAACATTGACATAATTATAATAGATAACACTTGCTTAAGTACGAGTTCATGATTGCAGTTAGATCAGGAGGACAATGCTAAGTTAGATCCGGTGTGTGTTGTCCACATTTCTATTGCAACGACACCAAAATTTGTCTGTATGGATAACACCAAAATTCTTTTAATGAAGGCCATTGAGCGGGCTAAGCTTGGCGTTGAAACAAGCTAAGCATGAGCTAGCTGTGCTGACTGAGACTGTGCTGACTGAGATTGCGCGTTTGAGAGCAGAGGTCGTGAGCTTATAAAACTCAAATGCATGATTCAAATTCTGATTTGATACAATCTATAGTTATTGTAATCAAATTATGCATTTAGATCAGTAATGCCTTCGTTTGAGTGTTTTTTATTTTTCAGATTTTTTTAGATTTCTTTTGAATTTTTAAAGCTTTTATACAGCCTAGTACAGTCTATTTGCTTGTACGAATGCGTCTGATATCGTTTGAGGAAGCGGGCTGGCGGACGCCGCAACTTTCTTGCGGCTTTGGCGGGCTCGCCGCAAAGGCCCGCAGCCTGTCCCGCTTTCATGCCTAGCTGGGACTGGGAGGCAGCAGGATGTGACATGCGTTGTGAGTGTCTGAATTGTACTGTGTAATCTCAAAAAAAAAAAGCAGGATGTGACGTGGGCGCGCACACAGGGCATTCAAGGATCATGATACACCTCTACAAAACACAATTATGCGTTTCAGGGCTTCTTTTACAGCAGGGCACACGGCAGAACAATGGATCTCACCGACGGGCCTGTTACTCACCCCATCTCATCTCAGAGCACCACACACACAGCATCCACTCAGCACCATCTTCATACCAGTACCACCACCAATGGCCCCTCTCTATCTCCACAGGCTCAGAAGACACATCGACAAGTATACATACAGATGAGAAAGAAATTTCAGGAGGCAAGGGAGACGTGAAGGAACAGCGAGCATTCTTCCACCAACTTATCCAACAACAGAAATGTTGTACCGGAAACGGCCTTCCTGGCGCGATGCACGTCATCGGATTTCCTGGACCGTCCATTCCATCGCATCCGGCCGTCGCGGCGTCGACACATGTCCTCTTCTTTTTTGCAGTCAAACCCCTGTATTTTTGTTGGATCTGTTTATGTAACGAAAAACCTCTGATGTACAGTAAACCAGTTCAATTTTTATACGTCCACCTCCCTGTGTTTGTTCCGAATCAATGTGTAGAAGAGAAAATACAAAATGACCATTCAACGCTCGCCGCCTTTCGCGACCAATCGTGGAAAAGCGAGACTTTGTCGCTCCGGTTCTCACAACTAGGGCTGGAAAAAAAGCTCGAGGCTCACGAGCTAGCTCGGCTCGATCTTGATTTTGGCTCGGCTCGGCTCGGCTCGGTCTTCTTAATGAACCAAGCCGAGCCTCCATCATAGCTCGTTTGTTAACGAGCCAGCTCGTGAGCTGCTCGCGAACTGTTCCATTAGCTCGATAGGCTCGGTTATATAGAAATGTCAACTTTAATTCTCTAATAAGATGATAGTTTTATGTTGGGTGAAGCTCAATTTATCATAAAAAAACTAAGTTCAGTATAGATAAAAATCATGTTAAATGTTGGACCATCTTTTTTATTTTCATTTATTTTTCATCTTTGTTGACTTATATTGATATTTTTTCAGCAATATTGTGTGATTTTTGTGTTGTTGGCACATGCTAATATTTAAAAACAGGTTAAAATCACTTAATTTTTTGCCACAAAAGTTTTAACATACTTGGCTCGTGAGCCTAACGAACCAGCTCGATCTTTCTAAATAAACCGAACCGAGCTTTCATTTTAGCTCGTTATCATAATGAGCCGAGCCGAGCTAGCTCGTTATCAAAATGAGGTTTAACGAGCCGAGCCGGCTCGTTAATCCAGCCCTACTCACAACCGACTGGCTTTCCAGTCCTCCTTCACACGCCGGCTCTTTTTGACTTCTGCACCCCCTTCCGACCCTGATCTCCAAAGCCGCCCCTTCCTCCCTGCCTCTCTCTTTCCCATTCCGCTTCTCGTCGTCGGCGTTGCTGCTGGACGCATCTCATTGCCCGCGTCGGCACCGCGGAGGACGTTGCAGCTGCGGCGCGCTGCTGCGGAGAGCAAGAAGGCGTCATACCGTCGTGGAGGGCCTCGCGGCTCGCGCGGCGACGTGCCCAGCAACCTCCTCGACGTCCGCCTCATCGCTCTCGACATGGGCGCGCTCGTCGCCGGCGCCAAGTACCGCGGCGAGTTCGAGGAGCAGCTCAAGGCCGTGTTCAAGGAGGTGGGGGAGGCTGAGGGAAAGTCATCCTCTTCATCGATGAGATTCACCACGTCCGAACCCACATCAGGTGGCGTTGCTTGCAATATTTTCCCAATTGCTCTTCGATTTATGGTTTTGAAGATTTGTTTTGGCCACCAGGTTTCTTGCCCTCTCGCGGTCGTTCCTTTCTCAATTCTTACTTATTTTGTTGGAACTCTAGGATTCCTAGGTTTTGGGACCAGATTTTGCCATTTTTCTGTGCTCCGTGCAGCTAGAGTCTGTCCCAACTCCCAACACTCTGCGTGTTCATATTTCTTGCTGGTGGTCCGCTGCAGATCCATCCAACCAGCAGGGGTGGGCTGCTGTGGGAAGCGGCAACTTCAATCTGTTGCAGAACAGCGATAGCATTCGAGACAGCGCTGAGCGGTGGAAGCTTCACCATGAACGCGTGGTTCAGCAGCTTCTTGCTGGCAGCGCTCTTGGCTGACCAACGTTGCTACGGGAGAAGGTATATTCTTGCCAGAGATCTTTTTAGCTGTTTCCCTTTTTCAATTGTTAGTTGCCATCTCTCAAATCAAAATCCTGTACTGGTCCATCTATTTGTTTTATGTGAGTAATTTTCTTATTTTATGGATGGAGTGTGTGCTTGCTGGCAACACATCACAAATGGTGAATTTTATTCATTAATAACAGAAAAAAGGGCTATATTTACATGCTGGCCAGACGTGCCAGATATCAGATACATGTAGAAGGTTTAAATGGTTGCTGAAATTTGCATTTAATTTTACCAATAGTTGGCCTGCTTCATTTTGTTTTCTGAGATTTCAGCTAATAAGGTTCCATATTTAGAATATGCACAGAACATCGTGCCGTTTTCTCAGACTCAATGATCTGTACCATTGTTGGATGTATCAACCAATCAGATAGAAAATCAAGATTGTCTCATGTTTTGTTTTTTTTTCTTCCATGCGTACTATATTGCCAGTCCTATTTTGTTCTAGGCAATGGAAATACCAATATTATACGGCATAACACCTTATGCATATTTGTGGTCACCTCCTAGAGTTAATTAGATTAGATAAGTGGTTGTATTTTTGGGGATCTGTTTTTTGTTATAAGCCAACCATCAGATGAAAAGAAGAGGGAGTTTAGGCGCATCAGTTTGTGTATATGAGCAAACATTCCCTCCTTATATTTGCTCTTATGTGTTTTGGAACAGTTTTTTACTTTTGCCTCTGCAGTTTGGTTGTGTTTGTATTAGTATCCAAAAAAACTGTTGACTGTATGTTGGTGCTTTCTAGGTACTTATTTTATATGACAAATAAGGTGTTTTTAATACCTTATTACGTTATTATTGCTAACAATTAACCCCCATTATCATATATATGCGTAGTTTCTGTGTATCCGGAAGATTTGCAGGAAACAGGTGAAAATTAAGAGACTACGAGTAAAGAGCTGCCGGAGGCCCGAAGATCGAGGAAATTGGAGTTCGTGCCGGTCGGCATGGCCCATGTGCCGACCGGCACCATGGAGGTCGGGCCCAAACTTGAAGCCCACTCGGAGAATATGGAGCCCAGAAGAAATATCAGAGTCGGAGTCGGTGAAATCCAGCCCACAACCGAAGAGACTATAAAGAGGAGATCTTGGTCGCGAAGTAAGAGGGGGGAGAGAGACAGACATACGGAGGTTTTGACCTAGGTTGAAGGTTGTGGCGGCGAAGACGGCGATCACCGATCATCACCACCAAAAGGGAAGACTGTGCTGACCGGCACACCTCCGTGCCGATCGGCACCTGTGGGACCATGCCCAAATCCTGCGTCCTGCTGTACCCATGTTCATGTGTTGCAGTATGATGCGTGAGTAGATCTCATATTCTCTCCGTGGCGAGGGAAATCTGGTTATGTAACTCTCACGCTTACAATACTCTTTTGATGTGTTCAGTCTATGTGATGCTTTGAATTCGTATCTGATCCATACGTGTTTATCACATAGTGCAAGAAACCAGTGGGGAGCTATTAACCGTTGTCGTGACAGGGCGATAGGAGAACGAAACCACCATGTCTTGTAGAACACTAAACCTATCAATTGAACTATAACCTGAGTTGCATGCCAGTACCCCAAACCATAGGAGAGAATCCTTTTATAACCTTGATACAACCGCAGGCTCTTTCATCTCTAGCTGTTAACCATCCTTCTCACACACATCTTTTGCTATATTAATTTAGTAGTTTAAATAATAGTTTAAGTCCCGCTTGTTCTCTGTGGTTCGATATTAAACCTTGGAATACTCTAAGGGAAAAAGTGCTACAACTGTACACCGTCCTCTTGCGGTATATAAGTGGGTGCGTACAAACGACCAACAAGCACGTTTTCTTGCTCCCCCACACTCAAATCATTGCTAGTCCTCGAGCAATTCAAACCATGAAAACCATCACCGTGCTTTCGTCATGCTAAGAAACAAAAACCCTCACAAGTCTCTAACTTAGCTATTGTCAATCATCTCATCGAATTAGTATCCCTCCACAAGGCTTTCTCTCGATTTTTGAAAATAATTTCACCTCAAAACTTGAATCGACCAAATCAATCACAAGGCTTATCAAACAAATATTTTTGTCTTCCTTCATATCAAGTAAGAAGAATGCAAAAGCTTCAGACATCACTCAATCGCTCAAATGTATTTCCTTCCCTCTCCTATTCTATAACATAAGGCTCTTTTGTGGATCTCGGAAAGTAATATAACCAAATTGAATCGAAAGAACAACTAAGTCAACAATTCGCTCAATCATGCCGTCTAAAAGGGAGTTTTCATTATGAGAATACAGAATATATGTACAAGGATCAAGGGGGAAAGAAAACAACCGAGAATGAATGGAATAGAATTAAGAAAGGATCAAGGCTGAAGTATATACAGATCTTTTTAGGATTTTAACTCTTCCTACAGTCTGCTTCCTTTGACATTCATTTTTCTCTTCTTTTTGACCTTTTTCCTTTATTTTTCCTTTCGTGCCGATCGGCGCGTGCACGTGCCGGTCGGCACATGACCAATTAAATTCTTTTTCTTCTTTTTCTTCTTTTATTTTCTTGCAGACTGCTATCAGAGCGTATTTTGAATCGAAATCTGTCTTAACTTCATATTTGCTTGTAGGTTGTATCAAGGAGGAGGAAGAAACAATGAAATATCGGTTTTTGGGTAGAAAGAATTTGATGATAGATGGCTAGCAAACTGAGATGAACAAATGAAACTTCTCCCTTCTAGCTTAGTCGTAATCAAGAGCAAAAGAGTTGACAAAGACGTCTTCCTATCAAAAGGCTTATGTGTAAGCTTCTCTCATCTCATTTGGCTTAGTGTAATAGGTCCAAAATCAAATCCTCAGCTAAATGCTTCAACTTATGATGATAGAAGGGGTTTTCGAAAAGTGGATATATAAAGCCAAGCGATTATTCAATGAACTCAAGTAAATTGGCAAAACGATCGTCAAAAACAAAATCAAGAATATGGGGTAACGCATCGATTCGACAGCTAACACTAACTTTATTCAAGACATTGCAATAATTCTTGACCTCGAAGCTTAACTAAGCACACCATCTCAAATCTCTCTAAGAAAACTCTCACACAAACGACCTTAAGAAGTGTAAGGGCGAATCCCCCACACTCAAACCTTGCAATGCCCCTATTGCAAAAGAAAAACAACTAGACCAACCTAATCTGAAATGCCATGCCTCCTCAACATGCTAAAGATGCTTCGAATGTTCCTCATGAGAAAAGAGTAATCTGCCGCGGTCATGCTCTCCATGTCATCAATCCGTATATCAATGTCCCGATGGTGCCTATAGCATCTTTCCATATCATAATAGAGACGTTCGATGTTTCTTCTGCAGATTGGGCAACAGTTGGCAGGACGATCATGACGCTCATCTCGCAGGGGCGAGTTTCTGTCAAAACCCCGAGGTGCCGGTCGGCACGGGGCCCGTGCCGATCGGCACGGGGCGCCGTTCATCTGATAACGCTCCCCTGCACTTCCTTGAGCTCCTGCAAGGCCTCTTGTAGCTCCTTCTGCACTTGGTGGTTCGGCATCAGTGGGTTCTGGCTCGTCTTCCATCGCTTCCTCCTCGGGATCTTCTTCCGGATCCTCCTCGGAATCTTCATCCTTTGCAACAAGATTAGCTAATGGGTGTTCATGCACAGGAGATGTCTCTATATAGCTCACTGATTCCGAGGTATATCTTGCTCTTGGCTTTGAAGAAAGACGAGCGGAACGCCGAACTTCCTCTATTTCCTTTGATCGCTTCGGTTGAGGCTCATCATCAGAGGAATCATCAGATATCTCAACAAAATCCACAACCTTAAGGTCGTGCCGATCGGCACAGGGACCGCGCCGGTCGGCACGCCTGCCGTTCCTTGCAAAATATGCTTCTAGGTCTGCCAGGTTGCGTGCTCTCCTCTGTGCAGCATTGTCCCTGTCAATACGCCTCTGAATTTCATCATTAATCGCCTTAGGTGTCATTCGTCCTTTAGCAACGGGGAAGCCATCATCATAGACGAAGGTCGCAGGGATGCATGCAGGATCAGCTAGATAATTCTCAATCTGCCTCTGATGGTCTTTCAGACAGTAAAAACACTTACATCCAAAACCTCTGGTGTTCTTGTGCAGAATCTTCTCTTGGAGATCTTCCCAGACGGTCAGGACGCGTGGGAGCACCCCGTGCCGATCGGCACAAGAGGTGTGCTGGTCGGTACCACTGTCAGAAGTCCTCCCATCGTTCAGCCGGGACCTATGGATGGTCAGAAAGCAGTCCCGGTCTAACTCCTCCTTCTCGCTATCAGTTAGGATCGATTCAAAGGTGATAAGGTCATCATATGTCAAAGGACGTTCCATAGCGAGAAGTCGATCCATTGTGTACCTATCGGAGACCGGTGTGCTATCATCGATCTTGGATTTACCTTTACGTACTAGCACCTCTCTGACCTTCTTCCGAAGGGCGTCATCCATCTCCTTCTTCTCTCTATTGAACGCATCCGCTTCACTCTTCAACATCCATCGTTGCTTCAAGTGCGACCAGACAATCGGGTCGTGCTCGGTAGGGTTAAGGCTTCTGTTGCTCTCCCATGGCAGAGTTGGGCTCATTGGCGAAAGTCCGCCGCTGCGCCGATCGGCACCGACTCCGCGCCGGTCGGCACGGTTGTGGCGGTCGGCACAGTCATCGCGCCGATCGGCACCGTCTCCTCCGCTGCCGATTCCGCCGCCTTGCATTGCCTAGGGTATGGTGGAAACTCTGGCGGCGCTCGATTGTTGATGATGAGATCCGAAACAACTCCTTCATATATATATCCTTAATTCTCTTGATCGAACCGGACTCTATCTCTTAAATTTGGAAGTCATCGAAGCATGTCTTGGAGGAAGGGGCAAAAACTCGACTCAGAACGACACGGACTCTTCCGTGCCGACCGGCATATGCTGTGCCGGTCGGCACGGAGGCAAAGTTGCCTCAAACTACTCAATAAAATCAAAGAAACACAAAACACGCAGAAAAACAGAAAAAACAACAGTGCTTTGTTTTACGTCGTTAAGCTCGACCACCCAATCACTCAATTCGCATAATATATATCAAATGACTTTAACTCAAAAGTGTCGGGTTCAAGATATACCTTTAGTCGTTGGCCATTCACCGTATATGTATTTTGCTTTCCATCTATGATGACAACAGCTCCGGAAGGGAGAATTTTATGAACAAGGTACGGTCCATCCCATTTGCTTTTTAATTTGCCTTTACCGAATAACCGAAATCTTGAATTGAATAGTAGCACTCTATCTCCTTCGTGAAATTCCTTTTTCAAAAGCTTCTTATCATACCACTTCTTTGTTTTTTCTTTATAGATTGCTGCATTCCCATAAGCCTTGAGGCGCATTTTCTCGAGTTCACTAATTTGAATCTTTCTTTTTACCGCAGCAGCATCTAAATCCAAATTCATCTCTTTGATTGCCCAATATGCTCTATGTTCTAACTCTACAGGCAAATGACAAGTCTTTCCATAGACGAATTGATAGGGTGTCATACCTATTGGTGTTTTGAACGCTGTGCGATAAGCCCAAAGACCGCCATTCAGCTTGTTTGACCAATCCTTTCCTTCTTTTGTAACAATTTTCTGGAGAATTCCTTTCAACTGTTTATTAGAAGTTTCTGCTTGGCCATTGGTCTGTGGATGATAGGCTGTCCCAATTCGATGCTCAATACCCATCTTCTTCAAAGCTTTAGTAAACTCATGTCCGGTAAAATGAGTTCCACCATCTGTGATAATAATTCTAGGAACACCATATCTTGGAAATATGCACTCATTCAACATCTGCTTGGATTCATGAGTTGTACTGACTCGGCATGGTATTGCTTCTACCCACTTTGAGACATAATCCACAGCAACCAAAATATATTCATAGCCATGCGAATTAACAAACGGTCCCATAAAATCCATGACCCAAACATCGAATATATCAACTTGCAAATTATACTTCAAAGGCATAGCATTACGAGCATTAACATTGCTAATTCTTTGGCATTGGAGGCATCTAGCAACATACCTTTTCGCATCTTCATGCATCGAAGGCTAATAAAATCCACTAGCCCATACCTTTGCTTGTGTTCGAAAGTGCCCATAATGTCCACCATAATCAGATGAATGACACATTTCCAATATGCTTTCGCGTTCGTCGCGAGGTACGCACCGTCGAACAGCTCCATCTTCACAATATCTGTATAGATAAGGATCATCCTATATGAATTTCCTCATTTCACTGGCAATCTTCCTTCTTGAATTCTTGCTACTGTCATCTAGCTTCCCTTTGAATCCATTTATGATGTCTTGCATCCATGATTCTCTATGATCCTTAACCCGAAATAGCTGCTCTTGTGCCATGGCATCACCAATGCATCCTTCCTTATTCTCAATCACCAATCGAGATAGATGATCTGCTACCGAATTCTCAATCCCTTTCTTGTCTCTAATCTCCAAATCAAATTCTTGCAACATCAAGACCCAACGAAGCAATCGAGGTTTCGACTCCTTTTTAGAGACAAGATATCTAATAGCAGCATGATCCGTATAAACAATGACCTTAGAGTTGAGGATATAGGATCTAAATTTCTCAAATGCAAATATAACAGCTAGCATCTCTTTCTCTGTTGTTGTATAATTAATCTGAGCTTCATTAAGAGTTTTACTAGCATAGTAGATAGCATGCACTTTACCTTCGTTTCGTTGTCCAAGGACCGCTCCTACTGCATAGTCACTTGCATCGCACATAATCTCAAATGGTAGATTCCAGTCCGGAGGTTGCATAATAGGTGCAGAACATAATGCTTCTTTCAACTTCCGGAAAGCAGTAAGTCTTTCATCATTCATCTCAAATTCGACATCCTTTTGCAGCAATTCCGTCAATGGCTTAGCAATCTTTGAATAATCCTTGACAAATCTGCGATAAAAATTTGCATGTCCAAGAAAACTTCGCAGCGTCTTAAGGTCTGTAGGTGGTGGCAACCTTTCAACTGTGGATATTTTAGCTTTGTCCACTTCAATGCCTCTGTTAGAAATAACATGCCCCAAAACAATCCCTTCGGTTACCATGAAGTGACATTTCTCCCAATTAAGAACTAAATCAACTTCTACGCATCTCTTTAGTACTTTCTCTAAATTTGCTAAGCAATGATCAAAATCAGTACCATGAACAGAGAAATTATCCATAAATACCTCCATAATATCTTCAATGAATTCAGCAAATATAGCGTTCATGCATCTCTGAAATGTGGCTGGTGCGTTGCAAAGACCGAATGGCATTCGTCGATAAGCATAAGTTCCATAAGGACAAGTGAAAGTGGTCTTATGCTGATCTTCAGGTCTAACAGGGATTTGAAAGAAACCACTATAACCGTCGAGATAGCAAAAATAAGAGTTCTTGGTTAACCTTTCAAGCATCTCATCGATGAACGGTAATGGATAATGGTCTTTCTTTGTAGCGGTATTCAGTTTCCTGTAATCAATGCACATTCGCCATCCTGTAACTGTCCGTTGAGGGATCAACTCATTATTCTCATTAGGCACGACTGTGAGTCCTCCTTTCTTTGGCACGCCATGCACCGGACTCACCCATTCACTATCAGTAACCGGATAAATCATTCCTGCATTAAGAAGTCTCAGCACTTCTTTCTTCACAACTTCCTTCATGCCCTCTTTCAATCGTCGCATGCCTTCAACGACTGGCTTGGCTGTTTCTTCAAGATTGATCTTATGTATGCAAAAGGCTGGACTTATTCCTTTGATATCATCAAGACAATATCCGATTGCTTTCTTGTAGTTTCTCAGAACAGCAAGCAATCGTTTTGTCTCCTTTTCATTCAAAGCACTATTGACGATGACGGGATAGGTTTTATGTTTGCCTAAGTATTCGTATCTCAGACCGTCAGGAAGTGGCTTCTGTTCTACTTCCGGTGCTGCACCAGGATCCAGATTACCCAAAGGCTCAAATTGAGGATTTTCGCTTCCGTGCCGGTCGGCACGATCGCTGTGCCGATCGGCACATGCATAGTGCCGGTCGGCACCATCTTCGATCTCGGCCTCTTCCCTATCTGACTCTTCAAACAGTTTATTAAACGGATCTGAGTGTCCTGTACTGATGTCTTCATCTTTTTCTGTAAAGAATTCCTGGAGAGAGGGTGGGTCGTCACTTTCTTGAATGACGGGTGGGTCTTCGAATTCAAAGAGGACTTCCTCTCCGCCCAGAGTCAATTTGAGGTGACCTTTTCCAGCATCTATTACTGCTTGTACAAGCTTTAAGAAATGTCTTCCCAAAATAATATCTTCGACTCCAACTTCACCTTTATCAAGAACAAAAATATCCACCGGTATAGTATTCTTCCTGACCTCAATGTTCAGATCCTTGATAACTCCCAGTGGTTTAGTTCTCCTTCCATCCGCCATGATTAGCTCAAGCTCGGTTCCTAGCAATCTTCCTTTTATGTCGTAGGGCATATCCATGAATGCTTCATACGTCATCAAGCTGACGCAGGAACCAAAATCGCATAGGGCTTTAGGAAAGCTTCTATGCCTGATTTCGCACGGTATGTAAGGATCAACTTCTGTCTCCTTTGTGAGGCCAACTGCATATACTCCGCATAATCCTTCATACGGCGATGGGACAAAACAACAGTCAAACAGCTTCTTTGCTTGTTGAACCTCCATCTGGTCAATTTCCATATCATCCTTATACAACTTCCCCAATACTTCACCAATGATGACATTGTCCAGTATTTTCGAAGTTCTAGTGTCTTTAGGGAAGTTATACTGAACTCCTGTAGAAGAGGCATACCTTGGATCATATGTTCTCCTCATACTTAGCAAATTTGAGCTGAAATCAATGGGAATCCAATCCAACGGTTCAAACTCGTCCAACGGTTTAGCATTGCTTAAGGTTGGATCTCCTACTGGTCTTGGAAATTTGTTCACGAAGCTGTTCTCGTACTCCTCTAATATTGCAGCTTCAGTCTTGGAAATCCCTTTAACAGCATTCAGCGTGCCGGTCGGCACAAGGGGAGCGCCGGTCGGCACAATGGCCTGAAGCGCGCCGATCGGCACAGTGTCCGTGCCGGTCGGCACTACCTCCAATCTGGGTCTTTTCAGATCACCTTGCGCTGGTTCTTCTGTTTTTACTGTTAATTCCACTTCGGATACTGTACAGCTTTCCGCTTTAGCTCTTAAATCCAAAGAACCTTTTGCTAGCGTCGACCTTTCAGGGGGAATTGGATCTTCTTGGAATTCTTCCCAATGCCTATGCATAGCTTCAGTCTTTGATATCTTACTCAAAAGATCCAGACCTGCAGTAGCAGTCAGGTCCAGGAAACTCCCTCCAGCTGAACTATCCAAATGCATCCTGGAGGTTCCTTCAAGAGACATGTAGAATGTCTGAGCAGTCAAGTTATCATCCATGCCCAAATCGGGGCCTTGCTTCAATAAAGATTTGAAGCGTAACCATGCTTGCGTGAGGGTCTCTTCTTTCATTTGCTCGAAGTTAACCACTTCTCTTCTCAGTTTCTGCACCTTCGGAAGCGGGAAGAAATGCAAACAGAAATTTCCTACAAGCTTATCCCAGTTTCCCTTAGCTTCACGGGCTGCAGATTTATACCAATCTTTGGCTCTTCTATCTAGAGAAAATGGAAATAGCAACTATTTGTACCAATTTTGAGGCACTCCCTCATGCTTAAAGGTCTGACAGAGAACTTCTAGGTCTTGCAGATGTGTGTACGGGTTCTCGTCCTTGGTCCCAGAGAATTTGCTGTTCTCGACCATTTTGATGATGGTCGGGTTGAGAACGTATGACGAAGCAGTGACTTTCTCATCGGAAGTTTGTGGAATCAGCAATCCCGGAGACGGTAGTGAATGCTCCCTAACCGTATGAGCCGGTTCAGGAGTACTCATCCTGAAAACACAGAAAGGAAACACAAAAACAAACTAGAAAAGAGAGGATTAGAGGTTAGTAGAATAAATAAGTAGTAAAAGAACTGGCTTGTTCCCCGGCAACGGCGCCAGAAAACGTGCTTGTTGGTCGTTTGTACGCACCCACTTATATACCGCAAGAGGACGGTGTACAGTTGTAGCACTTTTTCCCTTAGAGTATTCCAAGGTTTAATATCGAACCACAGAGAACAAGCGGGACTTAAACTATTATTTAAACTACTAAATTAATATAGCAAAAGATGTGTGTGAGAAGGATGGTTAACAGCTAGAGATGAAAGAGCCTGCGGTTGTATCAAGGTTATAAAAGGATTCTCTCCTATGGTTTGGGGTACTGGCATGCAACTCAGGTTATAGTTCAATTGATAGGTTTAGTGTTCTACAAGACATGGTGGTTTCGTTCTCCTATCGCCCTGTCACGACAACGGTTAATAGCTCCCCACTGGTTTCTTGCACTATGTGATAAACACGTATGGATCAGATACGAATTCAAAGCATCACATAGACTGAACACATCAAAAGAGTATTGTAAGCGTGAGAGTTACATAACCAGATTTCCCTCGCCACGGAGAGAATATGAGATCTACTCACGCATCATACTGCAACACATGAACATGGGTACAGTAGGACGCAGGATTTGGGCATGGTCCCACAGGTGCCGATCGGCACGGAGGTGTGCCGGTCGGCACAGTCTTCCCTTTTGGTGGTGATGATCGGTGATCGCCGTCTTCGCCGCCACAACCTTCAACCTAGGTCAAAACCTCCGTATGTCTGTCTCTCTCCCCCCTCTTACTTCGCGACCAAGATCTCCTCTTTATAGTCTCTTTCGGTTGTGGGCTGGATTTCACCGACTCCGACTCTGATATTTCTTCTGGGCTCCATATTCTCCGAGTGGGCTTCATGTTTGGGCCCGACCTCCATGGTGCCGGTCGGCACATGGGCCGTGCCGACCGGATCCAATTTCCTCGATCTTCGGGCCTCCGGCAGCTCTTTACTCGTAGTCTCTTAATTTTCACCTGTTTCCTGCAAATCTTCCGGATACACAGAAACTACGCATATATATGATAATGGGGGTTAATTGTTAGCAATAATGACGTAATAAGGTATTAAAAACACCTTATTTGTCATATAAAATGAGTACCTAGAAAGCACCAACACTGTATTTTAATATATGCTCTTTGTTATATCTATTGTCTAACAAAATATGGAATCAGGCTATTTATTACCTATTAAACCATATATGACCTCGGTTATGCGCTTACTCTAGACTATTGTTTTGTATATGCAGGTGCAAACATTATTGGATCATTCATGTGCTTGAATACCATTGATTTTGCCCAGGTGAGCTCCAGTAACACTATAAGTTAGTTTTCTTTTTCTTTTTTGGCCGGAAACACATGTGTTAGAGAATTCATCCTTGTATATGTTGTTGATTACTATCCATACCATTTCAGTTCAAGGGGCCATACGTTTGTAAACTCTCTGGTACCATGCTGAATATTAGTTGTTTTATAGGATGAAAACTGAATGCCAATTATCTTGGAAAAATTCCTAACTTGATAGATGTCTTTTTGTGTCCTGGGTCCTGGCCGTATATTGTTTCATGATGTTCTGATATATTATACTTTGTTAAGTTCTAAATTTATGAAAAAGGAAAATACCAAAGTTCAGTTCTAAATTTATGGCATATCATCTCTGTTTCCTACAGAGGCGAAATCGACTAAATTACAATATTCATTGATCTTACCAAAGCATGCTGAAGGTGAAGTAGGACCTCGCTTTCCTATAGTACAACACAAAGACAAAATACTGATTTCATATATTGATGAGATTTACTTTATGTTGAATGAAATGGTTGCATTTCACTTCTTGTATGGTTATTAGTATTTGACAGTAGATAGATGGTTCATAAGAATACCAGTTTCCAGTTTGTTATCCCAACAAAGGAAGCATATTGACACACAATATACTTTCAGTTGTTATCCTAATGCCTGGATGAATTAGGATGAAAAATTGTATTGCAACTACTTTTATTATTAATAGTTCAGTTGTGCCGCCATAAGATGATTATGACAGTGATAAAACTTTCTTCATTGAATCAGTTGCATATTTATGTCCTGGAAAAATTTATTCATGCAAATTTGCAGCCTTAGGCCTTCCATTGATGCTTTGTTAAGAGTATAATTAGTTAGCTATAATAGGCTTGCAGGTAGTATGCATTTTGATTGTTGTAGCAACGAAACTGTATAGCTTCTATTCTAAAGAGGCAGAATAAAACTTTTTCTATCAATTGAGGTAAACTTTGTTATATTTTTTATGTATGTAAACACATTGATTTTATACAACACAACTTAATTTAACACTTGCGAGTTGCGACTCCAAGCAGGTCAACTGGTATTTAACAGTATGGTGCCTGATAGAGCAGAGATTATATTTAGCTGATGATCGTGGAGTCTATGCCAATTAATTATATAAAGATATATTTTTTCTTGCAAACTAAATTGCTAGTTTACATTTCATTGATTGATTTGATGATATTAGGTCTAGACATTTCAGTCCTATCTGATCGTAGAATTAAGTTATGCTGACATTGCAAGTTGCATTGCATAAATTGTTTTCAATATTTCCTGCAAAGAGCAGGCTGCTGTTCAATTTTCTTGCCTAGCTGTGTTGCATTACTGCAGGTCACTGATAGGCCCATTCTGATATATCCCAACAGTGGATAATGAAATGATGGTAAGAAAAAGAGTGGGTGGTAAGTCGATTCAAATCTTTTTGAATATGCAAAATGTCACCAAATGATTGGCCCTATTTCTTTTCATAATGCTCCACTATTTTGAGTTTCATTCTACCAAAGGTAAAAATTCAAATGAACAGTGGATAGACGAATTGATAAAATATTAAAAAACACACACACATCCCAAGCTGGTAGAAGAATCATAAAATACACACACTATTGTAGTTTATTGTGAACACCATAATACAGGGGAAACGTATTGCAATATACCTTTCCTTTTTGAATTATATGCATAGCTCAAGGGTCCAGTTACCATTTCTTTTGCTATAATAAGGCCATGTACTGATGTGTTAGAGGGTGATTTTGTTTCTCATACAAGATAACGGCGCAAAGATGGGGCTGCCCTTATCGGGGGCTGCTGGTATTTCTTGTAGCAGCACAGGCACCACAATGCAGTTCGATCTAAAATATTCTAGCATTGTAGGTTATAGATTAAACTTCATGACCGAGATGTGACTCGGCTAAGGCAAGCTGCAACTGAAAGTGGTATTGCTAAGTTCAGGTTAAGTATTGGCTAGGCTAAGAAGAGTATACTGTAGCTTTGGCATCTATTGGTTTCTGTATTTTCTGCTATAAGACAAACTGTATTGGTGACACTTTAGTTGCATGTTGGCATATTTTCTGTCATACACTTGCAAACATTACTATGTTTTGAGCTGTCATAAGTTAATCACTGTGTCATCATTGACTGAATAGGTAGCAACATGGAAATTGGCAGGGGAAAATGGAACTGCAAGAGTGTTGTTAGTGCATACACAAAAGATGACTTTATCAAGACTCTGAATTTGTAGCGCATTTGTAGGCACTGTATTAGCCCAATCATACATTTACTTGTAAAATAAAGATATTGTCAGTGAGATTCTCAACCATGGGCCCATCTGCCTGCTTAGGTTCTGTCTACTGCCCAACCTAGGATGGTGCCAATATGCTGAAAGGACTGAGTTACAAACTTTCTTGTCAAATAGTTACAAACTTTCTTGTCAAATAAGAGTGCTACTGGGCGCACGACACTTTTTTTTATTTTAGCAAATTATGGTGAAAAATACAGTCAAAACAGAAACAAACATTATGTAACTCAGTTCAATAATCAAAGTTGCAGCAGATGCATAAGGCACATATAGTCAACAATCCAAGCTACACGCTCACTGTACAAAATTCAACATTCAATGCCACACCATTCACACCGATGGAGGAGGGATAAAAAGCAGCCAATAGTTCAACATTCAAAAAATTCAACATTCAATGTCACACAATTCACACCGATGGAAGAGGGATAAAAAGCAGCCAATACATTCAAAGTCGCACCATTCACACCGATGAGGGAGGGAAAAAAAAAAAGCAACCGCTCAACATGGCAATTTTACATTTTCTCTTATTCACATTGATTATGAACAAACGTAGGCATCTTGTTGCGAAAAAAATGAACTGGTTTACTGCTCAGAAAGAGGTTTACTTCGCACAACTAAATCCAATGCAAAACTCAGGTGTTTGACTGCCAAAAAAAAAAAACTGCCACATGTCGCCTCTATGACGTCCAGATGGGAAAGAATGAACGGTGCAGGAAATCAGGGAACGTTGAATACAAATCAGGGGGTCATCACTTTGTATTCATGTTCTTCTTTGACAACATTGGTGTGAATTCACGGCGGAGTCCCAGTCGATGACTTATTACAAGAACATTACGATATCAGTTCATGCCGGAGTCGACTGCAATAGCAGTTGAGAGGCCAACAAGCCTTGCTGAAGACTTGACGACCAAAATACCTGGATCATATATTTGTTGAACTTTCTGACCTATTACCTGAGATAGGCGCGCCATGGGCGCGCCACAGCTACTAGTGACTTATAAGAGATTATAGCCTGGTGCACACTATGGGCCGCTGTGCCTGTGGCCTTCTCCCCGCCAAAACACGGGAAACCGGGGAACAAAAAACTCTAGCTTGGAATGTACTGATGCCGCCATCGTAAGGATGTCTTGTAACGACTACGCTTCTGCTTTGCTGTTGATCGCAAGTGTGAAGTATATCAGTATCGTCGTCCCCAGGTTTGACCTGTTACGAAATACGATATATCCAGTCAGCTTTTGGTGTTGTCAAATGGAAAAAAAACAAAGGCAAATTTACTCCGATAATTTTCCTGGATATATGAACAGTAATGTTGATAGGGTGCGGTCTGATCCATATGGAGGTTAATATATTGTACATTCAACTTATATGTAACATTTTCTGACTGAACTCCATGCAATTAAAAAACAAGTAAGTTGGTAGTCCAAGTCGCAAAACAAATTGTTGTGGCAGACTGCAAATGTGCCAAAAAAAAATTGAGCAATTTGCACATGTGCAGTTAATCTGCACCGACACAATGGCAGGAAGCTGGAGCACTATATTATAGTCAGATGTCACATGCAACGCTGTAAGCTGGAGCACTATTCCTTGATCTGATATTAGCTGCATAGATGGCATGCAATAAATAATCTTATTTCATTGCCAGAATAAAAAGGGAAGTCACTTACAGCGTTGCAAACAAGAGGATAATTCTTGGAGGGTTAATAGATGTGAGTCGATTAAATCTTTTGCTCCTTCCTTCCCCAGAATCAATAAACACAGGTATGGAAGGAGCACAATGTGCAGCAGCCAGAGTCTTGTTCTGAAGTAACCAGGGGCTGCTCCAATTGAGGGGGCACAACTGCAGAGAATCATATCGAAGAAAAGCATAAACACCAGCAGTTTATGGGTTTACGGCTGTAAGGCTGTTGCATGCTGTCAGCAGCAGACCATCAAACCCAAAAGGAAATAAAACATAATCCTCGTTCACAAACTTTAGTCATTTGTTTTGGAGCTCCTGGACCTGAGGTGTACCGAGTTCTGTGACTCAGGTTACAGGTCGTTCTCAAGGCTTGCCCTGATCTGTAAAGAGGTGAGGCTGGCTGCAGAGATAAGGAAGGAAATTGCAAGATGTAGTGACATGACTGGGAGGGCCTTGGATGATCTGGCTGTGAACGACGTTGAACGCACAGTTGAGGATGGCATGAACTCCATGGTGGAGGCGTTTCAGATCGCCGAACAGATCGAACAGGATTTGCTCCAGGAGCTAGTAAACGAAATGCTTCCTCGCAAAAAAAAAAATAGTAAACGAAATGCTGGCAGACATGTTCAAGCGTTTATGACTTCATACTATTTTGACTCCTAGTAGAGTTCTATAATGTCGTGTAGTAATAAAATTTTCTGTTTGTCTGCCGCAACGTTTGCAAAGCTAACGTTCAGTGGGTTATTGCACACCACTCGGCAAGATCGTCAGAGGGAAAATCATTTTGCCATCGACGTCATTGTTAGCATGCAGTGCATCCTGGCGCGCTGCCGTGTCAATTCCAGCTGCGGTTACAGGAGAAGAAGGCGTGCCCTGCACCGCGTAGGAAATCTCCTGGCGCACGCCTCGGACCCATGTCTCCAAGACCAAATAAGATGCATTTGTTTATTGTAGCTTGCGACATTGACGCACAATTAAGCACTGTGTTACCGGACACAGGCCATCATTTCCGATCACTACATTCTATCTAGTGTAGCTACTCTGACCGTCTGACCTTGGAAGTCAACATTTCAGAACTTAAGATCGGTTTCAGAGAGGTTGGCATGCACAAAACAAGTCCCAGAATGGAAGACGCACCGGGACACGAATACATGATACAGCAGCAGAGGGGAGGGCCTTGTTGCCGCCTCCACATTCCGAAAGCAGAAGGTGCTTTCCTCTGGTAAAGTACTGCTACTATTCTAACGTATCCTGGCACTGATGAGATGAGATTATAACCAGTTAATCCTCCTTTACAACGAGCTAATACCGTACGAAAGGCCAGATTGCATTGCAGGTACCTCTCTCCACTTGCCGCAATCACCGTGGGCTACTGCAGATGGCTCTGTTTTGTAAAAGGAAAGTCTGACCTCTGTTTGCCAAAACTAGAGCTTCCTGTCCGTGTTGTGTTGTGCCTCAGAAAGAATTGTTCCTTTCGAATAGAAAGATAGTTAGAATTCAGTTGTACAAGTTGAGTTGGAGCCGCCGGTATTATACGATGTGTAGTAATCGTACGTGCGACTCTGGGAAAGGAAAAGGCCATGGAGGAAGCCAACTTTTACCATACCAATCAACCAATCCACCATACATGGTCGTCGATAATGGTTGCCGCCTTTGGTTCGGCCCGCCGAACTGCTGGTCGTTTTCAGAACTATAGAAAGACATGGTGATGAAAGACGATGGTGACTGCAGGGAGAACGGACGCCTAACATTTCCACAAATTAATAAATCGCCCGGATATTGAGGGTCAATCAAGGTCCTTGCCAATGCCATGACTCGGTTGATCTCGCTGCGGTTCCGGCCGCGTCACTCACGTCGACCGCGGCGGGCTTCGACGAGACGAGCTCCGCCAGCACTCCGCCTGTCGGTGAGCTGGTAGCACTGGTGGTACTCCGGCCGGGTCCACGTACCCTGCGGCGCGGTGGACACGTGCGTGGCGTCGAGCGGAAAGAGGCGGGAGAGCCCCAAGTCGGCGACCTTCAATTCACGTGGAACCCGGCGTTCGAGGAGGATGTTGGTGGTCTTGTTCACGTCGCGGTGCACGTACCACCGGCGGCTCCACGGCCACCGTGCTCGTACACCAGCAGGAGCTCGCGCTAGCTGCGGCAGGACGTGCACCCGTAGAACATCACCAGGTTCGGGTGACGCCAGTAGATGGGACAGCTGGATCGCCGCCTCGTTCTTCAGGAACTGCTCCACGCGCCGGACTCCAGCTGTTGTTGTACAGCCGCTTCACGGCCGGCCACCACGCCCCCGTCGCGGAGATACCCTGAATAGAACAAATTTTTAACCCAACGACTAATCCAAAGTTACGATTCTAGTCAAGTGGAGACTGAAAAATATTTCAACAAACTGGCCTAACTAGGAATTTTTAACCCATCGAAGCCGCCGTCGCCGATCTCCCTTTCACCACTGAAGCCGTCAGTCGCCTCCTCCAGCTCCTCGTACGTGAAGTAGTGGTGCGTCTGCAGATCGTGGACGCTGCCGGACTCCAGCTTTGTACTGGATTCCCTCTTATCAAAGTAGTATGGTGTATCATTAAGTAGCTTTTGATCTGATGTAATGATTCTTTGTTTTCATGGGCATCTCAAGAATAGGAGGCCGCAGGCTGGAGCAGAAGATGCAGCGGAGCTGAAATTGTTGTTCTTCATTGTTTCTTCCAAGAGCAAAAGATGGATTATATATTATGTGATGTCATGGTTTTTCTTAGGAATCGTACTCCACACGCTTTTTGAATAAAAAATATCATCACTGTTCGTCTTGTCTCTTGTTGTGTAACGAACCTGTTTGGTAGGTTGTTTTGCAGCTGTTTTACTGTAGCGGCTGCTAAAGAAATAACTGCGAAACACTGTAACGGCTGATAAGCAGCAGGCTGGGCGAACAAGCTGATCGTTCCTGGATTGAGTTGTAACTCATACGGGTCACTGAGATGTAATTATCACATAGTAATTGTAAAAATATCAAAAAAAAAATCAGAAAACTATACGAACTGGCAAGTTAACATATTTTGGGTGGTTAAGGCTTGCCATGAATTTTTTAAATGGTTTCAGTACTTTGGGAGTATAAGTTATTCACAAGTTATTACATCTTTGTTGGTCGTTTATACGCACCTATTTATATACCGCAAGTGGACGGTATACATTATAGCTTTTTACCTTAGAGTATTCTAAGGTTTATATCGAATCCACAAGGATCAGCAAGAGAACCGTGTAAGGTCTTCTACGTCGTCTAACGAATTAATCCTAGCATGAAGTACTTATTGCACATATGAAAGCTTTTCAAGTTCGCAGATTGGCTTAAAGAAAACTGACAGGAAAGCATATACATAACCAAAGAGGAACACCTGGAGTTAGTCTGTATGCATCTAGTGGTTGGAGAAAGGATGTGCCGATCGGCACAACGGGTGCGCCGATCGGCACCGAAGCAGTAATATGTGACATCTATAATCCTAGCTTACTTGGCACTTTAAACAGCTAGTGAACATCGAAGATCGGTAGGAAGAAACCTCTTTCCGATGAGCCCTGTCACGACCCGTTCACCTTAGTCGGTAGCCGCTTCCCACTCTACACATCATCTCAAGGATCTCGTATATTCGAGCGCGTTGAGGTACAGAGACAATGTGCAATTATAGCGCATACAAGATCCGGATATTGTCTTAACCACAATAGTGATAGTGAGAGATTGAATCTCTCACCTCTTATTGCCACCACAATTAAGATAACATCTAATTACTTAGCCGTCGTTACTAAGCATTGGAACAAGCATATGTAAGACCATAAAATCCAGACGAACACAACTGCAGCCAAGAGTAGAATTAAGACAAGCACTTAGATAAATATAAGAATTTTACCTTTATTCATCACCGTCAGAGAGGTGCCGATCGGCACAAGATTGTGCCGGTCGGCACCGCCTTAGTGCACCGTTGACGACTCCTAAGATACATGGCTCTATTTCTCCTAAGCTCCGGTGTAGTACGACCACGCAGGGCGACTACCCAACTAGACTACATCTCTCAATATGGTGGCTCTTCAACTCCGGCGGCCTTCCGGCGATGTGCAGAGGCTTCCTAAACCCTAAAGATGTCAACTCTCGTCCAACCTCTGTCTTCGAGACGTCCCATGGGTTACATATATAGTGGGGATGCGTCTGGAAGCGAAAGGAAACAAATCTAGGTCCGTGCCTTTGGTGCCGACCGGCACGAGTCGTTTCCAATTCGGACTTGATTTTTCTTTTCGCAGCTCCGCCTTCCATAAATTATATCTTTCTCGTCCAGAGTCCAAATGAGGCAAACTCAGACTCTATCTCGTAGCCCTCGAAACGATCTACAACTTTGGTATTTATTGGATCTCCAGATTCTGCCGTCTTTGTTCCCAAATATGCGATGCCAAAATATCTGTCCTGATTCGGACTCCTCTGCGCAGGTCTCCTTGCGGGGCCCATATCTCCTAGCTCCAGAATCCAAACGGGATAATCCATATATGTTCCGGAAAGCTCTCGACGAGATCTACAACTTTTCTGTATATTGGATTCCCATTAGAGCATGTCTTGAACTCGAAATCCGCGTGACAATACAGTGCTATTTCTGGACTGCGCGAATTGATCTTTCCTTCCGGATAAACCTTCTAGAAATCCTTATGCATTTGGCCACGACCTTGGGTTTGCATGTTGGGTTCCATAGACGTACAGAGGTGCCTTGGATGCGTCATGGGCTAGTGGAAAGCCCTCCTTACATGGCGAGTCGGGCTTCACGTCGGTACTCCTCATATAAGAGCCATTTTGTCGTCTTTTCACCTATTTCTGCAATATAGCACTAAAACGACACTACATGTGGAATTCGTCAAGGTTAGAGGTAAAACACATGATTATGATGTGAATATGGTACGATGTTAGTAGTTTTAGGCATATAAAAGGGGTACTTAGAAACCACTAACAATCTCTCACATAGTGATGATATAACTGAATGCAACATTGAAGTTTGCATGCCTCAAAATATTTTGAACTCGTAGGCAAATTAAATTTGGACACAACCTTGTGTTTAACATAATATTATGAAATGTGAAGTCACATTAGCTATTGTTTTGCAAAAATAATAATAATAATATCTTCTCTTCGATGGAAGAAAACAAACCATATAAAAAGGGGACAGTAAATAGCAATTAACATGTGAACAGAAAGCATCAGATGAAAGACCATAAATTTAGGGAAAAAATAGGAAAAACCGAAAAAGTCATCAAATTTTGAGTTAATACGAGGAAAAATACATGTCATGAGTTTTTATTCTGGATTAAAAACGAAAAGATCAACAAGTCATGTGTTCTTCAACAAATTCCAGCTGATCGTATAGAAGATTTATATAAATTGATCGTTCAGATTTATGACACATGGCTGCAGCTTAGTGGTAGATGTCATTCTTGGCAACATAAAGGTGCAGGTTCGTTTCCTTCTTTGAGCACTTCTCCCAGTTTTTGTTCCCACGCCGGATCTTTAGTTTCCATGTAACATTATCAACTCAAAAGAAATAGACGTTATCAACATAATGGATTTCCAATATTGTCCTCAATTTGATAAACTAATGGCCATTAGTACGGGATTTTTGAGCTCAAACTTTCACCGTTGGATCAAACTAATGTTGGACAGTAAAACTCCTGGAATTGATACATGAACAGCAACAGATACTAAATATGGAGGGAAAAGTTAAGGGTTGCACTTAACAGACAAACTTACATTTAAGAGACACCAAAATTGCTGGGTGTTAACATCAAGTTGGCAGAACCATCACTAACCATGTTTGGGATGAAATGAAAAATACAGGCGGGTGGAAAAGGACTAGGCTTATAAAGAAATGTTGTGACTAAGGAATAATTACTTCACTCTTGCTATGCTAGAAGTAGGAAAACTCACAGTCGTTCAAAGTCAAAGACTTGATATTTTTGACAAATCCCAATGTACGTTTAGACTCGTCCTTGTCCTGTGGCGAAATAGTTGCCAAAATTGCGGTCTTGGAGCCATTGCTTAAATAAGGCTGAATTTAGATAGCAAACCATTAGAATTACAAGTTATGTTTATGAATCCATAAAATATGATGACTGAGCATTTTAAAGATAAGGACACAACACAATAGTAATTTGTTCACTGCAATTCAAAAGAAGAAACAATTAGCAGAAGTTGATCTAGATGACGGACATCTTTCTCATTCCTCACAGGTCTGACAAGCGTAAAGCATTCTCTATCAGGAAATCGGGCACGAACAAACTTCCGTAGCTTCCAGATGAGCATTGAGCATTGCATAAAGAGAGAAAAAAAAGTCAGATTACTTAACAAGAAGTGTGTTTGATGCACAAAAAAAGAAAAAAGAAACCACTATTATACGCATTTTCTGTATAAGCACCCCATCCTCTACCTTGAACAGGGTTGAGTGCACGGTCAAGTTAATCTCGTGGAGTCATTTGTCTGTTGTCTTTTGTCGAAGCTTGAAAGTCCTAAAGGAAAGCAAGAAGCAAGTCATTATACATGAATAGATACTTAATAAGAACAAGCTTGTACATGAAAAGATATTTGTCTGTTGTGTATGGATATGTGGAGGGTTTTGACGTTGCAGGATCGATCGGCGAGTGCTGCATTGGAGGAGGGACTTGGTTGGAATCGGCAGCGCCAGCTGCGCGTGCGGCGTGTCCAGGCGTCGAGGAGGTAGGAAGGCCATGTCGAGCACAGCCGCGGTGGTGGGCGGCGGAGCGCATCCGAGATTCAGGGTGCCCAGCCCAACACGGCACTCGCTTCGCTAACTCTGCTTTTCTCAGGTACACTACGCTGCTGCAGGGGAAGTAACGCGGTCTTTGCCATTGCCGCTCTGTGCACCGCTTGCACTCTTGCTCCTGTTTGTCTGATTGCTCGTTTTTTGCATCTATCGTAATCGACTGTCAATTGATTCAATTGGAATTGTGCAGATGAACTGAAACCTTTTTTCAACGGCTGCAGTTTTCAAGGTAGGCAACAAACGAACTACAGACACGTACACCAAACTAACGATATTTTTTTTTCCCGAACGATTCGGGGGGAGGGGGATTCTCCACCTACTTTTTCATTCGAAACGTGCGAGTAGCGCGAATGGTACATCATTACAATGCACATTGCTCATTTGAACACCCATACATAAGATCAATCTCGGCATACCGAGCAGAGGTTACTGAGGGAGGTACAATAAGGAAAAAACAGCCCTCAGCGTGGTTGATCTCTAATCCTATTCCTCCCGGGAAATCATCAGCGATCAGCGTGCTTGCATGCACCGATCACGGGGAGAGCAAATTAATTGTCTGTCGAAGATGAGTTTCAGCCCCTGTTTGGGGACACTTAACAGTCAAAACGCAATTTCGTTCCTTCTTCGGGGTCGATCGAACAGTGTAAGTGAAAAGAACCACACAATTAAACCAGTACTACTACACACGACCGAAACAGAGTGACATTTCTGACTCGAGGAACGAAGATGACGACTCGGGAACATCATCACATCAGCCCGATCTTCCCCATGGATTTGTCCTGCCTGGCCCACGCCGCCTCTGATCTGTACTCAGAAGAACATGTCCAGCAGGCAGCAGCAGCAGAGAGCAGCCAAACTGCAGACGATGAAACAGGATCACAATCAGCTAGAGTGTATAATCACTCGATCAGGAACATGGATGAACTGAAGGAGGAGAAACGATTTAGATTCAAGCGTGATGCAAGTGCACGAGATCTTTCAGATGCACGAGGAATAGATACTCTGTTTGTTCTCAACATCCTTTCAAGAAGCCGTCGGTGCTGTCGTTGCCGTCCTGTGCCGGCAGAGGCGCGTACCCACCTTGAGGCGGCGCGTAGCCGGCGGGAGGTGGGTAACCAGCTGCTGGATGCTGCGCGTAGTAGGTCTGTTGGTCCGGCGGAGGGTACGCCGGCGGCGGATACGCTGCAACGATGACGAAGCCGTCCAGGAGGGATCAATCAGAGAATCTCGACATAAAATGCAATGCGACGTACGTACGTAGAAGAGTTAACTGATATGATCTCTTGCGAATGAACAGTTGATGAATGCTAAGTACTGACGATTCTATCTCTCGTTCGAAGAGTCAACGAGCTACGAACAACACACAAGAAACAACATGTCTCTAGGGAGAGGGAGGGGTACCTGCAGTGCCGGGAGGAGGATAGCTCATCGTCACCACCTGTTCGTCGCTTCAGAGATGAACAAGAACTGAGAAAGCAGACTTGTTGAGCCCCTGCACTGTCTTTAAGCTAGCGGCAAGCGGGCCAATATATAGGGCAAGATGCGACGAGCTGATGGAGTGGTTAAAATTGTGTCTCCAAGACCCAAAAAACCATTAAGGAGTAGTATTTTATAGTCATGTTGCTCATTCACATGGGTTACTTGTGCTACACTACAGGCGAGTACTATGCTAATTAGTAGTGTACAACGGTCCATTTCGAATTATAGCTAATAATTAAGCACGGTCTTAGAAAAGATTAAGAGCAGAAGAGGACAGATCAGCAAAGATCTACAACTTCGCCGATGCATGCACTGCAGCATGCGTTGATATTCGAACTGAAGGCAGGATCCTTTGTCACATGGGCGTGCACATGCCTTTAATCTCTGTAATACCACTAGTAACTACTGATCAATCAGCTTCTTCAATTTGCGATCGCCCGGACCTTGCGTTGTTAGCGAAAAGTCGTCCACTTTTTCAAATAGTTCATCCAAATTCGCTAGTTTTCTAATTTCTAAGCATCCATGCATGCACGCGTTTCACATTTGCAATGGATGGCGTGGTTCTTGACTGCAAGTCGAGATGCAGTCACATGCGTGGGGTCTCGAGAAAACTTGTACTCCATTCTACTCTCGATTGACTTTTAGAGATGCCGGCGATCAGCGATCCAGCTTGCAAATTTTTTTTTTTACACAAAAGGTTTGATCCAGCTTGCAATTGAAAATTTGAAGAACCAGTTTTGTTAAATTTCTATGGTGCAGTGGTCGTGATCTAGTTGTGTTGAATCACATCCCTTCATACCTACCTTTCTCTTCTAGCATGAATCTTAAACAGTGATGCATCAATTTGCGACATCTCAAGTGATGCGTCACTCCAACTAGCGTCACTCCATGTGCAACAATATAAATTCACCGGTGGGCTCCCGTTAGGCCCCGAAAACAAACATGTTTCTATGGCCCATTGGCTAATTTGTGCGCTGCTCTTGAACCGTGGCCCAAGATGCACAATAGCCCATCGAATGCCGACATCAGATGCCGAGTCAGGCTACACGCACGAGGCGGCAGCACAGCCGCACGCAAGCCCGCAACCGCAACGATAGCCTCCTCGTCGCCGCTTCGTTCGTCTTCCTCGTCGCCGGCTCACCCCTTCACTCCAGAATCTAGCCCTTCCCTGTCGCTCTCCTAGGCTTCCTCGTATTACTGCTAGCGCCCTTTCCCAGCCGCAACGTAACAAATCTCCAAGCACCCTTCCTCCCGCCTCCTACTCAGCGCATCTAGGCCTCCACTGGTACTAGGAGTGCGGTTGTTTCAGGAGTTGGGGGTTGGTTTCTTCGTTTGGTGTGGTACGGAGGCCATAGCTGGCTTTGATTTCCCTATGAACTAGCTTGATTCTGGTGCTCCTTTTTTTAATTTACCGTTAGCAATCGAATCCATAGGCGGATGCTCCATTCCGCACTCTCTGTTGCAATTTATTTTGCTGCGTGATAAGAAACTGGTTGACGATTCTTTTTGTCATGGAGCAGGTAGCTCAATGTGCTGTGTGCACTGAACACAAGGAGAATACGTTGAAGGGAAGAGAGGTGTTGGTACCTGTTTGGGCCATGGAGATAATTAACGGTAACGATGTTCTTCATAACTGCCAAACAATTTTCATTACTTCATAATTTACATTACCGTTGGCAAGCATCTCACCTTCTGTTGGATCCTCAATTCAGGTGTTTGCTTTAGCTTAGCATCCATCAACAGAACCAGAGTAAACAAGTTAGTGAAGGTACTGATTTTTTTGGTTCTCTAGCTTCACAGTTAGTTTTCACTCAATTATGATAGTGTGGCTTCCCACTGGGCATAAAGGGTGCCCTACATCCGTTTTAGGTTCTCAAGAAGAAAATTAATTTTGCAAAACTGATTTTACGAATGGTAAACATCAGTAGTGCATTGCAGAGCTATACTTTGTCAGTAATTGCTATGGATAGCTTGGCATCAGTGGTGCACCGACCCTTCCTTGATCTGTCCTATTGATGTAGCTAGATTTCCTGTACTAAGGCCTCGACATGACAAAGAGGATCCTCGCTAGTAATATTGCAGAACAGTCTGTCAGGCTTAAAATATGCCCAAACAATTATGATAGTTAATTATGGCCTCATTTGAACTAATGATCATGAACATTTTGGAAAATTGATCCACACTAGTATACCATCTTTTATTAATTGTGATTCCCTCTGACGCTCTATAAAAATGCATAAGATGCAGACTCATAACCCTAAACGTTTTACATTGTTTGTGTCATTCACAATTTTTTGATCATGCCTGTGGTAATGTCATTTCTCAAAGAGTTTTGCTTGACAAGTATTCCATGCAACCTTTGCTTAGTTATTGCTAGGTATGGCAAGTAATATCCAGATATGATTCATCGATATTTCATAGTGACATTTGGACTTTGTCGAAATAATATCCAGAACTGATTCATCGACAGATTCTAGGGCAGATTCAGGTTACTGGTCAAATACATTCGCAACTGCATATTAAAAAAAATCCACTTCCTTGTTCTCTGTTTGAGACTCATTGTAGTGAAGTTCTGCTGCAGCAAGAGAAGTTTATGCTTATATTTTTATATTTGCAAACTCTGAGATCAGGTGGGATCCCAACCACAGCAAATTAGCTGTGCATTATCAAGGACATCTTGTGAGTACTCTCCTACTGATAGAAAGAGGCATGAGAGGTTTCAGCGACCACCACAGAATGTTGATCTCCCAGAAATACAACCAAAAAACAAAAAGAAGCCATTTCCTGTTCCAATTAAGAAGATGTTAAAAGAGTCTCGGCGAGATAAGAGGCTTGCACAAATGCGCATCGAGAAGCCTCTAGAACCCCCAAAGAACGGTTTGCTTGTACCAGAGCTTGTCCCTGTTGCTTATGAAGTCCTTGATAACTGGAAAGTGCTCATTCGAGGAGTGTCTCAGCTTCTGAATGTTGTAACAGTTTATGGTTGCAGGTAACTAAAAAGATGCTAATCGTATCTCCAGTTGTTACTGTGTGTAATATTAATTAAAAGGCACCCTTGTATGGCCACATTGTGAAATTACTGTCATGTTATATGGTTTGCCAAGTATCCTGAACTTTTTCCTTGTTGACTGTTGCTTTTCAGAAAGTGCCCTCAAGTTCATGTTGGCCCTGTTGGCCACCAGATCCAAGATTGCCTTGGTTCAGGAAGCCAGAGGCGGAATAGTCATCACTCTTGGGCCAGAGGTTCCGTCAATGACGTCCTCATTCCAATTGAATCTTACCATCTTTTTGATCCATTTGGACTGAGAGTCAAGCATGAGACCAGGTTTGAATATGACAGAATTCCAGCAATCGTTGAGCTATGCATTCAAGCTGGTGTAGACTTACCACAATACCCTTCAAGACGACGGACTGCTCCTGTAAGAATGATAGGCAAGAAGGTCATTGATCGTGGTGGCTTTGTTGATGAACCTAAGCCACACCGGTCAGAAGACTCTATATCGCTGCTTGCTGAACTCGACACATTTAACAACCGACAGAACCAATCATCCTCGCCGTCCAATGTGAAGGAGCTTGCTGAGAGGACACTGGAAGCATACCTCAATGTTAGGCGAGGTGTTGAGCAGCTGATGAGCAAGTACACAGTGAAAGCATGTGGGTACTGCTCCGAGGTCCATGTTGGTCCATGGGGCCATAATGTGAAGCTCTGCGGGGCTTTCAAGCACCAGTGGCGGGACGGCAAGCACGGTTGGCAGGATGCGGTGGTTGACGAGGTCATCCCGCCTAACTATGTGTGGCATGTCCCTGACTCCAGTGGTCCTCCTCTTAGATCCAAACTCAGAAGTTTCTATGGAAAAGCACCAGCAGTTGTCGAGCTATGTGTGCAGGCCGGGGCTGAAATACCTGATGAGTATCGACCAATGATGAGGACTGACATTGTTATTCCTGATGCAGAGGAAGCTCGGATGGCTGCATGACAACGTTTTTCTACTCCTACCTGTAGTTCTGTAGCTGTCCAGAATTCAGGCTCTAGCCTAAATTTGGTTGGGGTTGTTCGTATCATATTGCTCAAGGAGCAGCAAACCATGGCTGAATCGTGACCACTCAGAGTTTCAAGTTGAATAAAAAAAACCTTGGTTAAGTATTCGTGGAAAGGTGATCCCAGAATATCCTGTATTCCTGCCGTTCCCTTTTCAGTGATATTATTCGATTCATCTATCTAACCAACAACTTGGACTACTACTTTTGCAGGTTAAACGCATAAACCAAGGTTGCAGGATGACAAGCTTCAAAGAGAAAGGATGGTCTCCGCAACATCTATGATACATACCATCTTGTTTAATGGCCGCAGCTGCTTTATTCTTGCATATGCTAGACTGTGAGGCACTTACAATGCTTAAGCATGGCCATACAGATGGCCTCTCCTTTCTCTGCCGGTAGTCTGGTACTATGCTTAATTGTGAGCTAATTCTTTGGATTAAACTAATCGCAGCGGTTTGTTCGGGTATTTGTGCGCCTGGCTGTAATTAATCATGGACCAAAAAGTTGTGTGATTGTGCCCGTCCCCGGATCAACACTAGAGCGTTATGGCTGCATGCGTCCTCCAATCAGATCATCAGTGTATTGTGTTTTTTTTCTCTGTATGTATATTATGCATCATGCACAGACTACTTATTTAATGCCACTCACTACTGTGTGTGTATCATTGTATCGAGTAAATGGTACTCATGTAATGTTGGGCTGTATATCTAATGGATGGTACTCATGTAATGCTGTGTTGCATATCAAAATTGTCAAATGGATAGTATATAAAATGAATACTCTACTCCTTTTTTTTTTTCTTGTCATAAGAGAAGAAAGCTAGTACAAAATAAAAATGTGTGTTGCATATCAAATGGATGGTGAGAAATCGACATGCAGAAAAGATACATTCCTGAGTAACAAACTATACTCCATTTTTTCCATTAAGAGAAGAAATCTAGTACAGTACAAAATAAAAACGGAGCTGAGTATGATGAACCACAGAAGTCCTAACCAAAGGATTTCCAATTATTCCCCTAAAATAATATTTGCAAGGACTCCTGGAACAATTTTGCCAGCAAGCACTTGGAACTAAAACGGTTCAGACTTTGATCATTTTCCATTCTAGAACAATGTGCTTTTCTGAGAAGAATCTTCAGGTATGGTACTCATGTAATGTTGAGTTGTACTATACAAATGGATTGTGAGAAATAGTAGTGACATAGGAAAGACGCATCCCTGACCAACAAATTCTATGGTGAACCGTGGAGATCCTAGCTAACGCATTTGCAATAACGACTTAAAGAAAAAAAAACAGCTAGCACTTACTACTTCAGAATTTGTTGTTTCTCATTCTAGACTTGAAGAACATGGCATTCAGAAAAGAACTTTTGCATTATTTCACAAATATTATACCGGGTGAGGAAGGAATATGACATCACATAACAACCTATGAATCTATGATGCGGCGGAAGCAGAGAGAAGCTCAGACAAAGGAGCGAGCGGCTGCCATGCAAGTACACGAGTTCGAGTTGTCCCGGTATATACCTCGTCTCCCTCGCGTCAAGGCGATTAAAATAACACCAGTAAATACAGCTAGGGTATCAACCAACGGACCGCGGACGTATGGGGTATCTAATGGTCCAGTTGCGAAAGCTGCCTATGTGGCCGTGTATAAATACACCGCAACAGCCATCAACCTGCCTCAGCTCTCGGCAGCGGTGAGCTCAAAATTAATCGGTCAGTCTCTCCGAGCTCCTGCGCCGTAGTCATCATGGCCATGGCTAAGGAAGAAGAGCTCAAGGTACCAAATCATTAGTTCCAGAGCAACTTAATTACTTGCTTGCTTACCGAAACATTGACTGACATGGCGAAATTGTTGTGCAGAGGATTGATCTGAAAGTGAACGTGAGCTGCTGCGAGGGGTGCAGGAGGAAGGTGATGAAGGCCATGAGCCTGAAAGGTTTGGACTGGACACCGATCGTTCTCTGCTTCACTCCCGTGCCCTGTTTTACTTCGAGTTCGTTCTTGCCGCATTCGGCTCTGCTCTGTTCCTCCTCCTCGCGCTGAATCGTGTGCATGACGTGCAGGCGTGCTGAGGACGGAGATCAAGCCGTCGCACGACAGGGTGACCGTTGTCGGCGACGTGGACCCGAAGGTCCTCGTCAAGAAGCTGGCCAAGGTCGGAAAGATCGCCGAGGTGCTGCCGCCGTCTTCCGACAACGACGAAAGCGGCGGCAAGAAGCAGGACTACAGCGACAAGCCGCCGGCGCCGGCGGCGGTGGGGAAGAGCAAAGAAGGCAAGGGCGACGGCAGGAGCGCCGGCGACGACAAGCAGGAGTGCAAGAAGTGCGCGCACGGCGCCGCACGCGTCGCAGCCGGCGACGACTTCACCGATCACAGCAACAACAACGCCAAAGAGAAGAAGGCGCCGTCCGCCAAGAGCGCCGAGGACGAAGAAGGCGACGGGTTCGGCGGCAAGTTCTCTGCTCCGGACCACGCGCTGGTGCAGCAGTTCCAGCACTACCATCGAGCGGAGCCCGCGATGGTGGTGCCGGTGCACGTGCCGTACTACCCGCCGCCGGCCGCGGCGCCGTACTACGGCTACTACGCCGCGCCGCCGCCGATGGTGGTGGTGCCCCGGCGGCCGCTCCGGCCGCAGCCGTCCCGCTTCGACGTGGACTACTTCAACGAAGACAACACCGTCGGCTGCAGCGTCATGTGAAGCAGGAAGCGGAAAGAGCGACGTCACGCGGCCGACCGTGGACGTCGCGCCCAGCTGCCTGCCACTTACCGCCGCCAAGGCTGTCGTAGCACCATTTCAATTTTCTCGAGCAAATCACATCGCAATGCATTTGCCGCGCGCAGTGGTAACGTAACCAAGAAATTAACCACCCATTTTTTGTTTCTTGGAGGAAGTTAACCATCCATTCTTTCTTCTCGATGACTCGATCGTCACTAATTTCAAACATCAAAAACCGTTGCTGTCGTGGGACCTGTTCCAGTGTTCCACGCACGATACGGTTGTTGGCGTCCCGTCCTCGCAGATTCGCGTCGACGCGCGAGTACCCAAGGACACGCTGGGACAAGCCGAGAAGGAAAGCAGAGGAATATTGCGATCGCGCGGCCCAGCCGAGCCGAGGCTTTTATCGATTCGCACCGGGGAAAACGGTGGGTGGCTCGCAGCGTCGGGTTGGGAGTAGGTAGACTGCTTTTGCTGAGTTCCTTGGCCCCTTGCCTCCGTCGGATTCCATGGCCGTCGACTTGGGGACCTCCTCCCGCTGCAGATCGAGAGAGAGCGGGTGCTTGATTTGAGTGTTGACCCTATTGTTGATTCGTTTAGGCGTTCAACCGAGGAACAATTAAAGTGATGGCCGATGGGGAGACTAAGAGGCAGATTAAATGGAACCACGCATTGCTTCACAGAAACTGCATATGGCACAAAGCTGAATGGTTTGTGATGCTCCGCTAGAGTTTCCACTCTCTTTGTATTTACGAGTTTATCTTTCAATGGTAGATGATGCGCTCATCGATAACGAGCCAACACACTGATCCGGCTGGGCATAATGTTAACAGAACATTGAAAGATCATCAGGACTTTGCCGACAACTCTGTTCCCTACATGACCTAGCCCCCGCGTCGCTGCTATCCTGGCGACTCGGGCGGCCGCCAGCCGCCGCTCTCCTTCCCTCTCTCCACCTCGCCGTCGCCGGAGCCCGCATCGGAACAACCCGCTCTGCGAGGTCGTGATGGCGGCGGCGGGGCGACCGATCCGATTACCATCTCGTCTTTCCCCGATGGATTCCAATGAGGACTATTGGCATCTGAGTTTGTTGGATCCGGTGTTTGTAATCGTCGTTGGGGGCCATGGCTGCGAAGATAGCGGCTGCGGCATCGTCTTCTGTTGCGGCGGCGCGATCGCGCATGCATCGTCTCTGCCACGGCTTCATCACGCTCCCACGACGTGCCTGCCGGCCCATCTCCTCTCCGACTCTCAGCGTTGGTCGTGAGGCGCTGCAGTGCCATCATGTGGCTGCAGTTGTGGCGGCGGCGGCAGGCAACGTAGAATTCAGTGACGACGCGTATTCTGTGTTGTGGCTGCAGATGTGCGGCGTCTGTCACCATGGTGGTGATGGCTCCTGCAGCTGCGGGTGGGCAACAAAACTTGCACATGGTGGCAGGTCGGTGTGCAGATCGGTGTGCAGATTTCTGATCTGGAGATTGGGATACCAGGGTGAAAACTTCATGCTTAGCTGATTGCTAGTGCCAACGATGATCAATCCTTGTTGAAGGCGTCGTTGTGGTGCCCCTATTATCTTCATCAGATCGAAGAACTCCTGGTGAAAACTGGGTTCCTTTCAGGACGGACGACGACGGCATGTTAAATGCCGTGACCTTCACGAAGGCGTCGTTTTGAAGTCATTTGCACATGAGGCAGGTTCTTACAGTTTAGGTGCTGATTGCCGTCTTTGGTTCTACCTAGTCGTCTCCAGCAACTTTCAATTTCCTCTTCGTCGGTTGCCCTATGGGTGGTCTTTGTTTCAATCAAGATGTTGTTCATCATTGGATTGGCAGATGCAAGTGTTGTTCTATCCCTATGTGGCGGAAGAACGAACATATGGACCGTACTCACGAAACAGCACCGGAAGATATTAGAAGTTGCAAACTGGAGGCGTTTTCTCCTTTTTTTTTTCTTCTCTAGTTTGTTTCATCGGTGTTGCGTTTGTGCACTTGATGGCCGACTTTTGTCGATGGTTGTATTTAGCTGTAACCCTCTAGAAGTCAAGGCCACTGCGGCCGTAGCTTTTCTAAGGGCCAAGGCCGGGATTAATACAATCTTCCCATTATCTAAAAAAAACACACTGATCCTGACCATTGTATTTTTTTTTTCATATTGGGCTCAAATATATTACAACTTCCAATTAGTAAAAATGAATAAAAATAATTTCTTAATGTTCACAATTATAATTTCCAAATTTAAGCGTGGGATTGAGTGTATCTGATTTCTTAAAAAAGAAAACACGAGTATTAAATTTGGGTGCTACATAGATGATGCTTTGTTGGTACACATCGGTTGGGATCAGAACCATGAGTATTAAATTAGAGAATATGATAGAAAACTTTATTGAAAACCATGCTTTCTATTCTAATTATGGTATGGTTATTGAATTTCATGCGAAACTCCAAAATTGAAAACTAATTACTACTCTACATCATATTATCGTAGCCAAATCCGAATTCTAAGTGGTAAGTTTTAATTGGTGAATCAAGTTTTCTACCACTAGTGTGTGCCAAAAAAGACTATCTATTTCCTCATGTGTGACAACAGATGTTAGCATCAATTACCTTCTCCATATGTAAGAGAAACAAGCCTTGTCATCCACTTAAAACAGCTGATTCACATCAACTTAGCTATCTTGAAGTTTGGCTAATTAATTATGGCGTGAAACTCTGAAATCGACAACTACTAATTACGACATCTTATCACCGTCCAAATCCAAATTCTTACGGGTAAATTGACAACTAATCGGAGTTCTCTTTCACTAGTGACTTACCTTAATAGCAGTCCCACTTTCAATAGCATGTGCAAAAAAGAATACCTGTTTCCTTAGCTGATGTCTAACAACAGATAAGAACATCTATTACCTTCCCGTAGGTAATTAAGAGAAAATACAAGCCTTCTGATCAACTTAGAACAACTGGTTTTCTTTCAGATCTAGCTAATTATAGTGTGAAGCTTTGAAAGTGACCACTAAATATGACATCTTATCATGGTCCAAATACAAATTCTTGGTAGGTTTTCTTTCACTAGTTACTTAATACCTTACTAGAAACCCTACTCTCAACAGCAAGTGCCAAAAATATTATATGTTTCCTTAACCGATGTGTACCAACAAAGCATCATCTATATTACCTCCCACTAGGTAAGAAAAACATTCAAGCCTCATGATGAACTTGAAAAGGCTGGCTACATCAACCGATGTGTACTACCTTTAGGTCCAGCTACTTTTGTGAGACTTATGAAGCTAATAAAGAATCACAGCATGGATTAAATATAATATACATGTTAGTACTAGTATATGGGTTGTACATTAGTATTTGATACGTATGGTGAAGCGCCGCTCCCCGCGATGGCAATGCACTCAATGAAGCAGTGACACGCTACGCTGGTCCTAATTGCACTTTAGCAAAACCAGATGCTTTGCTCCCTCAAAAAAAAAGGCAGCTGCTTGCACTTTAGCAAAACCAGATGCTTTGCTCCCTCAAAAAAAAGGCAGCTGCTTGCTAGGGAAGCAAGAAGTTACTAGAACGCGGCAGTTCGCACGAGTACAGATTCACCGTGGCCCACTGGCAGGCCCGTATCAGTTCTGCCCTTGCCTTGGCTCCGCGAATCGCGAGCAGTGCGACATTCCACAGAGAAGACGCAACACGATCGTGCCTTGTCTCTGAATGAAAGAACCAGGGTCAAATCGGGCAATTCTGGAGACAGCCATGATTCTTGACCTGCCCCGCACTCAATCGTCCTATCCGATTTCACATGCCGGCATTATCATGACAGAAGATTTTGGCTCAGGGCCCCCTTGAAGTTTGCCAAAGACTGCTGCCGCTGCAATATGGCCACCTCAACTTATGATTATTCAATAAAGTTTAATTAAATTTTTTTTTGACAGATAGGTGCTAATTTACGAGATGTATTTAATAAGTCTAATTAATTTATGTTTTACTACAATAGTGTTACAGTAACTATCGTCTAATCATAACTTAACTACCTTCATTAGATTCGTCTCGCAAAATAACACAAAAGTCTGCAATTAGTTTTGTAATTAGACTTTATTTAATACTCTTAAATAATAAGATTCTCTAGTCTAAATTTAGTCTTAAAAGAAACGAACACCCATATTGTCACTTTGTAGGCTCCAGCATTTTGGATGACTAGAGTATCTTAACAGTAGATTAATGAACAGAAAGTTAAAGTAACGAACTATTTCATCAGAATTCGAGTGCCTAAAAGTAAAAGCAAAAGGAATTACGCGTCGTTTCAAAAAAAACAGAAAAGAACCTACGCGTCGTACTACAACTTCAGTGCAAAACTGCAGGGCCTCGCCAGGACGGGCCCCACGATTGGAACCGGCGGCAACTTCCTCGCACAACTCCTCGGGCTTGACTTGCATTGACGCGTCATTTCCATATTACCTCTGTACGCGTCCCCTTTGTAGTTTTTTTTTTGAAATTAGACAGTACAACTCAGACACTCATAACGCACGTACACTCACTCTTATGAACACACGTACGCAAACCCTACCCCTGTGAGCGTCCTCTTTGTAGTTTGGGCTGGAGCTTTTAAATTTTAAAAAAACTAGCTGTTTAAGTAGTTGAAAAGCTGACTGTTAAATTTTTAATATTATTTTTTAATATATATTAACCTTCTTAACATGTTAAAAGTCAGAAAAATAGCTCTCAACAAACTTTTCAGCTTTTAGTTTATTTTATTAAAAATTAACTTTCTAGGACTCTAAAAATCAGATTAAAAATTTGCTATTTATTTCAGCTTTTCGAGCTAACATGCTCTACGTCTCCGCCGCACGCACGTCTCGCTAACCTCAAGTGCAAAACCGGCCATACCTGGCGAAATTCCTGCGCCCACGCCCGTCCCTCCTAGTATAACTACCCCCGCACCCCGCACGCCAGCTCCCACTTCCGCCTCGGGGCTTTAGCGAAATCCGATATTTCCTTCCAAACACAATCCAAAACCGACGCAATCTGATCGCCGTGTGGGGATGGACTACGAGCACGGCGGCGGGGGGCGCGGCCGCGGGAGGGCTCGCGGCGGCGGGCGCGGGCCTCAGGGAGGCGGCGACGGCCGCGGCGGAGGAGGAAGGGGCTACGGCCCGCGCGGAGGCGACTACGGCGGCGGCGGCGGTGGAGGGGGATACGGGCATGACGGAGGAAGAGGAGGCGGCGGCTACGCGCCTCGTGGAGGTGGAGGCCGGGGCTACCACGAACCTCGCGGTGGCGGCCGCGGAGGAGGAGGAGGCGGCGGCGGGCGGTGGCGGTGGCGGTGTACGGCGGGCCCAGCGGCGGGCGCGGTGGACACGCGTACGGACCCGGCGGCGGGCGCGGCGGGAACCCGTGGGCGCCGGGGGGGAGAGGTCGCGGAGGCGGCCCCGCGGCGGATTACGTCCCCGCCCCCACGCCGCCCGCGCAGGCGACCCCAGCGAGGGTGATCGCGCCACAGGAACCGCGAAGGCCCTCGGGATCTGTCGGTAAGTGCCTCATCCAACTTACCCGCCGATCGTGTACCGCGCATTACTTTGTTGGTAACTTTCGAAGCCTGAAGGTTGATCATGTTCTTTTGCTGATGGTTTGGATTCTACGGGATGGACCATCCAAGCGGTACCTTCTGTATGTCGGTCGATGGTAGAGACGTAGAGTAGGTTGTTGCGCTTTTATTTTATTGAAAGAACGGACTTCGCCTTCAGTGACGGTCTTGTTGTCCGCATGCTGATTTGGGTGGTGACGTCTTGGCATTTTGCGTTCTCCGGATTTTTGCTAGATTGGTTCATACTTGATAGTGCAATACCATGAATATTTTCTTAATATAACTTTACTAAGTTTCGTATTTATATATGGTTCCGTGTGGTAAAGGAGGTGAATGCTCCAGGTTTGCCAATGGAGATATGGACTCACTGTGTCGAGGCTATCTTTGTGTGATAAGCTCTGTTTGTGAACACAGTGAGTTTGAATGTTTGATACATCGAACCTCGGCTGGTCGCTTGCATTGATTAGCATTGTGCTCGTGCAGTTAGAAAATGCTTTGTGATAGAAAAACTGTTACATCGAAGTAGTTATATGGACATGGTAGCAATGAACTCAGGGCCTGTTTGTTTCAGCTTTTCAGCTGGCTTTTCCAGCTGAAAAGCTGAAACAAACAACAAACTTCTTACCTGGCTTTTGGAGTGCTGAAAAGCTGACTTCTGATGAAATAAACTAAAAGCTGAAAAGCTTGCTCAGAGCTGTTTTTCTGACTTTTGGCATGCTGAGAAGCTTAATATATATTACAAAAGTCAACATTAAAAATCTAACAGCCAGCTTTTCATCTACTCAAACAGCTAGCTTTTACAAAAGCTCAAAAGCAACAGCTCAAACAAACAGGCCCTCAGTCTGCAGGCACCGATTTTGTTTTCCTTTGTATTATTCATAAACTTTAGCCAACCCATACCATTTTAATTGTAATTAATTAACCAAGAGGATGCAAGTTATTTGATATTTTTTTCTTGCAAAAAAAGGTTACTAGATAGTTTTAAAAGGATAGTGCAATTTGTTGGATGTTCGTAACTGATTAAAAAATGGATCGAAGTGTCGCAAGATTCCATTCGCTTAAAATCATGCATTCATCTTCTTTTTTTTTCTTTCCCCTGCAACAGCTAGCTATATTGCTGTTTTGCTAATATAAGCATGATCGTTTTTTCTGTTTCTAACTGCTCTTTCTTTCCTGCAGAGCGCATTGCCTCAAGTGAAGTCGCTAGAGTGGGTCCATTAGCCCCGCCACCAGTTTCTACGTCACTTGCTGGCGCACGAACGCCAATGCAGAGACCTGATCGTGGAGGCTCAGTATTTGTAGCCAAGGTCAATCTTTTGGTGAACCACTTCATTGTCAACTACAGAAAGTCATCAACCATTTTTCACTACAACATAAACATCAACCACGATCAAGCTTCTCCTAAGGCAGGCAAAGAACTCACCAAGGCAGAATTGCTTTCTGCCAAGGATGAGCTCTTTAAGGATAGCAGCTTTCACCAGCTTTCTTCATGTGTTGCATATGATGGTGGAAGAAATCTTTTCACTTCTGCTAAACTGCCTGATGGTTTATTCCGTGTGACAGTTCGGTCACGGACCTATATTGTATCAGTGGAGTTCAAGAAGCAGCTGCCATTAAGCCAACTCTCAGAGTTACCTGTGCCTAGAGAGGTCTTGCAGGGTCTTGATGTCATTGTGCGTGAGGCCTCTCGCTGGCAGAAGATTATCGTCGGTAAAGGATTTTACTCACCAGGCAGCAGTGTAAACATCGCTAGGGATGTTGTAGCTCTAAAAGGAACACAGCAGACCCTTAAATACACTCAGCAAGGGCTGGTCCTCTGTGCCGACTATTCAGTTCTGCCATTTTACAAAGCTGGACCAGTGATGGTTGTTGTTGAGAAAATTGTGGGGCGCCTCAATTACAGAACAAGACTGGATGATTGGCAACAGAACGATTTGGAGCGTGAGCTCAAAGGCCGACGTGTTACTGTGACTCACCGGAGGACTAATCAGAAGTACACTGTTCAAGGCTTGACTGCCAAACCTGCCGGCCAGATCACTTTTGTGGATGCTGAATCCGGGGAAACAAAGAGACTTGTCGAGTATTATCATCAACATCATGGCAAGACGATTGAGTATCAGATGCTTCCATGCTTGGATTTGAGCAAAAGCAAAGATAAACAAAACTATGTGCCAATAGAGTTTTGCACTCTTCTTGAAGGGCAGAGGTATCCAAAGGAAAACTTGGAGCGCTTGAACTGCGATTGGAGATTGAAAGAGATGGCCCTAATCCCTGCACATCGTCGGAAGGAGGAGATTCTGAACTTGGTGAAAGCTGGAGATGGACCTTGCGGGTAACACCCACATCACCACCATTACTGTTTGCAGTGCCTGAACATCCGTTTATTTTTGTCATTCTGAAGCTCGGCGTACACGTAGATATGCTTAATTGTTACCATGAAATTAGATTAAATGCAGTATGCCATTTTAGTAACTTAGAGCAACATTTTTTTCTCCATGAGTAATGCCTCTTTCTCACAAATCAGCCTTTGCTGGTCACCCACAAAACAATACTATATGCGAATTGCTCGTTGTGGAGGACCATTAGACTGTTACCAAAGTACATTTCTCAATTCACTGCTCCATTTTTTATTCATAAAACTATTTTCTGTCGTTTTTCTTCTGCAAAGGTAGCATGCGGATTATATATGATGTCATTTATCGAGTTCTAATTAACTGTCATTTCATTCCAGGGGAGAAATAGCCCAGCAATTTGGGATTTCTTTGGATGTTCAAATGACAGAAGTCATTGGTAGGGTCCTTCCTCCACCCAACTTGAAACTTAGCACCTCGGGAGGCCAGCCCATGAAATTCAGTATTCCTGACCCGGCCACCTGCCAGTGGAACCTTATGAAGAACAAACTAGTAGATGGCCGGACTCTTCAGTGCTGGGGCATCCTTGACTTCACTGCGCCCGAAGGGCAAAACAAGCTCGAGAGACGCATGTTTATGGAAAAGATGGTGGCGAAGTGCCACAGCCTCGGGATTCGGATGAATCCCCAACCATGCTATGAGCATGAGCTCAAATCAGGAATGAAAGTGCTATCTGATCCCAGCCTGCTGTACGAGGAGCTTAACAAAGCGAAGCAGGCTGCAGTGAAGAAGAGCCAGGTGCTGCAGCTCCTCTTCTGCCCGATGTCGAAGCAGGTTCCAGGGTACAAGACGCTGAAGCTGATCTGCGAGACGCAGCTAGGGATCCTGACCCAGTGTTTCCTGAGCCCCAACGCCAACAACTACAAGGGCCAGGACCAGTACCTGTCCAACCTTGCCCTCAAGGTCAATGGAAAGCTTGGGGGCAGCAACTTTCAGCTGTACGACTCGCTCCCGCGGGTCAGCGGCGCGCCTTTCATGTTCATCGGCGCCGACGTGAACCACCCGTCGCCCGGGAACGTGGAGAGCCCGTCCATCGCTGCCGTGGTCGCGTCCGTCGACCCTGGCGCCACCAAGTACGTGCCGAGGATCCGCGCCCAGCCGCACCGCTGCGAGGTGGTCAAGCACCTCGGCGAGATGTGCAAGGAGCTGATCGGTGTCTTCGAGAAGCGGAATAAGGTGAAGCCGAAGAGGATCATCTACTTCCGCGACGGCGTGAGCGACGGACAGTTCGAGATGGTCCTGAACGAGGAGCTGGCGGACATGGAGAAGGCGATCAAGGTGAACGGCTACGCCCCGACCATCACCGTGATCGTGGCCAAGAAGCGGCACCACACCCGCCTGTTCCCCAAGGACGGGGAGCCGCAGAGCTACAACGGGCGGCAGCAGAACATCAACGTGCGGCCCGGCACGGTGGTGGACACCGGCGTGGTGGACCCGTCGGCGTACGACTTCTACCTGTGCAGCCACAAGGGGCTGCAGGGGACCAGCCGCCCGACGCACTACTACAGCCTCATGGACGAGCACGGGTTCGGCTCGGACGACCTGCAGAAGCTGGTGCACAACCTGTGCTTCGTCTTCGCGCGCTGCACCAAGCCGGTGTCGCTGGCCACGCCCGTCTACTACGCCGACCTCGCCGCGTACCGCGGCAGGCTCTACTACGAGGGCATAATGGCGTCCCAGCCCCGGAGGAGCGGCGGGCCGCCGTCGTCGGCGTCAGGATCCTCCTCCGAAGTCGTCAACTTCCCCAGGCTGCACCAGGACATGGAGGACATGATGTTCTTCATCTGAGACAGGCAATTTTCACCGGCGTCGTGGAGCACGGTCAGGTGGAATCCTAAGGTTTTTTAAACCAGGAAGCAATCATTTTGGCGAGCCATGTTGCATGGTTTCAGCAATAAATCGTTTTTTAAACTAGGAGGCAATAATTTTGGCTGGTCGTATCGTTGTGTTTTATTTACATCTTATACTGCTGTGAGTTAAGGATACGGGTCTAATAGATAACAAAAATTGTGTTGCTTTTGTCACCCTTTTTTCTAGCATGATGATGTGGTGTACGAGATCCATTTGTCGCCCCTTTTATTTATATCTTGTACAAATCCATTTGTGTACGAGGAAAATCATGTTTTGTTACTGAAGATACTATGTGGCGCTTGATCAATGAAAATGAGTTCAGCTTTTTTGATTCTGAAGCTACCAGCAGACCAACTGCATCGTCTTTTCCTGCTGTAGTACATATATATTGCAGGCTCCAGAATATCAGAAGAGAACTGGACGCATTCTGTTCAGAGCATGGAGTTCCAAGTTGGACGGGTCTGTTGGAGGGGGCAGAGTGGAGAAGGAACAGCTGAAGCATTTCTTATTAGACGTGCGTTATCTTAAATTTTCCAAAACGATGTCTCACGGACAGGTTCACATTGGCGTTAATTCCATTATGCCATTAAGACATTCCGTACAAAAGAGGGGCGAGGGGGAGCTATTATGATAGATTCAACTTTCAGAGCTAACCAGCAGAGTAAACATTTGCTTGCATAGTCAAAGATGTTGTCAAGCATGAACCCTGGTTTATAGGAAATTATAAGCATTTGCTCACCAAGAGTTACAAGGCCAACAGCCCTCAGTAGCTACAGATTTACATTCCGTGACTGTGACGTCAGTAAAAAAAGAATACCGGTCGACTTAGCATGGAAGCACCCTAACCTAGAACATATAGCCAATTATATACAGCTCCTACCACAGTACCACACCGAATTCCACCATGCGCCTATTTCTCAGGCTGCTCCCAGTAATCTCAACTGAAGACGGGAACTTGTCATTTTGGAGTCCAGCAGTCCTACATTGTTTCAACCTTGGTGAATAGTAGTCTCTTGCAGCACGTCAAAGAAAATCCCAAACTGGTATTGACGACTGCCCCTGATCATCACTCTGATGGTCCATTTGGGGGTTTGTCCCCACATATTGCAACGAATGCATATCACCAGGATATCCCTGAAGTAGTGTACACACTTTTAGTAAATAGGGTCACCAGGATATCCCTGAAGGAGGACCAAAAAACAACCTAGCAGATTTCTAATATAATGTGCATCTATACTTTGATCATAGCGGACAAGACGATTAAATGCAACGGCAAAAACCGATAGGTCAAGCGTACAGTATTCTACAATCGATGATTATCAAAATGCAGAACTCACTTGGGTTAGTTGACCATTTCCAGGAAAAGGCTGCTGTTGCAGGGTTGAAACCGAGGAAGCCTGCAGGCAATAAGAACATGAGAATCGTGATAATCAACATAGTAAGAAGTTTACATTAGACATGAACACAACCTGATCAAACTGATTCAAATTGTCGTCAAGATTCTGTGAGCTACCAAGCTCAAAGTTGTGGCCAAGTACAAAATGTCCCTGCGTGTGAGGAAATCATCAGCAAATGATTTTTTCCGTGGAAGAACAAGGTGGACATGGTAATACTTGGCACCCTACTCGAACTCACCTGCATTAACTGATCTGGGAGGAACTGATTTGAAGCATTCCTTTGTTCTGATTGGATACTTCCTGGTGCAATGTTCAGTTCGTCTTCTCTTGGTCCAGCCACTGTTTCAGCGGGTTGCACTATGTCTATGCCAACAAAAGAAAAGGTTGAGAGATTTATACCCAAAAATTTAAAATTAAATATCCATTAGGGACATGTATATGCACCTTTTCTTGCTTTCTTTCGTTTATTGCTTCCCAAACCATTTTTACGGCGAGCAACTTCAAACTTTTTTACAGTAGAACCCTGAGCTTCACTGTTACTACTAAGTAGATATTCATTCTGGGCCATACGAGTTAATTGGTCCTTAATTGAATTTCCAGATGACTTGTCAGCAAGTGTAGACTGCAAAGTTTTTTCTACTTCAGCAAGAAGTTCTTCTGACTGGTCAGTCATCAGTGCAGATGTCTCTATGTTCTCTGCAGCTTTAGCAGCTATCTTATAAAACAAGCGACAAAGAGCTGCATAGCGACCTGGGACAGACGATCTTGTGTCACTGTCAAAATTAAATTCATCAGTTCCATCCAGGGTCACCAACTTTGCATCTTTCCTCCACCTCTTCAGAAAATACTGTAGGGGAATTTCTTTAACATTCCTCAACTCATATACTTTTAATATATGGCAGCAAAGTAATCCAGAATTTTCAAATTTTTTGCATGTACATGCAACTGTACCATCTGATGAATCAAACCGCACAAGCTGGTCCTTACTTCTATTCCTGACGGTAATCATATACTCCGAAAGAGAGCCAAACTCCCCACAACCATAAACCATACATCCTATACTTAGTTCATATTCCTTTCTAAACAAATCAAAAATAATTGGGGTATACACATTTGCAGCCTGCCACAGCAACGGCACTTGTATTCTCGGGACCCCTTGATTGGCTTGATAATCAGCTTGCATCTCTTCTTGTCTCCTCTTTTCTGCTGAACTTTCAAAAAAATTCAGAAAGAGGGAAAGATCTGTGTCGTGACCCAAGTACTCTTCGAGTCTAGTGCCAAAATTTTCTGCTAGTAGCATGCTTTTAATATCCCCCGAGAATATTTGCCTAATGTATGGCAAGGCCCAATTCTCCCGATCTTCATAAAGCTTAATTAACCACTCATTTTCTTTAAGACTGTATTTCTCCATTACCACATTCCATGTGTTAACAAACTCTTGCTCATCCTCAACATTAAATAAACAATGTCTCAAATCATGAGTGAACTCTTCAGAACTGCCAAAAACATCTGTTAAGGACTTGACAATATTCTGGTATATTTGCCACACGCAGGAACGGTGAATAGTACCTGGCCAAGTGAGACCCAGTGCTTCCTTTAACGCTAAAGATCGATCTGTGAAAATTATCTGTGTGTGTTTCCCACACATGGCAATCTTAAAGGTCTCAAAAAGCCACTTGAAAGATTCAACGGTTTCATCATACAGAAAAGCAGCACCAAATATGATCATTTGCCTATGATGGTTCATGCCTAGAAACAAAACCAAGGGCCTGCTCAAGTCATTTACTTTGTAGATCATGTCAAAGCAGATCACATCAACAAAGTAGTGATAGTCCATTACTGATTTTGCATCAGCCCAGAAGACATTAGCTGCTTTGTCATTTTCATCCACCTGAATGGCATAGTAAAATGATGGATTATCACTCTTCATTCTACGAAAATAATCCATCAGAGCTTTGAGATCCCCTGGTTTAACATCTTTTGTAGACTTGGACCGAAGATAATTCTTGTACCCTGGAGGAATGTTACTAGCATTTTGGTTTCCATGTTGAATGTCGGTCAACACTCTCTGAGATCTCATCATCTCAATATCAAACGGTGCAGCAAGCTGGTGATTATGATCCTCCACAAATTCTGTTACTCGATATTTACCACTAGGTGTTAGCTTTATAGCTATTCGTGCAGGGCAACCCATCCTTGTCTCCAGGCGAGGTCTCTTGGCCTCATTGTTTGAACGAAAGCCTTCCCTAGAACAGATATAAACCCTTGATCTAGTGGAACTTCTAGCAGTTTTGTCCCACCAACCTTTCCGGACACTAAATCCCACATTTCCTGCGTAACTCACATAATTCTCGTATGCTTTTTCTTCACTCTCGAAAACCATTCCAACTATGGGAACTCCTCCAGCATTTGAAACGATTTCTGGTGGCAATTCTGGCTCTTCGTCTACCTTCTCTTCTGGTTTATCTGCAGTCTATGTGAAAATAAAACGCTCTAAGAGAATAGAATTGCAGATTAGCGTGCATGTTCATCTTTCTACTGCAACATTGAAGTGTTTGCATCATTTTATATAACTTCTTCAGTCTTTACCACTTTCTACGGTTACAGTGGCAACAACACAATCTAGTCTCCACCTTAGCCTAGCTTCATATCTATCTACCACATAATACCTCAGTTATGCAGTCAAAAGCCTCCTACTAAGTCACAGTCGAGCGAACCAGCACATAGTATTCTCGCTCGTACCCTAACTGTTGTCCATTCATGCAAAATTCTCTCCAGAAGATGGCATAGTAAATGGCTAAAGGCATGTGCCTGAATCAGCCAATTCGATATGCAATCCAAGATGCTTACACGAAATGCACAATTTATGAACCAATTCTTAGAAACTGTACCTGCGGGTCCTCTTTGCCGAGGAACTTGCCTCCCGCGCCTCTTCGCCGCCGCTCTGCCAGAGCCTGTCTCGACGGAATCTGCAAGTAGCAGCAGCCCCATATAAGAAAAAATTGGTATGACCTATTGCCATTTCTCGAATCCAAAGAATCCAATAAACGGAACTCATATAAAAAAATCCACCTTACTGGCCGCGCGGTCGACGACCTGGCGGCCGCTCCGCTTCTGCATGTAGCGGAGGATGATGTCCCGGCGCTCCTCGTGCGTGTAGCGGGAGACACGGATTCCCAGCTCCCGGAGCAGCCGCGACGGCTGCGCCGAGGGCTCTGCAGCCATTCCCCTGTCCATTTCGTCTCCGGCGGCATGCGTCTCGTGGCCTCCTGCCTTGGGCTGGCTCTTGGGAGCAGCCCGGCGCTTCTTGGAACTGGAGGAGAGGTCAAGGTAGGTGCGCACGATGTGGGAGATGCGAGAGGTCGGGTGGCGACGCTGCGAAGGATCGCTTGGTGGTGGTTCGCCGTCGGTGGCGGTCTCGCCGGAGGTGGAGGAGGTGGCCATGGTGGCGGACCGGAGGGGATCGGAGGAATAGAAGACGAAGCTGAGCAGGGAGAAAGTGAAAAGGGTAGTGCATGACATGTGGATCCACTAGCTTAATCCTTTGTGGAACAGTACGTGGGACCAGCTAGTCAGTCAGATAGTCCGTGTCAAAATTTTTCATTTTCTGCATATATGAACTGGCAGTATGAAGCAGCACATCGAAATGGTAAAATTTAAAAATCAGTTGATCAGAATGAATAAATGATCAAACAGATTCTCAAAATCGCTTTGTACATCACATTACAGAAGCCCAGAATAGACCTGCGAACACAGTAACAGTAGGCAGTTTGAACAATTGCAAATACTAACAGATTTATACAGTTTTTTACAAGGAAAGACGCCTCAAAAAAATTAACCAAGTTTTCTACAAGGGAAGCCCAGAACATGAAGCATCAAGGAATGCGAAAAAATTACATAATCACAGACAAAAATATCGGTGGGTATGAGTCATTCAGCTTCAGCTCCCCATATATGTTCAGTTGTCGAAATGCCTGATCAGGTCATTCTCATCTGATGTTGAACAGCTCTCAAATCATGGTGTCCTGTTGCACAGATATTTGTCAATTTGATCTTAGGACCGATGAAAGAAGTGTCTATTCAAACAATTTGCTTTCCTGAAAAACAAATGGCATGAGATAGACATGATTAGCCGACCAAAACCTCAGATTCCTAGCATGACTCATAACTCATGAGAGAACGAACCAGCTTGTTTACAAGAAAAAGACAGCGGCTTGTGACAAGGTTTCATGGTTGATTGCGATTAAGCATATTCTGGAAAGAAATGTATAAATCTTTGTGCTCTGTTCCAAAAATCTCTTCTGCTTTTGATAGGGTGTCCTGCATATTAATCAGGCGGCAAACATGACATCAACATATTTAGCGGCCAAAAAATGAACTGAATCATTTTAAACTAGAGAAAATACAGACAAGTGACAAGTTACACTACCTCTCGTGATTGTTTCTGAGCATTGAAGTCCTTGATATTTGCCAAAAATGCTCCAAATTGCTCATAGGATAGTCTTGTCCTGAGATTTGTAGGCCCAAGTGTCAAGGAAGAAACAAACTATTGATTACATAACTTGAGAACATAGTAACTAACCTTGCTTGTCGGAAGAATTCCTTTCCATCTATACGAGGCCGCCCTGAAAACAGGGGAAAGAAAGTATCTGAGTGTTCAGCAAGAACCTTAACATAATGAGTCCCACAGATGATTATTTTTTCAGTATCTCAAACCTGAGTATGAGCGGCGTTGAGGAGGCGACGTGGGTGCCGAATACTGGTGACTTGATGATCCTTGCCATGACGAAAACGTGGACTGGCCTTCGGACCTAGATTTTGTAGGTGATGTTGGACCAGACAAGAACTTGGGAGAGGGTGGTCCAGTTGAATATGCTCGGGGGGACCCACCAGATGACAAAATCATAGGCGTTGAACCAGGGGTTAATTTTGGAGGCATGTAGGGTGTGATTGTGAACTGGTATCCTGTAAACACTTTCTATGTCAGTGGCTGCACTGAAAAAGAAGTATAAATATGGTTAGCTGCTCAGCTGTGAGAGTGGATTACCTCCACCATGGGTGGATTCAGTCATTGTAGATCGGCTGGAAGCATCTGAAGAAGTGTGACTGCTTGAAACTTCATCTATCAAGTCAAAAATATTTTTTACATAAAAAGACAGTCGTGTGTCTGAAGGTATGGCAATTGACTAAAAGATGCTATGAAAACTGCACGGATGTTGAGTAGCACCTTTCCAAGAGGGGACTCGGGAAGTCACATTATCTTCTGAGTCGTGATCCTGACCAGTTTCGGACAATTGCTGTGAAAATATGCAAATAAATCATTTGCTAATACCAAGAACCAGCATAAGAGGAGGCTTAAAATGTAACAGGAAATCTTGACTATGAGTCAAAGAAACATTTTTATAAATAAAACTCACCAACAAATTATCTTCACTCAATGATTTCATCAATTGCTTCTTAAATGCCTCCAACTGCAAAGAACAACAGACCTCCAGTAATTTAATAGCTAAAAAGCACATTTTCATGTTGAACACAAAGAGATCAACAAACTTCATTCTCAATAAAAACCGTAACAGCCAGATATTCTAGGTTCCCCACCACAACATGCGAGAAACTGCAAAGTAGCGCAGTGAAGGATTCACCAATCCTGCTCTTATTTCTGTTCAACTTCCATAAATCTCGATTCACAATTTGAAATTACTAACGATTCGTGTTCAAAAATTATCTACGCCTCAGGCTTCTCTACGAAGCTCATGAAGCTAGTAGATAGGAAAAATTGACCCTTTTTTAGCTACACCATATCCTCACCATGAAAAGGTGTAACAGGACTCCCATTGTCTGAAATTTGCAGCCTAATCTATGTAGAATAATTTGAACGCAGTCACGAAGAACATTCAAAGGCAGTAGTCCCATGGCAGTAACTATTTATTGAAACAAACTACACTTCAAACTCTCCAGTGCAATAAACACTACAGCCAATATAGTGAGCCAAATTGTCACTTTCCACACTATAATCATCCAAATTCAAAAGGTTGCAATTCGTATTTTTCCCCAGTGCCCAAAATCAAGGTCACTGGATAGCTCGTCTCTAAGAAAAACAAGCAAAAAAAACACTAAAAGGACACGACTTTAATCGAAACCCTCTGCTCATAATAAACAATAAAAACACACCTCTCTCAAAATTGATAGGTCCCCAATGCAGTCCATGCTTAAACCAGACCAACAGTCAGAATCGAAAGAATTTGCACTAAATGGGAGCTTGGGAATAAGTAAAAACCGCACCTTTGCTAAGTTCCTTGCTAGCTTCTTGGCCGTCGCGGCAAGCGAGTCCCTTTCCTTCGCCAGCTTCGCCTGCACACAGGAATGAGAGGGCACGAAGTTAAGAGCAAATCTAAATTCTC